>CM053603.1:36303677-36319977 GCA_028646535.1 Procyon lotor
GTCGAAAAGGTTTGACCTGCCTGTATTCTCTTCCAGGATTTTGATGGAGTCCTGTTTGACATTGAGGTCTTTGATCCATTTTGAGTCTATTTTTGTATGTGGTGTAAGGAAATGGTCCAATTTCATTCTTCTGCATGTGGGCTGTCCAGGTTTCCCAACACCATTTGTTGAAGAGACTGTCTTTTTGCCATTGGCTTGTCTTTGCCTTGTCAAAGATTAGTTGACTATAGAGTTGGGGGTCCATTTCTGGGTTCTCTATTCTGTTCCATTGATCTATGTGTCTTTGTGCCAGTACCATACTGTCTTGATGATTACAGCTTTGTAATGGAGCTTGAAGTCTGGAATTGTGATGCCGCCACCTTTGGTTTTCTTTTTCAACATTCCTCTGGCTCTTCGTGGTCTTTTATGGTTCCCCATAAATTTTAGGATTATTTGTTCCATTTCTTTGAAATAAATTGATGGTATTTTGATAGGGATTGCATTAAATATGTAGATTGCTTAAGGTAGAATAGACATTTTCACAGTATTCTTCCAATCCACGAGCATGGAATGTTTTTCCATTTCTTGGTGTCTTCCTCAATTTCTTTCATAAGCAGGTTATAGTTTTCTGAGTACAGATTCTTTGCCTCTTTGGTTAGGTTTATTCCTAGGTATCTTACGGTTTTGAGTACAACTGTAAATGGAATCCACTCTTTAATTTCTCTTTCTTCTGTCTTACTGTTTGTGTATAGAAATGCAACTGATTTCTGTACATTAATTTTATATACCGACACTTGACTGAATTCCTATATGAGTTCTAGCAGTCTTGGAGTGGAATCTTTTGGGTTTTCCACATAAAGTAGCCTATCATCTGCAAAGATAAAGCCCCAAGTTGATCAGTCAGTTGTTTTGTGACATGACCAATGTGACATTGGTGTTCCCATGTCTTCCTATCCCCTTAACCATGAAAGCACGTGCTTGAAGGTTGCAGTAGGCTGAATAGCCCCCCTCCCAAAAAAAATGTTTGCCTCTTAATTCCTGGAGATTGCAAACATATCACCTTACATTGCAGATGTGATTAAGGTGAGGCTTTTTCAATGGGGAGGTTTTCCTGGATTATCCAGGGAGCTAAGTGTAATCATTAAAGTTCCATATAAGGAGGTAGCAGGAAGGTCAGAGAGGAAAAGGGTTATGTTGCCATCTTCAAAGATGGAGGGACAGAAGCTCTTGGGGCTGTAAATGACCCAAACAAAATGAACAGAGATTCTCCCCAAGTGCCTCTAGAGGGAATGCAGCCCTGTGGACCCATTTTAGGCTAGTGACCTCTAGAACTGGGAGAAAGTAAGTTCATGTACAAGACTCTTGCACCCATTTTCTATGCTGTAGCCAGACTATCACGTGAAAACACAGTAGGTTTAAGAAAACCCTTGCTTAAAAAACCTTCAGTGCCTTCATATTACCATGAAAATGAAGTTCAAGTGGCACCACGTGGAGTGCCCAGTGCTGCATGGTTGAGTCCTGCCTGCTTCTCCAGAATCATCAGTTCACTAGTGATTCTGAGTCAGTGTCTGAGTTGAATTCTGCTTGTACTCCTCACTACCTGTGTGACCGTAGACAAATTAATCTCTTTGTGCTTAAGTTTTCTCATAGGAAAATACCTTATTTCATGTTCCTGATGATTGATAAAAATACAGTGCTTGGCCCTGTTCTCAGCCTACTATAAATGACTATGTATGTAGCCTTATCATTCCTGTGAGCATTCACACATGCGATGTACACATAGTAGACACTAAACAAACACTGGGTGGATGGATGGATGGTTGGATGGATGGATGGATGAATTAAAGCAGCATGGTGATCACAACTGTTTGACATACTTTGTTACTTCTCTCTGATTTTCAGAGATGATTCAATGTTAAAGGAACACAACCAAAACTTAGATGAACAGAGACAACTGACGTTATGGAGCCACATTTTGGATACTAGGTGTATAAACTGGAAATAAAAAAGTCTGACTCACTCAAAGTTAAACGTTGTCCACTCCTAAGGGAATCTTTAGCCAGCACTGAAGTGCATGCCAACCAACATTAGTGAGTTTTCAACCCAGCACTGAAACTAAGACCTGGTTTGTATTTACAGTTAATAATGCTAAGCTGTTTTTCTCTCATTTTCTTTACTTTTTAATAACCTGTTTTCTGCTAACTGCAGAATAATACTCATGGCAGTGGTGTTTATGTAGTATAAGGGAAACTTGCTCAACCCTACCAGTCCCCTCTATTTGTATTTACCTGGGGGGTACATAATATACAATAAGAATACTTCCTGTAGGAGTTCCATGTAATAAATGTCAGTTCCTTTGCAGGTAAACTTGCATTTCCCTCGGGATAGGGCTATACTAAGAGGTAACTATAAACCTCTAGTGTGCAGCAGAGAGGACTTTTGCTTTGCTTTGGTTGTCCTCACCATTGTCCTAGGGTGGGGCTGTGGGGGTGAGTGGTATTCTGTCTAGAGAGTTCTCTTCTGCTTTAGTTTAATGGCCTCAAAAGTCTTCATTCTACCTTCCTATGGAAATACTGTAATAGTTGAATTTATTTGAAGAAGCATGTCTTGAGAACCTTTTTAAATATATATTTTTAAACTTTCATGTTCTAGTTTTGGGCCAAGATATGGAAAGAAAATAGTTGGTCGGGTTTTTTCAGGTATGATTTACATAAAGGAAAGTTTGACAGATAGACATAGGCATGTGCTCACCACCACCATTAGGATATAGAACCATTCCGTCCTCCTCAAAATCCACTCATGCTACTTTGTAGTGAGCCCCTCTCACCATCTGTAGTTCCCTGCGGCAACTGGGCTGTTTTCTGTCTGTAATTTTGCCTTTTCCAGGATGTCATATGAATAGAATCATTACGTAGACTCCTGAGTCTGGCGTTATTTATTTTAGATTTAGATACATATCAGGAGTTAACTCTTTTGTATTGCTAAATGCTATTCCTTTGTATGGATATACCACAGTATACTTATCCATACATCTGTTGGAGGAAATGTGGCTTATTTTCAAGTTTGGAATGATTATCAGTAAGGTGGCTACTACCATTCACATACTTTTTTTTTTTTTTTAATTTTAAGTGGGTTGCATGGTTGGCATGAAGCCCAACACAGGACTTGAACTCCTGGCCCTGAGATGGAGACCTGAGCTGAAATCAAGAGTCAGACACTTAACGGACTGAGGCACCCAGGTGTCTCACATACATTTTTTAATGGGAATGTAATTTTTCTTTTCTCTTAGTTAAATATCAAGCAGTAGGATTCCTAGGACCTTGAGATCATGACCTGAGCTGAAGGCAGAGGCTTTAAACCACTGAGCCACCCTGGTGGCCCTCTTTAAGCTCTTATTAAAAGTAAAACTTATTGGGACACCTGGGTGGCTCATGCAATTAAGTGTCTGCCTTCTGCTCAGTCATGATCCCAGGGTCTTGGGATGGAGCCTGCCTCTGGCTCCCTGCTCAGTGGGGAGCCTGCTTCTCCCTCTCCTCCCCCTGCTTGTGGTCGCCCTTGCTCACTCATGTACTCTCTCTGTCAAATAAATAAAATCCAAAAAAAAAAAAAATACCTATTTATATTTGCTGCCACTGAATACAAATACATTTGTTTTTAAAATTATTAAACTTGAATCCTAAGACCTTGCTAGATCCACTTATTCTAATGGTTTGGTCTATTCTTATGCAAACCATTATGTCGTTTGAAAAGGCAGTGTCACTTCTTTCCTGATTGATTTATTTTTTCTCATATTAATAACCATTAATGTGGTTATTAACCATATCAGAGTTCATTAACATGAACTATGGTAAATATTCAAAAGAATTTGTGAGACTGGGCATCTTTGGTCCTGCTATCAGAGGAAATGTAGTCAATATTTTACCATTAAGTATGATGGTAGCTGTACAGTTTTCAAAAATGTCCTTTACCAGATTAAGGAAGTCTCCTAATCTTGGTTTTCTGAGTTATCGTCACTAATAAGTGTGGAATTTAAGTGCTTTTTCTGCACCTATTGGGATGCTCATAAAGTTTTCTTTTTAGTTGGCTAATATGGTGAATAACAATGATTGGTTTTCAAATGTTAGGTCTATCTTGCATTCCTGGGATAAACCAAACCTGATCAAAATCCAGTTTGCTGGAATAAGTTTGCTAATATTTCATCAAATACAGCTGTTTATGGGTTCATGTGGATATTGATGTATAAATTCTCTTTTGGTTATATCTATTTCAAGTTTGTTATCAGTGCCATGCTGGCCCCCAAAAAGAGGATAAATGTTTCTCCCTCTATTTTTTGAACAAAAATTGCACAAGATAGGTGTTATTTCTTCTCTAAGTGGTTGATAAATTAGACCACTAAAACCATCCAGGCCTGGAATTATCTTTGTGGAAAGCTGGTTGAACAAACTTCAAGTACCTCAATAGTAAAGGAATAGTTAGATTTTTAAATTTCATTCTGTTTCAGTGTTAAGGTCTATTTCAAAGAATTTGTCCATTTCATCCTCTATCAGATTTGTTTGCATAAAAATGTCCATAAGGTCTTCTGTTATCCTGCTACAGTCTGTGGTGCTATGCTCTTTCACAATGAATTCTGTGTTTTTTTTTTTTTTCTTGGACAGCCTAGTTAGGATATATGAATATATTGATTTCCATGTAAAGGAATGTAAATCAATGCCTGGCCTCTGAACAGCAACTTGGAAAATTAGTCCTATGCTTTTCAAAATCGGATACCTAGTAGCCCTGAAGATAAGAGGTGTGATCATTGGAAACCATAGAAATATTATGGCACATGAATTTTCCTAGGAAAAATTTAGGGAAAATAAAATGCTATTCAAAAGACTATACTTATGAAAATATGATTTTGTTTATCTTTAAAGATTTTTTTTTATTATTTGAGAGAGAGCGTGCAGGAGCCAGAGAAGGGGGAGAGGGAAAAGCTGAATTCTGGCCAAGCAAGGCAACTAAGGCAGGGCTCCATCCCAGGACCCTGGGATCATGACCTGAGCCAAAGGCAGATGCTTAGCCTATTGAACCACCCAGGTACCCCTATTTTATTTTTTATAAAAGCTAATTGGCAAGTTAATTGAAAATGTGCATTTTAAGGATTTAGGGCTTTACTCCTACTCCTTTGCCACTTTATTCACTCTTTTCTACCTCGGAAAAAATGGAAGAACTGAATCAAATCCAAGCTTTTCACTTTGCAGTTGCACTAGCCTTCAGACTTGACAAAAACCAGGTGGGAAAACATGCCCAGTAATTTCAAGGAACAAGAAGGCCTAAATTTAGAATTACCGTGTCTGAAACCCTCTGCTTAGGTCCTAACGAAGTGTCTCAGGCAAAAATAACAACATTCACTGAGCACTCCCTCCGTGCTGGGAAGTAACCTGACAGTAAGGCCTGGCAACCCTCTGAAATAGGTTTTATTGACGTTCTCATTTTACAAAGGGAAAGAGTGTCCAAGATCACGCAGATAGGCGTATGACCACCTCAGGGCAAGAGAGAGGTGTAGGGAGATGTAGGTAAAAGAAGTAAAAGACTCTCCTTGAATTCCCCAGGATCATCGCCTGAGGGTGAGCAGTCACCGACTTTAGAGGTGCGGAAAACCGTGCTCCGCCTCTAGCCCTAGGGAGGCGGGAGGGGCGGAGAGAGCCCACTCGGGCCCCGCCCAGGCCCTGCTGCGATTTTCCCCATTCGCTGACGACAGGCGCGCGGCGGTGACGTCACGGCGTCCGCCGTCCGGAAGTGCGCGGGTGGTGACGCCGAAGGCGGCGGTGGGGCCGGTGAGCGGACGCGTGGGGGGGGCGTGCGGGTGCGCGCCGTAGGGAGGGCACCGGGCGATTAGGGCGGCCGGCCTTCACCTGTGCGGGGCCGCTTGGGGGAGGGTGCGAGCCTTCGGCGGTGAAAAGTGCTCTGTCCACTGCGGAACAGAGTTCGATGTACAGGTCGTGGGGCCGCGTCCCTGCCACGTTCCATGACTGCAGGCCGAATCATCGAGCTTCCCTGGGCACTTTTCATTCTTTGTGGCCGAACCCCCGAGGGTCTCACTAAGCTATTTTCGGTCTGGCACCTGGTGTGAGGGGCGGGACACAAGACTTAAAGGTCAGGGTCCTCAGCAGATTTTTCTGATTTGAAGCGGGGTTGGAGGCACAGTTTTCTTCCCCACGTGGTCTGGGCGGGGCGAACGCTTCTCGCCCCCTGGTGGGAAATGCAGCTTTTTGAAACCTGCTTCCCACCGAAGGGAATGGCTATCCAGTGGTTTCCTTAGGGGCCATTTGAAATCCTCCTGGTCCCTCACGGAGACCCACTTCACGTGGGGAATGGTGTGGGTGAGACTGAGGAGCCGGTAGGATAGGAAGGAATGGTGAATGAGGAAAACAGCGAGCAATGAAGACAAGTCTTGGGAAAATGTGTTTTAGTGCCTAGGAAATGCCCTTGGGTCATAAATCTTAGGTGCAGGTGGGGAAGGACAGTGGTAACTGTGCCGTGTTTTGGAGGAGACCAGGTCTTCTCCGAGTGTTTTGAGTTTCCTTTTCTGCAACCCCTGTTCTTGGCAGCCTGCTCTCCTGAAGCTTTAACTGAAACCTACTGCTCCAGAGAGCACTGTAACAGTCAAGTGCAGTAACGCGACTCTAGCAGTAAGTGCTTCAGAAGTACAAAACTGCATAGCTCCAAGATCTAGTCTAGATCTACTCGAGATCTAGATCCTAGATCTAGTCTCAAATTGTCACCGGTTTCAGTGTTTTCTTCTGAACAGGAGATGAGTGTCTCTCAGATGTTAAATAAAATTGCAGTACATCCCTTTATTTTCCTTCCCTTGTAAATTTCATTGTTGTATGTGCGTGTTTGTCTTGTAGATGTGTGGTTGGTGACTCTGCCCCCAGATGCTGAGGTGCCTGAATCCCTGGCGCGGGCCATTACTGAGCTGTAGTTGGAGTAGGCTGTGCCTTTTCAAGCAGTATCTATTTACAATGAAGTTGCAGTCTCCAGAATTCCAGTCACTGTTCACAGAAGGATTGAAGAGTCTGACAGGTGAGAGATTAGGATGCTTTCTTGCATTGGAAGGCCGGGTAACTGGAGAAATGGAGGCTTAATGCTCTTTAGCCAACACTCAGGGGTGTTTGTGTTTTTGTTATTGTTTTGCTGTTGAGCTAATGAACGAAAGGGTTGCTACAGGTAATCCAAAACCATAGCCAGACATAAAAGAGCCAGGCGGTGACTTCAATTAAAAAGCCTGGTTCTTCTGTATGTTATGCTAACTGCTTTATAGATACATTACGGAATTGGGCCTACTAACTTCATGAGTAGATACATTTTTTTTCTTGTTTTGTGGATGAGGAAAGAGGCTTAGGAAAGTGCCCACATTTTTATAACTAGAGAGCTGTGTAGTCTGCTTTCAGTAAGTCTGCTTTTCAGCTTGTAACCACCAAGCTATATTTCCTTCCTGGTCAGAAATGCTTTCTGAGTGAACTGAAGGCAGAAGGAAATAGGCTCATCCGTTTGTGCACATGCGATACTTACCCGGAAGGGGTACAGGAAATGACTTAAGCTAAGTCCCAGATTACAGCAGCTTCGCGTTGCTTGCCGTGGGCTTATTATTCCTCACATTGGTCCACAGCATCAGCTATGCTGTTGCTGAAGCAGCCACACAGCTGCATTTCCAAGCCGGTGGTATTTTATTGGTCCCTTCAGAAATACATAAAGGTATGTCTGTGTAGAAACATGACCTGTACAGTGGCATGCACCCCGGGCTGTCCATTAGGTTCACCTCAGGAACTTTTAAAATACGCATATGCTGGGGTCCCACCCTGACCTACTGTACTGGAATCTCTGGAGAGGAAGGGCATCTATAAATTTTTATAAGAACTCTACTCCATTAATTCTGATGCGCAGAAGGTGGAGGAACCATGGCATTAAAATGACTTTCCCTGTATTAGTTTATTCTCAGAGCTACTTTTCTAATCTTGAATTTAGATGTTTTTTAAAATACATGTCAGAGATCCGTGATCCAGGACTTGTTGAATCATAGAGAGTCTTCATGTGGTCTTGAAGTGGAGGGTCTAAAGCTGATACTTCATGCTGAGTTGTCATTACAGTGAAAAATGCTAGAAACTCCAGTCCAGTAGAAATTCCAGTCAGTTGGGCGCCTGGGTGGCTCAGTTGGTTAAGCAACTGCCTTTGGACCAGGTCATAATCCTGGAGTCCCGGGATTGAGTCCCGCATCGGGCTCCCAGCCTCATAGGGAGTCTGCTTCTTTCTCTGATCTTCTCTCCTCTCATGCTCTTACTGTCTCTCTCTCTTTCTCTCTCTCTCAAATAACTAAATAAAATCTTTAAAAAAAAAAAAAGATTCAAAGAGATTCTATTCATTTCATTAGGCAGTTATGTCCATTAAGTCTTTTTTTTTTTTTAATTTTTATTAACATATAATGTATTATTTGCCCCAGGGTATTTAATAACAAAAAAAATTCATTTTTAGATTTTCAGAGAAATTTGAATATAGCCTGGGTATTAGTCACTGTCAATAAATTATGGTTAATTTTTGTTATGTGAAAAAAACCCTGCACATTGAGTAATGTTATCCATTGAAATGTTTTCTTAATATTCATACCCTTGACCCAAATTAACTCCTATTATTGTAAAGCACTCAGCACACATTCTGGCACAGAATGAGTGTCTAGTAAATGTTAGCTATTATCATTGTTGTTGTCAAAGTATTTTCTTTTTTCATCTTTCTTTTCTAGGTTTGTCTTTTTCATGGTTTTTTGATACTACATTATATGCAAATGACAATATTTGGGGAAAAAAAAGAAAAAATGCCACTTACATGTGCAATGTATACTTTTCTAGTAACCACATTCAAGGTAAAAAGAAATGGGTGAAAATAATTTTAATTATTTTCGTATAGCATTTCATTTTTTCATTTAAGAAGGCATTGAAGATACCATCATTTTAATACAAAAGTTATGTACAAATCCTTAATGAGGTATTTCACATCCTTCCTTGCAAGTCCTTGAAATCTAGTGGTTAGCGCATCTGACCATCTTAAATCGGACTCGCCACATTTCATGTGCTCAGTTCAGTAACTACATATGCCTACTGCTTGAGCAGCACAAGTTGCGAAGCTCAATTCAATCTGAATTGAATTCAAGCTTGTTCTTTCTTATGCCTTTCCCAGCCCCTAATCTTGCCATACTCGGTTGCAAGAGGCCTCTTGGAAGAAAGGGGTTAAATGCTTGGATGTAGGTAATTAACTCTTGGTGGTCTGTTTCAGGTCCTTCTGCATTTTTCTTTTGGAAACAAGGCTTTAGATATTGATTGCTATAGGTTTTTGAACATCTTTTAACAATTTCATTTGGCTTACTAACCCTTACCTCAGGAGTGGAATTGTCTCCACCTTAAGAGGTGAAATCCTATGGATTTAGAAACTCAGTATGGTGGGAAGATACAGATCTGTTTCCCCCCAGGGTGTTGTCCTCCAAAGCTTGGCAAATGGTAGCATGGACATGTTCTAAAGTTGACTTTTTCTGGGGTAGAGTGGAAGTGGCAAAAAAGGAATGTTTTAGTACAAAGCTCATCAGTTAGAAAATCAAAGAATTGGTTTTACTACTTTCTAAAGACTTGAGTGTTCTGGTAAAACAAGATGTTCTGCATGAAAATGGTGTGTGCACACGCGCGCGCACACACACACACACACACGATGGCTATTGTGAGGTGATACTATGCAGTTGAATACTAAACCGGTTCTCAAATCCTAATAGCTGCTTTGCCACCTGTGAAATTAGTTTCCAGTATACAAGACTGAGGGAAGCTAGGATAGTGGATTATCTGTACACTATATAGGATTTTATAATTTGTCAGTTTATTTTATATAATTTATTTTTCCTTTTGCTTGAGGACAGCATTGTAGAGGCATGCTAGGGGCATAGGAGACTTTTTTCCCTGTTCTATACATGAGACTGAACTTCAAACATTGTGTGGACAAGCCAGGACTTCTTTGGCCACTTGGCTGTGGTCTGTAAGAAATGCTGGACCTTAGCACTCAGTGGTTAGCTTTTAACTGCTTTGGTACGTGCTGTCATAGAGCCAGCATAGGTAATTTTGGGACAGTAGGAACACCTGATCACTCCTCAGGCCTGGGAACTTGTAGAAGCACTGAAGAACAGATCGTTTATTTTTTGGTAGTAATAGTCATGACATGAAATGGTCTTTCCATTTTAGTTCTACTTTCTGTACCCCCTGCCTACAAAACTGAAAACTCAAAACTGTGAAGGGAAGAAGTTAGTGAAAATTTGATTGAAAATTAAAATGAAAAAACAAAGTTTTCTGCCTATAATGTCATGGTCCTTTGGCTTGCTAATGATAATAATTAAAAATAGCTTACTATCAGATGTGGCAGGTGAAGCAGATTAATAGCGTTGGAATGATGAGATTATGCATTTGTTGTGTCTCAGGCTTAAATTTACAATGTAGCTGCACTAGGTATTTTTCTGAGTATATAGTTTACAAAAATCATTGGAATATGGATTTCTGTGAGATTGCAGATACCAGTAATTAAGGAAAAAGAGTGTCTAAGCTTGTTAATCCCTACTCTTTTAGGTCAATATAAAATCATTGCGTTGTTTACAAGTTTTATGACTGTTCCCCACAGGCACATACGTAGATAGGCCTTAATATGCCTTTCTCGGTTGTATTGTAATGTTAGAATTGTGAGTTTTTTGGAAATAGTTACCCATTTCCATATGGCTCATCAAAATGATGAATAGATTACTTTAAAATTTGGATCTCTTTGTGTAATAATGCATTTAATTTATTAGGTGACTGTGAACTTAAAATTTTATTTTAGTCGAGCTAGCACGAGAATCTTAAAACAGGTTATCTTGTATACAGTCTTGACCTTCTTCATCCTGTTGGACTAGGTTCAAGTGAAAGTAAAACTTACTCATTTTTTGCATTTTAAAATAGTTTCTTACTGTAGTGAAGGAAGAAAAACGTTTAAGAGATACACTTTCCAGTGAGGTCACTCTGATTCATTTATTAAATTTTTTTGAAGCGGGAATATCACAATTAGGTTCTGTTGTGAGCCACAGTAGTGTAAAGATGAGTAAGATAGGTATTCTACCCTGAGAATGAACAGGTAATTTTAATATAATTAGTGTGCATAAAAAATAGGCTTCTCTAGTAGCTTAGAAGAGATTGATTTAACTCTGCCATCAGGAGAGGCTTCCTAAACTGAATCACAAAAGATGAATAAGGATGAGCTAGATTAGTGTTTTCCTCATTGTGGGTAGTTATCCACTAGTGGACCATAAGGTCAATGTAGTGGCCATGACCAGCATTAGAAAAACAGAGGAAAAGAAGGTGGAGTAGATGAGGTTGTGTGGTGTGAGGTAACAGTATTTCCTGAAAGTTCGGTTTAGGTAGGAGTGACTGACATGCAAAATGTCTTTCTTGGGTGGATTGTGCATCAAGACATTTCATGGCCAGCTGCGCAGCTAGGTGAGTAAGTTGGGAAGGTGTTGGGGCGAAGAGACCTGTGCAAGCAAAGTTTCGGAGGGCAACTACAGGAAGAGTTTGAGTGTAAAGCGTGATGCAGAGCTGGGTGAGAGAGGAGACAGAAGTGGCTCAGGAAGCCCTTGTGTAACGGACTACAGAAATGTGGATGTTGTGCTGGAAGTAGTCAGAGGAACAGTGGCCCAGCCTGATCAAACGAGTGATTGAGAACCGTCTTTGTAGACGGAACTTGAACTTAAAGGGGCTGGTGCAGCAGTCCTGATCAGGAAGGAGACGAAGAGGCCCTGAACTAGGGAGAAAGGAGGCTATAGTCCAGAAACATTTTGCAGTGCTTAACCTTTTGGCTCATGGACCTCTATAAATCTCATGAAAACTGGACTAACATATATGGTTTTTGGTTTTTTTGTTGTTGTCTATTTTGTTTTGTCTTTCTGACTACCATACATGGTTTTTATATTTTAAGAGACCATGAACCCTATATGAAGGACCTCTTACTGCAGACATGTAGTCAGTAGGACTTGATTAGAAATGTGGACTGAAAAGAAGATGAACACATACTCCTGGGAAGGACTTAGGGTGGTCTGGGACAGCTAAAAATTTAAGACCAGAAATAGAGGGAGGGAGCATTTGTTACTTTGTAGCAGATCATTTTAGGTAGTCTCCAGTGTTGGGCTGGAGGTTTAGGAAGAGCAGGAAGAGGAAGAGGATGAGCAAGCACGCGTTCCTAGGGTAGGGACGGAGGTTACGTACTGTCCTGAGAATAGGGACGCCAGAACTCTGATGTATTTAGCTCAGTGCTCAGGTCAGTGCCCTCCAGCTAGAGACCAGGTGAGTTATTACTACTTGCAGTGAGGGAGAACACTGACCATGGAGAACCTTGGAGCATCTCAGCCAAAGGTTTTTAGAAAGGACTTCTCGTAGGGTTTGTGCTTGTATCCTCTGTTGCGGCAGGTATAAGAAGTACGGTTTTCCTGTGGGTTAGGAGGTATCAGGAAGCAAGGATAAATCTGTGATGGGTATCGTGATTCTTACCTAGAAGGTGAGAACACAGCTCTCTGCTCTCACCTTCTAGGTGAGTAGGTGAGAACACAGTGCTATGCTCTGTGGCTAAATAAGGAGAAGTCATAGGTATTAATTGTCATAAGGTGGAATCTTTGACAGTGTTCATGTCTTCTGTGTTCAGATATGATTACTAGTTGTCTTGTTTTAACCGATCCATCATCATTACGGAATGGATTTGTCAGATGTGGATGTTCTCAGACATTGTTTCTATTTGGCAGGAGAACAGCAGGGCCCGACTGTGGGTGCCCGGCCAGCTTGTGGCAATCCCAAGGCTCAGGGGTTGTATAAGGCCAGTTCCTGGATGTCATTCTCCCTGGGGGCCATATGATGTCCTTTGGTCATGAGTACCTAACTGGACTTTTTGTCTTGTCTTGTACCTAGAGGAGTCTGTTCTGGGTCTCCTGTATTGAGGCCCTCACAGTGGTTTGAGATTTCCTATGGCTTCCCTAGAGCACTGAGAGGAGCAGAAATAAACACTGTATGCAGATTATCTCTTGGTGGATTCTTAGCAGTAACAGTATCACACCTGGGGTGATAGACTGATGTTCTTTGACAGTGTCATAGTTTCACGCATGAACATTATAACCTCAGCATTAGTACACAAAGAGATATGTCTAAGAACATCTCACATTTCTGAAGTATGCACATAAACTTGGAGAAAAAGGGGAATTGTTCACTGTGTGGTTATAATTCAAATGTGTATCAGTGACCTTGGGGGATTGTGGAAGGTAATTCGGAAGATAATTCTAAATTATCTTTTGAATCTGCCAAGAAAAAAATCCGCGAATTTTCTGCTCTCAGAGTTGTGAGAGGTAAGTCACTGTATTTCTGTGGGCCTTGTTCTAATTTTTATATGAAAAGGTGCAGTTAAATAATTTCTGCTATCCCTAATAGATGGGAAAAACCTCGTACTTCTGTAATTCTCAAATAAATTGAAGTAAAAACTATTCTTTCTCCTTTCAGAATTATTTGTCAAAGAAAATCATGAATTAAGAATAGCAGGAGGAGCAGTGAGGGATTTATTAAATGGAGTAAAGCCTCAAGATGTGGATTTTGCTACCACTGCTACCCCTGCTCAAATGAAGGACATGTTCCAGGCCGCGGGTATTCGCATGATAAACAACAAAGGAGAAAAGCATGGAACCATCACTGCCAGGGTGAGTGGAAGGTTTGACAGCAATTATGGGTTTTGTTTGTAATTTTTAAATGTTTTATGTGTTGTGTTTTTTGTGTTTTTTTTTGTAGTTTTAAAAAGCAAGTGACAACTATAGAAATATGTCCATCTCTCCCCCCTCTTACACCCTGCATCCTCCTTTGTGACAGCCACTTTCTACTAGTTTTATGGTACTTACCTGTTAGCCCCACATTTCTAAAATAAGTCGTTTCTATGCCGCAGTGTCTGTCTTCTCTTCACATTTCCCAGTTGTGAGGTGTTGTGTGCGGACCTGCTGCCCCGGAGAGCGGTGGCCTCTTAGCCACAGTGCATGTGGCGCTCCCTCCCCGTCTTCGCACTGTGCTCGGTCCATCATGTTCGGTTGAATTCGTGTTCAGGGCTTTCATTTATGACCGTATTGCATACAGCTGCATTATGAAGTGTACTGTGCCTGCATCTCTTTCTTGGGAGACTTTGGTTTTCCCTGCCGTTGACAGCATTTTTCTTTGTAGCTTTCTGTGTGCCACTAAATTGTTCCTGTAGTCTGTGAAGTTCCTCCTAGTAGACGAAACCATCGAGTTTCAGTTCCCGTGTTTCGAGCCAGCTCACCTGGTGCAGTCTCTGTTTGCACCTGTGCCTGCTGTGGGCTGGCTCCCCATTCCTCATCCTGAGATTTGCTGGCACCAGATCCTCGGAATTTCCTGGTCTCTTCCTTGTCAGACTGCCTGGTTCTTGAGTCCCATGTGATACTGTTTCTCGGTTTCTTTTCCTTTTTTTTCCCTTTTGGCTCTTATTTTAACAAACTGAAACCTGAGAAAGCCTTACATGTGTGCCAATAGTTGTATTTGACCCTCACACTGGTCTGCTAGTTGTATAGGCTGTGGAATGGCAGGCCGGCGATCATGGTCGCTCAGAAAGGGAAGGCCCGCATTTGCCGCCTACCGGTGCTGCCACTGGGAAGTCTGGGCTCACACAGATTTCTCCTGAGACTAGACCCCCCTCTCCTCCCTTCTTAGGAAGCCTCTCTGATACTGGTATGTAGTGTTACTAATGTCAAGAAGCTGTGCTTTGGTTCGGATGTGGTTTTTCATTCCTTGTATAGGGACCCTTAGCCCTCTTGTATTTGCTCAGGGTCTTCACCTTTAGAATCTATTGTGATGTTGGATCAGGAGGACTGATCTTCTAGTTTTATCTTTTGTCTCCTATTTAAGTTTATTTTATTCTTTTGAGGGAGGGAGAATGAGCACAAGCAGGAGGGAGGGGTAGAGGGAGAAGCAGAAGCAGACTCCCTGTTATGCTCAGAGCCCTAGGGGCTTGATCCCAGGACCTCGAGATCATGAGCTGAGCCAAAGTCCGTCACTTACCCGACTGAGCCACTCGAGTGCCCCTCTCCTGTGTTCTATGCTCATGTCTTTATTTTACTGTGCATGAGATTGCCTTAACTTAGTCATGCAGTCTCTCTGTTATATTTGCAACCTTTGCTGTTTTTAACATTTTTAAGAGGTGTTTCTCAGAATATTTCTTTAGAAAACTTCCTCGTTTCAGATGCACTATCTTACCTCCTTTAGGATATCAGTTATAGTTACTTAGACACTGTCTCTCTTTCCCCTGAGCTTTTTCTGTCTTTCCTGTTGGCTTTCCTTCAATGTGGGTTTGGTTCTTGACTTTGGGTGATCCCCTGGTGTTTGTAAAGTGACTTGAGAACTGTACTATAGTTCTGTGTAGGAAATGTCAGCCAGTTAGTTGTGGGATCACCAATGCCAGTATCGGCAGGCCTTTTTGTTGGGGGAAATTAGAGGAATCCTTTAGTGTCATTCAGGTTAGAACAAGCCTGGTTAGTAGCATTTGGGAAACCAAGAGGGGAAAGAGAATGAGGGGCATGTGGATTTTTTTCACTTTATTTTGTTTTCATTGTGCTTCACTCCCACCATCATCTGTATCTGGTGTCCCAAATTGTGACTATTTATATGTCAGTCTTTCTACTGAGTTAATTTATGGTTCTTTCTCTGGGTAAGGGAGAAGTTCCAGGGGTCTGTTTCCTACAGTGATTTTTAGTTTTCCATGTTTCAAACCGTTTCCTAACCATGCATCTTTAGAGAAAAGTAGTGCTTCAAATTCCTGAGTTCTAGAACCGTGTGAGCTCTAACTTGTTTCCAGAAAAGAAATGAGATTGAGAGGACTTCTGGAACAGACATACAGTGATCAGTAGCAGCTTTCAGTTCTTAATGAAGAGATTCCAAATCCCTCAGTGGCACGTAAGACCCTTTGCTGTCCACCCCTAGATGCTAACATGATGTTTGCCAGCAGTCCTCCTTGTGCACAGATCTCTCTCTCTCTCCGTGTGCCTTTGGTCACCTTTGCTTTTCATTGAAATGCTCTTCCTACATGTGCATGTGCAGATCCTACTTAGTTTTCCCTTTTTTTTTGTTTTTTTTTAAAGATTATTTACTGGGGCGCCTGGGTGGCTCAGTCGTTGAGCGTCTGCCTTCGGCTCAGGTCATGATCCCAGGGTCCTGGGATCCAGCCCCACATCGGGATCCCTGCTCGGCAGGAAGTCTGC
>CM053603.1:36320477-36405397 GCA_028646535.1 Procyon lotor
GATAGATAGATAGATAGATAGATAGATAGATAGATAGATATAGTACTTTATTTCAACCTGATGCTTACCAGTTAGCTTACATTTGTTAGAGTTGTCATTTTTTTTAATGTCGGACTTACCCTTTTTAATTAGGATGGATCTTTTTTTTTTTGAAGATTTTATTTATTTATTAGAGAGATCATAAGTAGGCAGAGAGGCAGGCAGAGGGAGAGAGAGAAGCAGGCTCCTTGCTGAGCAGAGAGCCCGATGTGGGGCTTGATCCCAGGACCCTGAGATCATGACCTGAGCCGAAGGCAGAGGCTTTAACCCACTGAGCCACCCAGGCGCCCCAAGATGGATTTATTTCTTAAAAAATAATCTTTGGATCTATCTTGAATATTGTGGGTATCTTTCTGTTTCCAAATACATGTGCGCTAGGTGACTTTGAAAAGAAAGAAGATAAACATGTCAGGACTCATCTATTTTTTTCAACTCATCCAATGATACTCAAAACTAATCAAAAAAATGTCATTACAGCTTCATGAAGAAAATTTTGAAATTACTACACTGCGGATTGATGTTGTCACTGATGGAAGACACGCTGAGGTAGAATTCACAACTGATTGGCAGAAAGATGCTGAACGCAGAGATCTCACTATAAATTCTATGTTTTTAGGTAATATCTGGAGGTAATGTTTTAATCCAGCCTTTATGAAGTTTTTTTTTTTTTGGTAAAAGTTATTTGAGAGAGGGAGAGAGTGAACGGGTTGAGGTACAGAGGGGTAAAAAAGAGAGAATCCCAAGCCAGCCCTGTTCTGGGCAAGGCACCCAGTGCAGGGTGTCATGCCACAACCCTGAGATAATGACCTGGGCTGAAACCTGGAATTGGATGCCTACCGGACGGCACCATCCAGGTGCCGCTAAACGCCGCCTTTTCAAGTGAATTTGCATCCTGGAGATGTTCTCCACCCTGAGAGGTTGCAGTAGTTTCATCTGAGAGTATAGTGTATGGGTTCAAAGATGACTCTAGAGGCAAAGTCCTGGGTTCACATTCTGACTCGGACTCACTGGCTGTAAACTGAAGGTGCTAATATCTGCTTCCTTTTGCAAGGCTGTCATGAGGATTAAAGGTCTTAATAATTTCATGTATTTAGACCCGTGCCTGGCACATGTACATAATCAGTGTTCACCTAATTACATCTAAAAATGGTTAACATTCTTGGGAAGAAAAATGTACCCACGCCCATTCCCCTACATCATTCTCCATTGCACTGTCCTTTGTGTATGCCCACCCTAGCCTTTCTTTTCCTCTTTCCTGGTGCCCACGGCACAGACTTGTGAATGACCTCAGCACCTGTTCTGTTGCTGCGCCTAGACGCAAGGTTAAATTCTTTCATAGCACTGCATTTTAGGAATCACCTGTAATCAGAGTTGGCATGCAAGAGAAAACCTATTTATTATCTCAACCTGATTTTGTTAAAATGCAGCCAGTGAGGTTCATAATAGGTGAATTAACTGAGTGCTTTATAGAAGCAGTATTTTTTGTCCTTTAAATTGTAGTCAAGCCCTTTGTGTTTAAGACTGTGGATTAGAAAAGAGATGAAGCAACCACTCTTCTTTACATAGTTGTGGCTGTTGTAAAAGTGTAAGGATGAAGGACAGGTTCCTTGCTACCCAAAAGTATCTGGTGTAACCTTTTTCAAGTTGAAGGTGGTATAAGTTGTGGAAGCAATTACTCTTCCATCATAATGAAAATCCTCTTCCAGAGTGCTTTTGGTTAGCAAAAACAGGTATGAATGTAGGTCTTTTGTAAAGGCGATGTGGCCTGAAATGAACTTGGAGACAGTGGTGGAAAAACTGTAAATAGGATTTGCTTCATGGGATGGAGAAGGGGGTTGTATGCCAAGATGGGCCTCTCTTGCCAACTGCATTCATGATGTGTTTCTAGAGCACCTACTAGGTTCTTGGTTACTTGATACACTTCACTGCATTAAACTGTCAGAAAAACTTCATTAACTATCAAATCCATTTGATGAGCAAACAGACTGAGATCTTAAGGAGTTAGCTCAAGTCACAGACTGCCATGATTGGAACTTGGAATTCCAAAGCCTAGGTGATTAATGACCAGAAGGAGTCCAGTAGGGGCAGTGTTTTCTCTCCATTATGTGCTAAAACTCCACGTGTTTATTTCTTCTTCTTTTTTTTTAATTTCTTCTTAGCTCATTCTCACTTAGGCTAAAGTGCTCTGGTGCAATGTATAAAAATTGTTAACTGGCTTCTCCTAAGCATACCTAACTAAAAGAAGCTAATATTCCTTTTCAATCTGTTGTTTTATAGAAATAAAATCTATTCTTATTGGTACCACTGTTTTCTAACATTTGCAGAGCCCTTACAATGTGCCAGGCACTCTAATAAGCACATCACAGAAATGTAATCTTCCCAGCATCCCTATGACGCAGATACTGCTATTTAACCCACAGTAATTGGCTTAAAGTCGTGCAGCTGGTAGATTGCAGAATTAGGATTCCAACTTAAGCATCCTAGTCCTGGAGGTCACATTCTTAACCACTAAATTATTCTTAGCAGCTCAACTTTATTTCTTATTTTTATGCACCATATTTTGAAAGTGCTATTCAGAGCAAAAAACAAAGTGCACACTGTTTGGATATTCTCACTAATTTTAACTTTCAACCCATTTTTCTGTCCAGGCTTTTTTCAAGCCTTACTGGATGAAGCAGTAGGAGTTCTGGCATTTCTGGTGACTTTGCTTCTCGAACCTTGTTCTTGTCTTATCCTATGTTTACTTTTTTTTTTAATTTCCTCCAAATTGTCATATTTCTTTTACTGAAAAGGACCTCAGTACTTCCATGCTAACCAGGGAGAGTCCACTCTTGTTAATAAGAGACAGATATACCACGTGTATTTGCTACTTTGTAATCATATTTTTGCCTATTTCCTCTCCACCAATCCCCCAACCCCCTGTGTTTTCTGTTATTTGAATTTGGAGCCTTTTAAAATTGCTTTACATATCAAAATGCCATATAAATCAAAAACAGTTTTGGAAGTGTGAAACCTGAGTTTACAAGTATTTTGGGTTTGAGGTAGCAAAGAGCATTAAAAGGTCAAACAGAACTAAAATGAATAGTTGTTTTCCTGTAGTAGGGGCAGTATCTCTTAGGATCACCAACTTCCCCATTGGGATGGTTGAATGGTGTGAAGAGGGAGAGAATTTTTTTTTTTTTTTTGAGAGGGCGAGAACCCTAACGCAGAATCTTGAGCAGACACTGAGCTAAGTGCAGAGCCCCTACATGGGGCTTGATTTCACAACCCTGAGATTGTGACCGGAGTTTTAATCAGCTGGCCCACCCAGGTGCCCCCCAAAATCCTCATTTTTAAAGTTTTTTTTATGTCTTCTTAGGATATTTTTAGCTAACTCTATTTATATATGGCATTTTTGTTTATAAGAGCTTTTTGTTTATTATGGGTATTAGGTATTTGGCTCTACATTGATGTACATAAACCTTTTTGTCAGTATGTAATGCTTTTCATTATGGTGGTTCTTGTCATGCAGACGTAATCGATGTTTAGGTGATCAAATTATTTTTTAAGGTTCTGGTGGTGTGTTTAGTTTTCTTGGTAAACCTTCCATGTAGACTAAAATCTGCATATTAATATTTAACTCCCCATTTAATTACTAACAGCCTACTGCTGGTAGGAAGCTTTACTGATAATAGAAACAATTAATACAAACTTTGTATATTGTATGTATTATACACTGCATTCTTACAATAAAGCAATCTAGAGAAAATGTTAAGAAAACCCTAAGAGGAAAACATCTGTAGTTTTGTAAACAAACACACACACAGACATACATGCACACCTGGGTGGCTCAGTTGGTTAAGTGTGTCTGTCTTCAGCTCAGGTCATGATCCCAGGACCCTGGGATCAAGCCCTGAGTTGGGCTCCCTGCTCAGCAGGAAGCCTGCTTCTCCTCCCCCACCCGTTGTGCTCTCTCTCGAATGAATACATAAATAAAATCTGTAGAAAAAAGAAAAAAATCTACCTTTAAGTGGACACTGGTGTTCAAGGATTAATTGTATATTTTGAAAGGATTTCCTCATTCCAGGATCATTAAGTTTTTTCCCTCCTATGGTTTATTGTTTAGTTTTTGCAGATTCTTTTTGCTCTTTATTTTTTTTTCCAGAGTACTTTGGCTCTTGTTTAGTTTCCCATATTAACTTGAAAATCAGCTTGTTTGGTGTCGCCACACCAATTCACACTTGAGGCATATCTCTTGGTCAGTTCACTTCTGAGTATTATCTTTTTAGTTGCTATTGTAAATACAGCCTTTTATTCCAGTAGGTCTTCATTTGATAGTGGGTATTTATGAATGGTGTATATGTCTGTATTTTAACTCTGTAACTCCTTAGTTTTTACTGTTTATAATAGTTTTTAAAAGAGAATTATATTTTCTATATATAATTTTCTATTGTTAGCAAGTTCTTGCTAACAGTGATCTCCCCCCCCTTTTTTTTTTAATGAATAGGTTTTGATGGTACCTTATATGACTACTTCAGTGGTTATGAAGATTTAAAAAATAAGAAAGTTAGGTTTGTCGGACATGCTAAGCAGAGGATACAAGAAGATTACCTTCGGATTTTAAGATACTTCCGGTAAGAATTTAAAAAAATATTTTTTAAAGATTTGAATGTATTTATTTGACAGAAAGAGATCACAGGTACGCGGAGAGGCAGGCAGAGAGAGAGGAGGAAGCAGGCTCCCCGCTGAGCAGAGGGCCTGATTTGGGGCTGGATCCCAGGATCCTGGGATCATGACCTGAGCCGAAGGCAGAGGTGTTAACCCACTGAGCCACCCAGGTGCTCCAAAAAATACTTTAATAATACAGATTTTAATATCCCAGAGAGCACAATTCCAATCATGTGAGCTGTGCAGGTCAGAGTACAGCATGGTGACATCCCAGATGTCTATCTCTGATAGACTTAGTAAAATGTGACCTAAGTGTAAGATAGTAATTAGGTACCTCATAAAATTTTTTTTCCCCAGAGATATGTACTCCATTCTGTGACGGTCTTTTATAGAATTCAGCTTTAAATCATTTTTTTTTAAATCATTTTTTAAATGTCCACTTTTCATGTCCTGCACTAATCATTAATTACATAGATAATTGAGTGTTTACCATAGGCCATCCATGTGCTGGGTGCTTTGAATATGGAGGAAGGCGTGTCTTTGCCTTCATATGGCTTACAGTTGTAGGTGGTCATGGGTAGCCCTTATATGAGCTGGCTAAAAGCATGAAATGAATTTGGATGGTTTTGTGGGTAGCACTGATTTTTAAACTGTGAGCTGTAACCTTTTTCAAAAATGATTCTGACTGGCTAGTTTATGTCTAATACTGGTTGGGATCATATTTAGAGTATTCTGTAATGGAGGCTAAGTATTTTGTCAGTAAACACTCGTCCTTTGTCTGTTTGTTTATTTTAAAGAGAGGGAGCGAGAGAAGCAGACTCCTCTGCTAAGCAGGGAGTCTGACTTGGGGCTCCATTCCAGGACCCTGGGATCATGACCTGAGTCAAAGGCAGATGGTTAATGACTGAGCCACCCAGGTGCCCCAGTGCTGTTCCTTTAAATTTGTGTACTTGCAACACTCTTGCAAATAATAGAAAACAGACTGACATCCATAGTTACTGTCATTTAATGTACATTATTGAACTGAATTTTAAAGATGTGTTAGTACAGGTATACTTTAAGGCTTTCAATCTGAGATTGCTAGAAGTATACTCCATTCTCTGCAGGTAGATGAGTCCTATTTGAAACTCGTCAAAGTACTGATGGGCACAGACAAGTAAGCTTTGTACACACTGTTCCATTGATGGCATTCTAGTCTAAGAATGTTCTGCGTTATTCCTCCAGTATAGGTACCAGATCTAGGAAGTACATTTGACTGCCGTTCTAAATGTCTCAGTCACTGATTTGGAAACGAAAGTGTGCAGAGGGGTCTAGTTTATGTTAGTTTAAATTTTATTGGCTTTCAGATTTTTGTCATCTGGGAACAAAACAAAATCATCTGTGTTGTCTCAGATGTTTGGAATAGTACCAGTAAGATGGAAAACAAGACTATAGAATACTCTAATATAGTGATATGCCAGCATAGAGGTTATGTGCTCTGAGAAATTTGTTTTGCAGGTTTTATGGGAGAATTGTAGACAAACCTGGTGACCATGATCCTGAGACTTTGGAAGCAATTGCAGAAAATGCAAAAGGCTTGGCTGGAATATCAGGAGAGCGGATATGGGTCGAAATGAAAAAAATTCTTGTTGGTAACCATGTGAATCATTTGATTCACCTCATCTATGATCTTGACGTGGCTCCTTACATAGGTGAGAGCAAGTTATAAAGTAATTGAGGTTTTCACAGTGAAACACCTGGTTTAAAATTTCATAGGGAAAAAGGTTTGACTCATTCAAAAGGAGAAATGCAGTATGTTAAAATAAAGTTTGGGGTCAGACCTGGGTTTGGATTAGTTCCTTGATCATTAGTTGCTGAATCTAAAAAAGGGGTGTGAAGGTAAGAGCATCCTGTCTAATAGAAGGGAGGCAAGATTCCGAGAGTTAATACATCTAAAGTACTTAGAGTGACATACGTAGACAGTAGCAAATATATTCAGAAAGAATAGTGACCTGGACTGATGCACACTTCAGGAAACCTGGGGGTGTGTCAGATACAGGTTTTGAATGGCAGTACGGGTGGATGGGCAGTCATGCGTAAGTAGCTTTTGTGACTCAGACACCACCACCCCCGCATGTCACTTATGAATGGAAAGTCATGTTAGGACGACTTTATGGGAGGGAATAACAACAGTGTTTATCAGTGGTTAACCTATTAAGATGGAGCATCAGATGGAACCAGTGAGTTCTAGTGACGGAGCATTGTGTATATCATAACCATGGTTGGCTGAGGATGTCGGTGTTTTAGTGAAGGTATCCACTGTAAAAAGTAAAAACCAATGAAAAATGTTTTTGTCCCTACAGGCTTACCTACTAATTCAAGTTTAGAAGAATTTGACAAAGTTAGTAAAAATGTTAATGGTTTTTCACCAAAGCCAATGACTGTCCTGGCCTCATTATTCAAAGTACAGGATGATGTCACAAAATTGGATTTGAGGTTGAAGATTTCCAAGGAAGAGAAGAACCTTGGTATATTCATAGTTAAAAACAGGAAAGATTTAGTTAAAGCAACAGATAGTTCGGAGCCACTGAAACCCTATCAAGACTTCATTATAGACGTAAGTATGTATAGGCCCGATCAGAACTAAGACCCACAGTGTGTTCTTTGGATTTCATTTATTGTAAATGAAAAATTCCACCTCAGTTATTTACCTTTTAGGATAGAATTAGTAGCAAGCATTCTAACTTGTGCTAGAACTAAATGTCTGATTTTGGCACTTAGGCTAGGGAATCTGATGCCATGACCCGCGTCTGTGAGCTCCTGAAGTACCAGGGAGAGCACGGTCTTCTGCAGCAGATGCAGCAGTGGTGCATTCCTCCATTTCCTGTAAGTGGCCATGACATCAGAAAAGTGGGCATTTCTTCAGGAAAAGAAATTGGGGCGCTGTTGCAGCAGTTGCGAGAACAGTGGAAGAAAAGCGGCTACCAAATGGAGAAAGATGAACTTCTAAGTTACATAAAGAAGAGCGAGAATTGATGAGAGCTGGGACTCAATAGAAAACCTGGGGTAAGGTTAGATTTTTGTCTCCCTCTCAGTGGAATTAAGAGACTTATATAGTCAAATGCAAGCCAGCACAGAGGACCTTTTAAAATCGACAGAGGTTTTCTGTGGTGAATTTCAGGTAGTAAACTCAAGTCTCCCTCCTCTTAATCCCCCTGAACTTTGTGATTCTTCTGGAATCGGTCCTGCTGTGAATAGTATAGTTGGCCTCCCCTGTCTTACTGTCTTTAAGGAAGAAGTATTTAATGTTTGCAGTTGAAATAACTACCTTATTTTTACCATTGTCTTTATTTGAAATTCGAGCAAGAACTGACACTTAAGGTTGTGTTGTATAAAATTAGGTATGTCCAAAACTCTGAGATTGCTAGAACGTAGTCCATATTTTCCTTTGTTATAATGATTTCTTTATAAATACTAGGCCTGAGAAAGAGTGGGTTAAAAGTTATACCTGAGCCTTTTATTTTAATAAACATTCCCTTGGGAATTGGAAGATAAATGTGTTTGTGATATATGACAGTATACTTCATGTTTTATATATGGCGACAATACTCTTGTAACCTTAGTGATTTTTTTTCACAAAGTAAAAAGATAGGGACTACACTAAAACATCCCTGACCAGGTTTGTATGGTCTTTTTAAAGGCTTCAGCCCCAAATGCTTTCGGTAGAGAAAGGGGTGTACAGTGCCCAGTACTGTTTCAGCGGTTACATTCTGACATTTGATCACTGATTTTACTTTTGGTATAGCCAGGCCTACCATGTCTGTCCCCTGTGGGGGCAGTGGGGACAAGTCAGTAATTTAAGTCTTATTAGAAAATATGTTTTTCTAAATAGATGTAGAGATTCAGCTATTTCAGAGGTCTTGTTTTGTTACTTACAGAACCAGTTTAAATTAGTGTTATGTGCATTTCTTTTACATATCTGAAAATTTTATTGGCCAGTGTTAGTAAACAAAATAGAACACTCCAAGACTACACCCTTCAGGTAGTAAGAGCAGTGTGCGGCTGTATGAACAACGGGTACAGTCCTATAAAGCCAAGGTTTTTAGAACTAAACCCGTACAGCTTAGGGATGTCCTACAAAATGGACAGCATTCTGGAATTGCTTTTCACTTACCTCCTGTACATAAAATACACAACGTGAGATCTTCCGTTGATCATTTTAGTCTAGGCCATCACAAACATTGCACATTTGGTAAAAGAAAAAGTTAATTAAAACAGGATATTTACTAGTCTGTTTTTGGCCTCAGACATTTTTCTCCAATTATATAAAGCACTGAAGTCGTGATATTTATTTACACAAATGTGAAAGGATCCAATCGAAACTTGAACATAGAAGCAAAGAGGTAGGTGGCTCTTCAGTCTATCTAAAACTTCATCTTAAAGTTTTACTTAGAGATTTACTTAGAGATTTTCAATTTA
The DNA here is from genome assembly GCA_028646535.1 of Procyon lotor. Taxonomy (NCBI): domain Eukaryota; kingdom Metazoa; phylum Chordata; class Mammalia; order Carnivora; family Procyonidae; genus Procyon; species Procyon lotor. The sequence goes on from CM053603.1 coordinate 36,329,622, forward strand.
CATAGAACAAAGGTGCTTAAAAAATACAGTCACTTGTAGCCGGATTAAAGGGAGGTATGTTTTAATATCTCTGTTCCATATTACTTTTGGTTCAAATTGGAACAGAAGAAAACAATGTTGTTCAGACACACACTAAGCGAATAACTTAATGTTTCTCACTAACAAATGCATAAGGAAATGAACACTATTTTGGGGTTCAAACTGCATATTTTTACTCTTTAATATTTTTCAAAATTTACAAATTAGTATGAGAGAAACTCCAGACAATTAAAGCCGCCTTTGCCTCTTTCAAAAGGAACTTGTATTTGGCACCCTACCTTTGGGAACTTCTGCCAGTGAGAGCACAGATCAGAATTTGCTGTTGCTTCCATGTATCAGGAGCAAGTGGCTACCCTCGCAGTAGAGGCATTACAAATAAGTTCTGTCCAGGAAACCCATCTCACCCATTTCAGAGAGGCCTTCGTGTCCTAGCAGGCCAGAGTATAGCGACACCAAGCTACTAAGGTAGATACTCCTAAAAACCAAGTTTTGTAGACTGCTTTTCATCCTTTCAATATTATATTTTAATGTAAATCTTCAAATACCCTTTGACTAAGAAACTGCAACCTTCCATGTAATGTTGCTTTTTACTTACATATGCATCAAAAGCAGTAATTTCCAAAGCATATTTGATTTTATGAGACCAACTTAATAAATATTACTTTTATGTCTAGCATATTTATAAGCAAAGTATCACTTTGTCGGGGCTTATCTCATCTTCAGTGTCTGGGATAGTGGGCAGCAGAGCAGATCGAGTCAAACCCCAAAATTTTTGAGGTGACATGTCTTTTTTGGTGGCTGTAAATTTCCATCCAACGTGGCTTGCGCAGATCCTACACTGGGCAATAGTCCAAGCATACCTACAAAATTAAAGAAAGGTATCAGCTAAGGAAACACATTCCTGTACCCCACGCCTGTCATCGAGACAGAGCTAATTCTAGATTGTTTCTTGAAACACACTTGATTGTACTCTTAGGCTGTTTTTTTCTTTCTGGGCACTGTAGAAAATACTGAATCTTGCTAATGTGGATTAACTTGCAGGTGTCTTTCCTAGGTAGTTTTGTATTACAGTCATGTTACAAAACACTATCCACCTCCAGAAATACACTTTTGTGAGTTAAAATGGCTGGTAGGAGGGAGAGAGACATGAATTTCTCATCTAAAATTTGAGAACTACTTTGCTGAAGTAAGTATGATTTTGTCATACGATTTATCCCAAAATTCAAAGTATAACTGAAACCATTCCCGAGGTATATCGCACATGTCGATTAACAATTCTAGTTTTAATCCTTATAAGGGGATATGGTCCTATGACCAAAAGGGCAACTATTATTTTCGAGAGAGCGAGCCTGGGGGGAGTGTCTTAAGCGGATGTAGGACTTGATCTCAACTACCCTGAGGTCATGACCTGAGCAGAAACTAAGAGATGCTTAACCAACTGTGCTACTCAGGTGCCCCCAAAAATGACAATTATCACTGTAATCACTAATCTCTGCTTGCCTCTTTCAAAATTCCCTCACCCTTACTCTTTTCGAGAACCCTAACTTGTTCCCAGGCTCGTACTTTGAGGGCCACTGGGCTAAAGAAAACAAATCAGACCTATTAGGTAGCTTTTCCAGCTGTTTTGTCAGTGCATGGGAAATACTCTATGGTTTGACATATGACAAAATATGGTTTAGATACAGGTTTTCAGAGTTCTAAGCCAGCTGGCTTTCAGAATGAGCTAAGCGGAAAATGAAAACTCTGGAGTAAATGCATAGTTAAATTAAGGATAACTGCAGTTGCCAACCTTCTAACTTTATATTTAGTGAGAGTGTGCTACAGTAGCTGTTAGTAGCCATTCATAAAAGCGAAGAGCATTGAAATAGTAATCTCATTGTATATTTTTGATTACCATTCTATCAATGCTGCTGCTTAGGACCCTGTCCAATTAAAGCAAACACCACATTACCCAGGAAACCAGCTGTGCTCTGTAGAAGGCCGGCCTATCAGATTCAAGTTGCAAGCCTTATACACGGTCAGTGTCTCATGCACATACCCATGAGGATTCACATAAGCTGCCATTGGTCCACATAACGACAAACTACGAGAGACAGAAAAGAAGTCAAAATGGGAAGGAGAAAGTCTAATGAGGTTATTAAGTGAAATCAGGAGGTTAGGAGTGAGGCCAGTTTCATTCAGTCTACATGTTTGTAAAATGGAGCTCAGCCAAAGGAGTCTCTGAAAGTGGAAGTACAGTGAAAAGGTCCTAGGTAGTCATCCTTGGGCAACTGATTACTTTGTAGGCAACAGTCACCTTACTGTCCTGATTTATAATTATGATTTTATACTAAAATATTTCTTAAACATTTATGTCACACAGGATCTGAAGGGCCCTATGTCTGCCGGGATGATCCTACCTGCGGCAGTCAGGTTAGGTCTTTAATCACTAAGAAGATAACCAGATTATCCAGGAGGAATGAGGACAAAAAGAATTTGCCCCCTTGTTTGACTTTAGCATGCTCATTGTCTCTGAATAATCTCGCATACCCACTCAGGTAGGGTGTCTTAAACTCCCCATATAGCATTTGCTGAATGATTATTTAATAGAGGGAAATATATGGATAATAGAAATACAGTCTTCACTCCCAACTCTATTAGAGCAGTTGGGAAAATGTATTCAGAAGTATACTGAAAATGTAATAAGGCCCTCACCTGAATATTTCATTTTTGGTGGTTATTTCTGTTTCTTGACATTGTTTACAGCAAAGAGACGTACACTAAAAAAATTAAGAGAAAATTATTGGGGAAAATTCACATATCCTTAATTATGTAATTATACAGCCCATCAAGAAACTACTCTCAAAGTATCACGTTTTCCTTCCAATCATTCAAAAACAGTATTCAAGTAGTAATGAAAAAACCTCTGAGATCTGACACATACTCACTTATAAAAGTAGTGCCTTTGTAGGACAAAGAGTGACAGATACATATAAACACAGTCTATCTGTATGATCCCAAATGAATTATCTAAATCATGTAAAACTAGCGGGGTGGCTCTCTTGGTTAAGTGTCTGCCTTTGGCTCAGGTCATGATCTTACGGTCCTGGGACAGAGTTCCACGTTGGGCTCCCTGCTCAGTGGAGAGTCTGTTTCCCTTCTCCCTCTGCACACGCTCCCAAATAATTAAAATCTTGAAAAAAAATTAATCATGTAAAACTAGCAGAACAACTACTTTTCGAACTACATGACTGGGTCCCACAGATACTCAAGCCTAAAACATGGTTGTCATGAACATGGTAACTTACTTTATTCATAATATCTAGTTCACAGCGAAGTCGTTGGATGGCACTACCAATTTTAAGGAGCTGAATCCTTAATACATCATCAATAGGAAGACAGGCAGCTACTCTGTAAGAAAAATCTTAAAAACATGGTAGTTTTTCAAGTTTTAAATTTTTGAAGCAGGTAAGTATCAGATGACCTATGAATCAGATAATGTCTTTTTGGAATAAACAATACTAAAATACACTAGCTATCGAGTATATATTCTTAGGAAGTTCCAACATTAATTTCTTGCCCCATAAGTGGTTCTAGAAGGGTCTTTTATTTACTTATTTAGCAGTACAGGGAGGAAAGTTTATTGCAGCACTACACCTTGAAGATGTGAGAGCGGCGAGCTCCAGCGAGCTGTGCCCTGAAGTTTTGGGTTTCTTTTTTTTTTTTTTTCCTGTCTTTTACCCATGAAAATCAAACCCCTGACATAAGAAGTCTGTCTGCTACTAGACTAGAAAAATGGCTATAGTAACTTTACCTACTAACCAGAGAGATTATATGTACATAAGGTAAATAAGACTTAGAACTAGGGTCCTTTTAAAAGCCATCTTGAAGAATAGGAAGTACTCAAGTTTTTGATTGTGCTCCGTTTACCTGCATTTTGAACTTCACAGGAACGCTTTCCTTAAAATTAGACTGCTCACAAAATTTAGGAACTTTTACAATTAGCTAAATGCTCAAAACAAATGTGTGTGCTTTTCAGAGCAAATAAAACTGTTAAACTAAAATTTTGAGTCTCATTAAACAAAAATGATTTACTAAAACATCAAAGGCCAGAGGAAGGAAGCAGACTTTGCATACCTATTGGATTTGAAGGAAGAGAATCATCTTTTAGATTTTCGTCCCATTCACGTAGCTGTTTCTTGATTCTATCCATTAAAGTTTCCTTGTTTAAAATAAAAGCCATAATGAGGTTCATTGACTCTAGAACTTACTGCTAGGTTTTCAACTCTCTTAAATAAAACTAATATATTAGTAGCAACTTAAGTCCTCACTCTACTAAAGTCTGAATCCCTGTTTAAAAGTGTCTGTTTTCTGACGCTCAGCAGATCAAAGCCCCAGCTCGTATGCCCAGCACTAGGTTGGCTTCCCAGGCCCCCCTCCTCCACTGTCTCTTACCCCAGTGGCACAGGCTCCTGACTCGCTGTCTTCTAGGTGTTCTCTGATCAACTGTGTGGAACTGGCCTCTCTTCTCCCCCCTTTCTAGGATGGCTTTTCTGACTCTGTTGGTCGGGACAGGGGCTCCTACAAACTTCACACCATACTCAGCACCTCTTTAGTAAACGACAGTGCCTACTATCTTTTCACAAACGTATGCAAACAATCCTTGTTTATCTGTAATGGCCCAAAGTTGCTGAGGGCAGAGTGAACTATAGCTTCCTTTAGTGTGGTGCTTGTGATAAGTGTTCAACCTTCAGTGCTTAGTCTTCCCAATCTTCCCAGGATTCCCCATCTGGGCACAAGGTGATTCACTAAGGGAAATGACTAACATTTGTTGAACGTCCTACTGTGTGCCAGGTACAATAACTATCAGTATCCCCATTTTTAAAATTCAGTTTATTTAGGTGACTGATTTGCCCGAAACCACAGAGGAAATGATAGAAAAGCTTCAAACACAGTCTTTGTGTCTAAAACTCAGATTCTTTGAACAATTCCACTTTGAAAGGCATGGTGATGGCTGAGTATTACACTTTGAGGAGCAAAACATTTGCGCATGTAGCAGACTGACTGGGGATCAGGAGTAGTAAGTTCATATTTTCGTATAGGAAATAAACCAAAACACGGTATGGGATTCTTGATTTTCCTCACCACATTTCAAATCCTTCATAGACCCCAAAATGTCTCATCCTTCCCTAAATTTATAAGCCACTAGAAACTGGGAACATGAGAAATTCTATAGATTAAAGGCAAAGTGAATTCCGTAGTATCTAATTCCTTTGTGCTCTACCCAAATGTAAAGGACGGGATTAGTTCTGAAAATGAGATACCACTGAGTAGGAAAGCCTATGACCCTTAATTATGACAAGGCTTCCCAGAGAAAGAAAAAAAGTACAAGGTAATACTTACAGCATCATATAAGGAATACAGCCAGCGAGGCCATGAAGTCAAATTTGCACAATGAAACTTCCTCTGAAAACAGAAAAAAAGTCACTTAAAAAGCTCTCTCGATACTTACAGTGGAAAGAAAAATATCTGAAAGTTGATTTTGGCCCTGGAAAATAAAATTTAAAAAATATGGGACATTTTGTAACTAACCCTATAACTGATGGTTTTCTGTTAATTTGTCAATCATATTTTTGTCTCTCTCAATTTACATTGTAACTAGAATTGTCATTCCTACTGGCAAAGTTTATAAAATTTCAGTGCCAAGCAAACTTAGTAAAATTAGGATGAACTTAAAGAAGTCACCATACTTCTGTTGACCACATTACCTGCTTTTATACTGCTGATTACTTTTTCAGTATATGCAGTGAAAATTCAAAATACCATCCAAATGGTCTTGTAAAACTTTAAATGGATTTCAACTGAATTACCAAAGAGGCAAACATGAGAAATGAGGCAATTCCAGGAAGACAATGATCATACACTTGAGACTCAACATGATTAAGTCCCCATTTAACAGAATTCAGGGGAAGGAGAAAATTATTGGGTATGTCTTCCAATTGTTGTATTTTAGAATCCAAATGAGAGCTTGCCTAAACCCATAGAAACATGTGAATTACACTTAAATTTCATTAGAATTTCTATGTTTGATGAGAAGGCTCAATAATCATTAAGATGTCAGTCCTCAAAGTATATATTCAATGTAATACCCACAGGATTGGAATTTAGAAGCATAAGTGAAAGTTCATTTGGAAAAATAAATGTATAAAACCTACCAAGAAAGTTTGGAAAGAGAAGTGTTTTATAGGACACAAAAATATGATTGAGAGAATGCATTGCAGTAGTGTTGTTAACAGCAACAAACTGGAAACAACCTCAATGTCAAGGAACAAGAGAATACGTTGTTGGATATGTACACAGAAAAGGATATACTGCACCTGATCAAGCAAGGCCTAGTAAACCCAAGGAGTATAAAGAATGATTACATCTTTCTCCATCAAGAAAACAAAACCTACAGAGGGACAGATATTCATACTTTTGTAAACTGTTAATGGACATTGGGTATGACACATGAATAGTGCGTGGGAAAGGAGGAAGGTGGTTCAACACGGACTGTCCCAGAGTGGGACAAGCAAAGCAAGCTCTAAGACTTAAAATGAAAGGGAAATCCTACGCTTGCACTCGCAAGACTAAATGAATGTGAAACGGGGAAGGTAGGAAAGACTTGGGGGACTTAGTTGATAGTTACGAACTAACGCTTGTGCTGCAGAGCTCAAATCCTACTCTATCCGCATTCCTGTGCTTGAGGACGTCCAATCTAAGATGAGACAATAATATTCCCCTTCTGTGACAGAAATGGGAACTTCAATTGTCAGGGACCAGGATGCTAGGAGGAGGTCAAGAGTTTGCTTTACGGATGTTCCGTTTGGAGCTGCCTCTCAAGGGGACATGAGAGTTATTTTTAAATATTTGAGGGAACTACTTACACGGATGAGGATAGACTTATTTTTCAAGGTTCATGAACCTATGGATTCTTTACTAAGGAGAAGTTTTGGTTCAGTATAATCCTTCTTGTATCTGAAGCTACCAAAAGATAGGACTGGGATGGCCTCCAAGTACGTGTTCAAAAAGTGACTTAGGCCAGAGCAGAGGAGCCAGAACATAAGGCACTTAAGTTACTCTCTACTCAGTTATTTCTGTTTGAAAACACTACGGCTAAGGATTTTTGTCACAGTACAAATACTACAGAATAAACACATCGATTAAAAACATGCTAAAGCAGCCTATCAGGTAACCGTGACTAGTCACTAATAGCAAAGCCATCTATGTCTGTAGATGTCCTACAAAAGTTCTCTAGGTTTGGCAGCACTATCATCCCTGTCCTAAAGATAAGGAAGCAGAGGCACAGAGGGATGATACAATTTGCCCAAGGACATAGTTCATAAATGGGGATTGCTAGACTGTGCATCCAGGGAGTCTAACTGTTATTCGAATATTCAAAATACATTTGGAGCACCCCGGTATGGGTCAGGCATTCTCTTTACACATTTGGGATATACCAGTGATTAAAACAAAGACTAAATTCTTGTCCTGTGGAGCATATACTTAGGGCAGAGAAGCTTACTTTCTGGTGGTATACTCAGAATTACAAAATGACAAAGACCCGACAAAGCTTCATTGTGCCTGGCTGACACACACTACTAACTCCCCGATCAGTTATTAACCTACACTTAGAATGATGGGAAATGACCAATTTTGTAATACAAAAGCATATAATTTTATTTGGCACTCACGTCAAGATAAAGCGAAACCAGACCAATTTATTCATCCAATAAACATTCCTTCCCATGAGAACATAACGCGACCAGAGCACGGCCAGCTAGTCTACTGAGAGCAGAGCAGCGGGTCACGATGGCGACCTCATGCCCTGCTGCCCACGCATGATTGGTGAATGTGACCAGGCTGCAACGCAGGTGTCTCAGTTCTGTAACTTTTTAAAGTGAGAAGGCCAATAAAATTCTTTATCAGGATTATCTTGACAGACTCTAAAGTTCTATTCATAGATCAATTAAATACATTTGTCCTTAATATTTACGATATGCTTTATACAGTCAACTCTACAAACTGAAGAGAGGTATACCAGAAAAGACCAGCTAGCTTGTACGCAGCAAATAATGCTCTCATTTTAAGCCATTTCAGTATCTCAAATTTGGAAGTCCTATTTAGACTTCTGACCCAATAGCAGAGGCTCCTGTTTTATATCTGGGTAATAGTGATGCTAAGTTCTAGCAATTTATGGGCATTCTTCACATATATCAACACCATGACTGACTTCTTAAAAGGGCTATACCTCAAAAAAATTCTAAGACCAGCCCAAAAGTTTGGTGCTTAATAATGACCCATGACTGACTCTCTAGTGAAGAAGTAGTCACTCTGGGAACAGGATTTACTATTGAAAGCAGGCAGAAAGGCCCTTAAAATGAAATCTCTGTTACCTAGAGGAAATCCATCACGTTCTTCCATTTTTACACTTCAGAAGTGTAGCTCCAGCTTTGCTTTCCAACAATGTGGAATATTAAAGAAATGTCAAACTCCACTTACATGGCTCTTTGCAGTACAATGAAATTGGAAGAGTAATGTAAAAGGCTAAACATGACCTGTAATTCATCACCACTGATACACACAGTGACCAAAGGTGGTCATGTATCAAATCCCATCACAATCAGCAACGTAAATAATGAAAAAATCTTTCCAAGTACTTCTAAAGCTACTAGTTTCTGTTTCCTTCCTTCCTTTACCAAATCCCTACTGGAATGGAAGGATATGCTCTTTCCTGCTCTTGGAGTTCTAAATTCCTCAAGGCAGATACACAACTACAGGGACAGGATGTATGCCTGGGAAAACACAACTCTGTCTGAAGAAGTCCCTGACTACACAGAGCCTAGGATTTCAAGACTTTTTTCTTCTTTGCTATAAAAACAGGCAACGGATGCTATTGTTTTACTGCGCCTGTTATTCTGGGACAAGACAAAAACAGATTCTGAGGTTCCTATGGAAAAGCGAAGCAATAGTAGCCACAAACACCTTGAAAAACGAGAAGACCAACAAGGGGGTTACCAGTCATATTCATATTTAGAATAATTATAAAAAGGTAGAACTGAATTCATACCAGAATAAACCATACATGGATAAAGGCTTAGAAATTTTGATTTCATTAAAAGCAACAAAAGCAACAATCAAAAGTAAAAGATGACATTATTAGTATTTAAAAAAAAAATCTGTATAGGGAAGTCTTTTCTAGCTATAAATCAGAATACAGAGGCATTAACAAAGATAAATTCAACTACTTAAGGACACAAAGAAAAAAACCTTTCTGTAATATGCCAAAGACAAAGTCAAAGGACAAATCACAAACCAGGGAAAATGTTTGGAACCTATTCATTACAGGCAAAGGCGTAAGTTCCCTGACATACGAAGACCTCCTAAATATCTACAAAGGACAAATAAAATAAACAGATACTTCCTAGTAAAGAAAGTACAAATTGCTATTCAACACAAAATGTTACACCTCATTCATATCCAAAGACATTCATATTAAATCTCCAACAAGATTCTGTATTTTACTTATCAGATCATCAAAAAGTAAGTTGAATACTACACTGTCTGTAAAGCTGATACCAGGGTACACATAGGAAAAACCTCCTTACTAAGACACTCCAAAAATACCTGTCAAAATTACAAATGCGGCTTCCCTGTCATCCAATAATCCCACATCTCAAAATTCATCGTACATATTTACATGTATGAAGGGTCAGCGTACACGGTCATCCTTAGGGGGCGGGTTAGACAAATGCTAGTGCAGCCACACCAGAGCACATGGTGCAGCTCTGGCAGCAACAAGGAAGCTGTGTTCCTAAAGCCAACACAAATGAATCTCCTGTAAGAAAGAAAAAGGTCCAGGACAGTATATGTATCTTTCACATAAGAAAACCAAAATCAGAGTATCTGTGTCTTCATGGAGAAACTACAGCAGACTTGGAAAACAATATGTGAGCCCGCATTGGAGGTCTCTGCCCTTGGAAATCAGCGTTCAGTTCTTCCCTGTATGAGCATGGCTTATAAATTTAGCCAGACTAGAAAAATGAGCATCAAACACTTCAATTTGTTTCCACATTTCTTTTTACATTTCATATTCAACTCTTTTCTGATGAACACAGTAGGGCTGTAATAAAGGAACGAAGAGATAGTCTGGGTAAGGAGGGAGTGTACTTAAAAACGTCTATGTTGGGGTGCCTGGGTGGCTCAGTGGGTTAAAGCCTCTGCCTTTGGCTCGGGTCATGATCTCAGGGTCCTGGGATCGAGCCCCACATCGGGCTCTCTGCTCGGCAGGGAGCCTGCTTCCTTCTCTCTGCCTGCCTCTCTGCCTACTTGGGATCTCTCTCTGTGTCAAACACATAAATCTAAAAATAACAACAACAAAAACCATCCACGTCATACTCCCAAGTAGGTTAAAGAACAGTTTCCTCACTGTGAGAATCCCACTACAATAAACCCAGGGAAGAGTAAAGGCACTGTGATAGGTAATAAGTAAGTAAGTATTAGTTTCCAAGATCAAATCACAGATTAAGGAACATTTCCAGATGGAAGTGAGTCCTGGAAGAGTGTTTCCCGATTATCCTGGCTCAACTCCTTAGGGATTAAGGACATCTTCTTGGATGCTGCCCTGTTGGAATGGAAGATGACACAGGAATACTTGTGGAAGCTTAATTTTATATCATTTGGGATGTGCAGTTCTCTATGGCAACTGAAGAGAAGTGTGTGCAGTTTCAAGGTTCACACATCAGGAAGGCCACACTCTGAGACCCTCTAAGTATCATTTCTGCTAAAAAAGTGTGTGGCAACCTGATAAGCTCGGGTTGGCTTAGAGTCACGTAAGCATCTCCCAATTCTGACTACCTACTTCTCAGACACGGAGACAAATAGATGCACCTCTTCAGATCCTGGTGGGAAGTATGAGGCGGATGTGAATCAACTCTATGAAGAGAGGAGTGAATTGATCCCTAGATCCATCTATAGACAAACGGTGTTAATGGATCCGGTCCTGTGGTAAGTTAGCACCCAGCTAAAGGCAGGGTAAGCCGAACCACTGAGACAGGACCAACGCACATGGAGTTCCTGCCAAGGACACCTACCCTCCCCTTTCCCTTCACTATGTGAGTGGCTCAGGGCGGTCTCCCTAAAGAAAAACAGAGTTTTTGGACCCACATTTCAGAACCTAACAAACTTTACTCACCTTTTAAGCAAGGGAACACATTTAACAATCTGAGATATACACTGGATGAAGGAATTGTATTTCCTAAAACCTTTTATGCCTCTCTTCCTCAGCACTTTCTGTTGTTAGTTCTTGGCAACTCTGAACATGAAAGTAACTGAGTGCTAATGTTTGAGAGTCTAGAATTATTATTATTATTATTATAGAGGTGGGACAATAGGGAAAAACGGACCTAGTTCCAAACAAACATATGCTTCCTTGGTCTTTTCATGTCTGGCTCTCCTTGCCTATGGCAAGCCAGTGGCAGCCCTGTTGCAAGGGCCTATTTCGGAATTTACTGTGGACAAGCTAAGTGCTTTAGCCACAGAACAGGAAGAAGTCATTCAGTAATTCACACAAAAATTAGGATACAAAAGCAGTCTTATTTGTTTAAATCATGCTTAGGGTTAAGACGGCAAGATCCCTCAGACAAGGACACACAACTAGCATGGAGCAGTTAAGCCACGAATGAACTACCGTCACGCTCACCCTATGCTTACCACTTTAGAAAGATAAATTAGGATTGTTAATGGTTAATTTTTAACAACCAATCTTAGTGTAGAAGATTGCTGTAAATCAAAACACTTGATATCTCCTAAAAAACAAGCCCATGGTTGAAACATACAACTCTAAATATTGGGAAGATAAATAAACAGCATCTTGACGCAGTTTCCTTGCCACGTACCATCTCAGTACCACCTGGGGCTGAACACGCTATTAGGCATTAAACGACTTAATAAATTCCAAAGCCACTCCCTTGGAGCCCATGTACCTCAGAGCTGACTCTGACATACTTACTTTATGTGATATTTAAACTGACCATGATGGCAAAATCTTCCACTGTTCCACCATTACACTAAACCAGGGGTAAAAGTGTCTATATCAGGTTTGAAAAAAGAAGGACTGCCTAACTACAAAAGCTGCCTGCAAACTTAAGGCAGTATCTCTTAAATCTTCAAAATTATTAGTGTGAAGGTGATGTGGGAATCCTTAATCTAAATATTTACTAGATTCTTTTTAGAAACACTTGTTAAAACCCACAAAACCATGTCTCAGACTGTCCAACTGAGATACAGTTTAACAAGATCAAGAAGCCTACAGACACCTGGTTGTGACCCTGCTGCCTGCCAGGAAGCCATCCTCACAAGGTCCTCTCTGAGACCAGAAAACCAGATGAACTCTACCTCAGGAACATTAAAAGTGGTGGTATACTGACTAGTGTATACGACTCCTTTTTCAATTGTCTGTACTTATATTAAATTAGGATCCTATGGTAATTTACTCACAATTAAAACCTGCATGACTTGACAAAGAATAGAGGTGATTAGTGCATAATTTTTCCCATCACAATAGAAATTGTCTCCATATTTTAAAAAGATAAACCTCAAAGAACGTGTATTTCCTAAATTTAAAAATGGATAGTCATTTCCTTTAGGCAGGAATTATCTACTCAAAACTGATACATCTCAAAAATGAGGAGAAACAGGCTTCATCACTTTTTTTCTAGAGTGATCTAGCCAAAAGGATGTGTGTAAGAATTACAGCCAAAGCAAGCAGTGCTTTAACAGAGTACACCGTCTCAAGCCAATTTTGGTCAATTCAACCACAATGTATAAAAAGATCGCTAAAAAGCTTTTCTTTCAGAAGTCCAGAAGACTCAAAGCTCTTCTTTGAGGTAGTGTGTCTGTGATTCAAGAGCCAAACATCTGATCTGACGGTAAGAGATTTAGTAAGAGATTCCTCCAGATTTAAAAACCACAAACTATTAACTACTATACAACCGAGAGGTATAACAGCAAGAACGCCTTACAGTATTGTGACATTTTACTATTTTTGCAAACTGCTTTCACATTAATGGCTGCCCATGAAATTTTCGGAAGCTGGAGCTTTGATCAAATGCAGTTAGAGTATTACCACAGAAGGTGTCTGGGGAATGAATCATGACAGTTGTTTGTGTTCCTTTCTTAAACACAGGAAAAAAGCAACCTGTCTTTATTTTTGAAGATGCATAAAAAATCAGTTTCTCACCTTCTGGTATTTCTGCCACCATTTACATGAATACTGGTCTTCCCATGAGACAGGTTTTGAAGGAAATATCTGGCATTTATTGAGGGATTCTAACTGAACTGCAGACATGGTTGAAGGCAACACACATTCAGGAAGAATTTGCACTTTAGCTTGCTGGATTCTAAAATAAAGAGAACCAAGCATGGTGTTCATTTTTAAAAGAAACTAACTCAAACTATTAAGTTTCTAGACATTATGGGTAATTTTAAATACTAAGATTCTCAGTTTTCTTTTTTAAACATATCCATAGTGTACTGATGTTAAGATGCAAGCATTTTCAGAAAATACTTTATTTCAGAAATTATACCAAAGTTAAAATCAAAGATAAACTAAAGCATATATTTTCACTTTCACTGTGAAATGCAAAGGGAGATTTATTTCAAATAAATATAGTCTATTGCTTAAGCAAATTTTAAAAAATCAAATTACAACCATCTACTACTGCTTGATGCTTCTAAATTGGCCTCTTTGACATTCTTTTTTTTTTCCTTTGACATTCTTAAATACCTTATTATGCCCATCCCGCCCCCTCCCCCCCATCCCCATCTGCTGCCTGGCTCTTTGACCTGTTCCTTCTGCTAAGTCTAATTTATCTGGAGGAGTAAGTAGAAAAAGGAATAGAAAATCAAGAACCCATTTATGTGGATAATTAAACTAAGACTATAGAATTACATGTAGCTTGTATTTATATGTGCATTCTTTTTCTCCTTCTCAAACATTTAACATGAAAATGCAAAGATTCCAAATATGCATTTTTTCTTCTCTTACCTAAAAACTATTTAAACTCTCCTGAGTGAGGTCACCATTTCCAGACTGGTACTTGAGAATATCATAACCACAAACATCTTATCATGAACAAATTCCAACAGGAATACTGTACCTATGAGCTATTTTCTTTTGAAGCATTTCTCCTAGAGTACAGCTCTTGAAATGCAGAATGTATTAGTACATTCAAAGGCAGGAACAAATCACTGTCAGACTGACAAAGTCAATGTATTACAGTCTCTGCTTCACTATTATGGTTAGAAATTCTCAAGTGGTTTTTCATATTAATCACCGCCTTGACCCACAAAAAGTTAGGAATGAAATTTTGACACTTTAACTTATGTCTAAATAAAAATGGCTAACTTGGTTAGTTAGACTCATCCCACTAACTTCATTTCTCTCCTGCAAGTTCTAATTTATGCACACATGACTTCTGAAAATGTGAAAAAAAACCAAACATGTTTACACTATATTCAAATGTTCTCATATTATTAGAGCTCATTAAAAACAACAAAAATCTCCCTCCTTTCTTCACCTGTCACATCAACACAAATATTTTTTAAAAAGAGAGGTGTGTGCCATTCTACAGAAATGTTTAGAAATCTGAGTCTTCTTTAAGGTCATCAGCAACTAAATTATGATTGATGCTTAAGTCAACTATCATGTAAGATTTTATTGTATTACAATAAAAATATCAATGTTACTGAAAGATTGGCTTATTGATCCTTTTATTGAAGTCTGCAGTACCGGCTGTCCAAGCTGCCTTGCAGGACTGAGCAATGCTCTCCGCTACTCTTGCTAGACATGCCGGGGGCCGGCTGCATACATGGGCTAATTCTCCCACCTGCTGGGTCCTGTTTTAAACAAAACTACTTTTGTTTACCCAACCTGTTTATAGCAGTTGTTTTGTGATTATAGTTACATAATTTATTTAAGTATTATAACAAAACCCCAATGAAATGTGACTTAAATACAATGGCTTTAATGAATAAAGCTGAGCAATAAAAACTGCTTTCAAATTGGGTTCAGACAGTTCTACTTAATTCAGATGATTATCGATTATAGGTTTCAGTTATGATAAGAGAACTTGTCCTGTAATTCCCAATAGGGTATCAATCTCCTTCTCTCTACATGCTAAGGAATCCTCAGGAATTTCTGAAGGGTTTGATGGTGATTCAATGATACACTTCTACTTTTTCATTAACTTTAAAAAAAAAACCAAAAAAACAAAACACTTTCCATGTGTTCAGAAAATGCCCAAGAAATAGACTCCTAACTTAGAAAAAAAGGTCAGAAGGCAGCACTACACAGTTTTTAAATAAAGGATCATTTACATAAAAGACAGGTGACTATTATCTAGTCCTACTCGACTGGAGAAAAGGAAACTGGCTTGAGTTTCACGGTGCTTTGGAGGAGTTCAGGGAGAGTAAGAGGAGTACGAGTTTGGAAGTCAGGGGACCTAGAATCAACCAACTGTTGCTTACTAGCTGTGGGACTTTAGGCAAAGCACATCATCTCTCTAGTACTTAGTTGTCTTATTTGGAAAACGAGGAAAACGCCCTACATTATCTCTATCTCACCATTTCTACTGAAGGGAGTTACAAGCCAGAGGGGCAAGGCAACCAGAGAAATCTCACTCCATGGAAGTCGTTTATAGTAAGAAAGACTCAGCTCTGTGAGAGGTCTTAGCAGTGGGTCTATGGAATAATAAAGAGAATGTGCCCATGCCAAGTCTTGTCTAACCCTATCTGTTTCATGCTTATCTTCACTAGAGTCAAACATAGTCTTTGACCTGTTTTCAGAGTTAATGGTCTACTGCCATCTTGTGTTGAAAAGTTTTTCCACAATCAAAAATCAAGAATGCCTCACAAATGTACTTTTCTCCCAAGTCATTTTTCTTCTATGGTTCCTATAATATGCACATTCCTATAGTATGTATACTATAATTCCTATAGTATGCACAAATAATCGAAATTTTAGAAGCAGGAGGATAAGAAGTACTTTAAATATGGGACTGTTAGTGAAATCTGCAGTAACAAAACAGCTTGCTAATTATCACAATGCAGAGCCCCCAGGAGCACACTGGTTCATCATTCACATAATGTTTATGGTTCTAAGTGTAGAACATACAGAAGTGTTAGTAGTCATTGTCCTCCGGCAGTTCATCTACTGATGGAGCCTGATATACAATCCTATAATGATAGTACAGTGTATTAATACCACAAGAGTCTGCACTGTGAACGTTATGGGGGTACCACTGAGAGCTCCGGCACCTCATCCCTCATTTTTCTCTGCTTTCTCCAGCCCCAAAGGGTTGTTTTACCTGTCCATTATACTTCCATAATTCAGTGATATTTGTGAATGTCCACCATGTGAACAAGACAACACTTCTGAAGTTCCATGTGTTCAGAAGACATTATCTGTTCAACACAGAGGTCAGATAACATTTTCAGCTTGGCTATAAAGAGACCAATTCACTAGGACTTGGTGAACCCCAATAATCTGTATCCTTGTAACACTTCACAGGTGATTCTTATGTGCCAGAGTTGAGAACCACTCCCTCAAGAGGTCACATGCAATCATCTGGACAAATGCTTATTTTGTTTTGCTTTGTTTTTAAAAGGATAAAGTAAGGTGAACTGGAATTTTTCTTTTTTTTATGAGGTTAGTGGTACTTAAAAAGCTTGCACTATGAGAACCATGCCAAAATAACTGCTAAAACAATATACTCAGAGATTTTCCAAACTTTATAAGGTACAGAGACAACAAGCATTTACCGATCACTTATCATATGGTTAATACATTCGTGGGTGATGTAAAATCCACACCAGAGATGGGTGCTAACTGCAAATGGCTTCTACAGCTCAGACGGAACAGCTGACAGGTGCCACTGGGGTGGCTTTCAAATACTGCAGGAAGGCTGCAAACACCACAGCTGTCCCAGTGTGCACACAGAGAGCTCAGAAGCTTGTGGACTCTCCACTCTGAAGAGAGGCCTTCAATCCCAAAGAAGCCCTGTCCCCAAGACAATGCACTTTGGGTTTATATTACTCTTCTCAAACCTGGAGGGGCATGAGAATCACCTGGAAATCATGAAAAAGAGGCTGCAGCCTCACCTAAAATTAAAGCACTCTTTAGGGGTGGGAGAGGAGGATGAAACCCAAACTTCTATAGTTTTGAAACTTCCTAAGTGGTTCTGACGCATAGCCAAGTTGGAAAGCACTAGGCTATACCTTCAAAGGGAAGAGAACAACTAATTCAAAGTTACAAAATGTGAAGGGTCAGGACAATAGAAAAAATATAAGAAAACCACCTCATTTAATGATGTACACACAACTTCAAGATCTATGGTATTTCTTACCCATCTGACTGTGTTCTTAGCTCAAGGACTTTGAACCTTTGTCTTCCAATTGCTTTCACTTTCACTATCTCAATTCCGAAATCCTGTTCTTCTCGATAGGCATATATCTCTGCTGTTGTTCCAAACTGTGCTTCCCTCTCCTGTACATTACTTCCAAAATAAATTTAAAAAGGAAATAATTTTGAACATTTATTTTTTAACTATGCAAAGTTGGCAAAAAAGTTTAAATGTGCAAAAGGCAAAAGCAATACACATGATAAAAAACTTACAGCATTTAGCTCTTACTGCAAAGCTATTATCATTTTATTTTGGAATCACATGGGGAATGCAAACATAGAAGGCACAGTATTACAATTAGAGCGAAAAAGAAAAAAAAAGGAATTACACTTAGAGCTCTTTAGGAAAATAATAGATCTCTAGTCACTGAAAATTATCTAGGACAGGGGTTTAAACTCTCATTTTCCAAACGAGACATTCTTTTACTTAAGTAGACCATCATTTCTGCTGCTTAATATCAGCAGCATTGTAGTTGGGTGGGAAACCCCCGTATTCATTTCCTGCCTCTACCACTGATTTCCTCCAGTTGCCACAGGATACCTGAAATACCAGTCAGCTACTGGTCTACAACAGGATAACTTACGGATTCTGAGAGAGAGAGAAAAGAACAAACTACTCCTTTGTAAAAGTAATCCTTTACATTAAAATGTAAAGGCCCTCTTTTTCTTTAAACGATAGTGCTTGAAAACAAGATTCCAGTAATTTGTATTAGACAGTAATGATTAAAAAAATTTCAAATACCAGAAAGTTTAATTGTGTGTGACAGTAAATGTCTGATCTAAATGGTAATGAGAACAGTAAAACTACTCCCAACTTGTACTTTCAATCTTTTCATCAAATTTTCTTACCTCACATCCTTATCTAGTCTCCTGTGCATGCAAAATAATAGTCAGGTTTAGCTTTAACACTGACCTCTGCTGTGGCTCTATATTAGAGAGAATGTGTTAGGCAAATTCATTCTAATGTTTTACCTGTATGCAAGAACTGCAAAGGTTCTGTCTTTCTGAATTAAATTCCGCACCATACTGACTTCCTGAGGACGAAAAAGCTGAAGAGGTAAGGTCTGCCCAGGGATCAGGATCATCATCACCTGAGGCAGAACTGGGATAACCTGACAGCTGTCGTCATCGTGCAAAGTCCTGCCATGAAATTCTTCCATATCAGCACCCAGATACTATGTAAGAACACACAGATACACTGTCATTTTAGACACATAATAAAAGTACAAGCTCAATAGACTAAAGGGCAAATCAGATTAAAAGAAACAGAAACAGATACAAATATTTATTTCAATAATAAAGTCGGTGTATCAGCCTCCCGCGGGAAAATCTAATTGTGAGTCTTACAAGTGGAAGTTCTATTATCTTGTGAAGCAAGTCTCACAAATTCAAGAGCATGTTTTAGTTCAAAATATTTTTCTTTGACTAAGGTAAGAAACATCTCTATGGCCACATATCACACACTGCAACTATAAAATGTTAGCATATTAACTAACACCCTCGTACCAAGTAGTACAGAGAATAAGGAGTACTTTAGTAGCTCCATTACTAGTAGAAACATACGGAGGAAGACAGTTCTTCAAAGAATTATTCCAGGAGATAGTATCAAACTGCTTGAAAATTAGAGCTAAGCATGTGTATTTACTGGCAAATAGCCCATGTCCTCATCTGCAATTCCTACTATGAGGTAATATCCACTAAGGCAGACCTCGGTCACTTGCTGTGAGGAACCTCCATCTACCGTTGTATGTATCTATTGTGTAAGATTTATTACATTACATACTGTATGTGATGTCGGCAGACTGGTGTCAAAATTTATGACGTTTGGTTTTTTGGCTTCTTTGCTATCCTGGTCTTCAATTTCCATTTCAATTTCATCTTCTTCCTCACTCTCTGCTGTAAAAGTAGAAGAATATGAGAAAAAAAAATGGATGCAAGAAAACGTCAAAGCGATATTCCCCTTCAAAAGCTTAATTCCTTCATGAGGATTCTGAGCCTATGAGAAGAGGGCATCCTCTAAACACTACTCGCATGTGGTGATCTCTGCATCCTGTGAAGAGGCAGCCAGGGGCTGGGGTCTATGCCAGGCTCTGCCACTAACCACTTTTTTTTTTTCCAGAATAGTTTAAGATTTACATGAAGATTGCAAAGATAGTACAGAAATTTCTTTTCCTGTAGCTCTCCCCTCCACTTAGCCCTATAAGCTAACATCTTCTATTAGTATGGTACATTTGTCTAAGCTATCAGTGTTGGTACATTAGTATTAACCAAATGCCACATTTTATTTGGATTTTCTTATTTTCATCTACTATATCCTTTTTCTGCAGGATCCCATTCCAGGTCAGCACAGGACATTTAGTTGTCATGTCTCCTTAGCCTCCTTGGGGCTGGTTTCTCAAACTTTCCTTATTATGAATGGCCTTAACAGTTGTGAGGAGTACTAGTTAGGCATTTCATAGAGTGTCCCTCATTTAGAATTTGATATATTTCTCATGATTACTCTGAGGCTATGCACTTCAGAGAGAACACCGAAAGGGTTAAGGGCTATAATCATCACATCATATCAAGGGTGCATATTATCAGTATGACTTATCACTGCTGATGTTGACCATAATCACCTGCCTGAGGTATTCTTTGTCAGGTTTCTCTACTGTAAAGTTACTCTTTTCCTCCTTTCCACATTGTACTCTCTGGAAGCCAATTAGGCAGCACAACTCACACCTAAGAGGTGAGGGACTATGCTCTCTTCTCCTTGAAGAGACGTATCGACATAAATTATTTAAAATCTTCAGTGTGCGAGACTGTTTCTTCTCTCTTGCCAGTAGTAACTACCTTAAGACACCTTAGACAACTCATTTCACCTGATTATGCCTTAGTTTCCACATGTGAAAAATGTCAGCCAGGAACAAGACAATCTCTAGGCTTCTTCCAAACTCTTAACTTTAAAGAATTCTTACAGAAGACAGGAAGGAGAGAGGGAGGGAGGGAAGAAAGGAAGGAAGGAAAGCCCTTTAATTAAAATGGAAAACGTTAACATTACTCCCCAGCAAAACTATTCTCATAGCAGGGACATCACTTCCTTGGCTGCCACTGTACTACTAAAAAATGAAATGCCTGCAATTATTTTCATTCCAATTTTGCTTTGGAACTTTAAATTTAAAAATAAAGTTTGCATGGAACATAAAACCTATTTTAAAGTAATGTCTTAGAAAATATTCCCCACACACAATTTTTAAATTATGAAAACTAAGCTGACCTACTTTAAAAACTTGATGTTATTACTGATAGAATGTTAGAAAAAGCTATACCAAATTGATGATTCTACTAAATGGGAGTCTGTCCTGTTAATGCCAGCTGTGGGTAAAATTCCTACCCTTGACCAGCAGTTCTCAACCAGGGGTGATTTTGCCTCTCAAGGGATATTTGGAAATGTCTGAAGTACTTGATGGTCACAACCAGGAGAGCCCTACTGGCATGTAGTGGGCAGAAGCCAGAGATGCTGCTAAACATCTTATAAGGACTGCATTTGGCAGGACAGTCCCCCACAACAAAGTATTTTCCAGCCCCCAGAATCAAAAGTGTTGAGGTTAAGAAATCCTGGCCTAGAAAAACTGAATGTCATTTTTAACCTCTTATTTCATATACTTTTAAACGCCCCCAATACACTTCTAAACAGATAAGATGTCATTATAAAATTGTCATTTTCCTTTGTGTATGTCACTATTTAAATCCAGTTACTTCCAGCTAGGTTCCTGACGAGGAAAAAAAAAATATTTTTCAATGTAGTAATTGCCTTGGACTTCCTATTAATTCTCAGGAATTCCTAGATACAGGGATTGGTCAAAAAGAGTAATATATTTATTTCAACTTATATTCAAATGGTCAGTTGTCTAACACTTCATACATATTTTTGCTAAAAACAAAGAATTTTCACCAAAACTAAAAACAACAACCAAAAAAATTTCAAATTTCCTTATATACAATACCTTTCTTAAAAATATGGCCAAAACCCGCTTCCCTCTACTTGGTTGTTTATTTATTAATGTTTCCTTTGGCCAAGATGGATTCTATGCATCTTACATATTAAACTATTTCCTTATCATTTACAGAGTGTTGCTCTTCAAAACAGCTCATACTACATGGATTTAGGGGTGATCCAATGTTTCTTTACAAGTAAAACTCAAATGATTTAGAAAAGCTTTATTATTATATCTACAACCTCTCTGGACCTTCTCACTCCTGATTTTTTTTTTCTTTTTTAAAGATTATTTATTTGAGAGAGAGAAAGAGAGCATATGAGTGAGGATATGGGGGGAAGAGGGAGAGAATCTTCAAGCAGACTTCCTGCCTAGTACACAGCTGATATGGGGGTTAGATCCCAGGACCCCGAGATCATAACCCAAGCAGAAATCGAGAGTTAGTTGCTTAACCAACTGAGCCACCCAGACACCCCTCAGACTTGATTCTTTTCAACAAAAGACACACTGTGTTCAGAACCACCAGGGTGAAGTCTGATGACTCATCTCATGCAGGAGCACCACATGAATGCCAACAGAACATCAGTAACCTCCCTGAAACACTGGATTTGGCACATTCAGAGTGGGACTGATGTCTCCGAAATAAACAGCTCAGCTCTTCAGTCAAAGGCTGACACACTTACCTTTATCGCAATTCAGCTAGGTTGGCTTCAGGAACAACCACCGACTCTGACTCTGGTTTATTTTTACATAAAAGGTCCCTTCTATATGGTGGGCATGCATTCAGTCTTCTCTTCCTTCAATCCACACAACTCCCAGAGGACAAATTAATCCTTCAAGAAAAGCTTTCCTTGGGTAACTCCCTGTAACCCACAATTATTTTTTGGCAATCCAAAGAAAACAGCACCAACCCACTGGCAAGAAACTCAAGCTCCCCCAATAAATTAGACTCAACCTACCTCCTAGGCCTTCTCTTCCACAACCCCATCCTAAGTGTATGCTTTTGGATGTCTCCAGATCCATTTCACAATGCTTTACCTCAATCCCTCTTAAGAACAATAACAGCATTAATTTACCAGGTCCTAAATCAACTAGCTTTTGCCTCACAGAGATTAAAAACCTCAAGTACCAGACTGTGTATCATACCTACTTTGAAGTCCATAAGATCTAACTGGCACAAGGTGAAGGAACTCACCTAACAGACCCATTTTGGTAACCTCTTGAAAAGCATCACTTCTATAGTCTTCCACGACAACTTTGTAAATTTATTTCATGAGCTTTTTTCTGCCCAGGATTCTGATATAAAGCCAAAGTCTAAATTTTCGTGAAATATAATGGGACACAAGAAAACTGATCTCAGGATCACACTTCTAAGTCGCTCTATCAAACATATTCTACTACCTGCTTGAGCTACAAGCCTTGAGAAAAACATACCAATACTGTACTGGCAGTAAGGTGGTTAAGCGACATTGGCTATGCTGACAGAAAGACCAGAACTGCAGTTCCAGCTCTGCAACTGCGTCACCTTGGGCAAGTCACTAAACGAATCCACTAATCCATTTCTCACCTACCAAACCGGGATCAGAAAAGTCATGTGCGGAGGATTAAACCGAGAAATACATGCAAAACGCTAACTGCAGGGCCCCTGACATGGTAAGTGCTTAATACTTGTTAACTGTCACTCTTATTAAACGTAGGAAGTCCAGAAAAGTAACGGTTGCTAACCTGTCCGGGTCCCCCATATTCCCTCCCTCCTTCCCCCTCAATTTTAAGCCGCTTCCTTGGAGCCAACTTCTGGACACATAATGGAAGGACAGGGAAGGGTCTCTGCCTTTGGGAGCAGACCCCTTCCCGATCCAATACCCTCGCCCATAGCCTGGGGCGACCCGGAAGGAGAGAGATGCGCCGGGACTCGGTCGCTGGCCGGCCGGAGGCCTGATGTGCGGCCGCTTCCCAGGGCGCCCCGGCAGGCCTCGGTGCCCCCCGCCCGGCTCCCTAGCCCTGCCGCGCCGGTCAAGGCTCGAGCTTCGCCCCGTCCCGCCGCCGGGGACCGGCCCCGGGAGGTTACCAGGGAGGAGCGGCAGGTGGTTGCCCATGTTGTGCGCAGGGTCCTGCGGGTCTCTCTCGCCGGCCATGTCTGTTTACCCGCAGAGGAGGCTGGGACAGGGCGGCGCCCGAGCAGCCTCGGGAGAGTCCGCACCGCGCCGCCGCAGCCGCGCACCGGGGCCACAGCGCCCCCTGGCGTCCCCGGGGGTCACAGCGTGCGGCGGGAAACGGTGCGGCCAGCAGGAAGGCGGACGCGCCGCGAGGGCTGAAAGCTGTCCCTGCCACTCGTGACCTCCTGCCCGCCGCGGTCCTTGCGGGGCCCCCTTCGCTTGGTTCCCGCCCTGGCGTGACATTTCACCTGTGGGGAAATTGAGGCTCGGTTCCTTGTCTCCACCTCGCGTTTAGCGAAGGGGGCGGGGAGCAAATGGAAACCCGCTCATAGGGCATCAACTCAGACTTCCAAATTACAAAGTATACGTATGAAGTCTGGAAAAACCCATCAGTTATTTCGAGGACAGTCTGCTTATAGCCGATACTCTTTTCAACAAATTTTCAATAGTTTCCGTATGTGTTCCAAAATTAGTATGTATTAATCAGAAGCAAATGTTTGAAATGAGGATTACACAGAATACAAAAAGGCTGATGATTGACTGTTAAGACTGTCTGAATATAAAATAGCAGACTCATTATGACCCCAATTAAGTAAACATAAGCTATTATATGGCGAAAGAAAAAGTAAGGTGTGCAACAACGAACATAATTCTGTTACAGTAGCGGCGCTGTGTGACTGGTAAGACTTGGAGAACGGACAAAAATTTTGGTAGTGTCTTCACCATTTCTTCTGCCACAGAGGAGAGCTGAAAAATCTTGAAATTAAATAACATGTCTCAACATGGTTCTAGGGGAGGGATTACAAGGAACCAGCGGCACTGCTCTGGAGAAAACAATAATAAATCTGAGATTTAAATAGATGTTCAGAAAATGTGCCTCACTGAAAAGTTAAAAGCTAAAACTTCCCAGTGAATGAGATTCAGGAATCCACTCTGTGTCATCCTGCCTTCTGTCCCGAAATCACTCTGTGGCCTTGGTAGAGTCATTTATGGCCTCAGGCCTCTGTTTACCCATTTGCAAAATGAGACTAGAGCAAGCAATGTCCCGGATTTGTTCTAGTTGAAAATGTCTGCAATATTTATCACCTTATACATTTGGGCTAATGACAATTACATAGAATACATCATTGTGATGGTTAGTGCTAAGATGATCACTCTAGTCAAGTGAAGGGTGAATATATATGCCAGAATGACAGAAAAGAAAATGCAGGATCGAATGCAGAGGGAATGGCTGTCACAAAGAGTGAACCAGGGGAAAGGACGAAAGCAAGTGTACAGATACACGTTTGATGCTGTAGCATGATCAACCTCACTATGATTTATAGTTTTTCAACAAACTGTGCTTAACTGCACAACACGTTTCTCATGTTTCTTTAGACATCAAGGGTCTGGCCTTGATGTGAAGAAGCCCTGACTTGCCCATGGTCCTCCCTAGAGATGACACCCAAATTGTGATCTGCTCCATGGGTCAGCCAAAAACCCTGTGGACAAGAAAGGACAGCTGTAAGTCTGGTGGGGTCAGCAGATGTGGCTGGAAAAGCATGAGCGCATTCTTTCTTCTTGTGTGCCCTGTTCCAGAGTCAAAAATGCTACCATCTGCAGACCTTTTACCCCCCATTCTCCTTCCTTTTCTCCCAACCATTCCCATTCACCGTCTGCTCCCTCCTTCATTTCATGTCTCCACAGTCTACCCAGTCATCCAAAGCTACATCTTTCAATAGGGATGATAAACAAATGATTACTGAACAAAAACATCTATTCAAGCAGGTTTCTTGGATTAGGCCTTGGTTATTAAAACCAAAAAGGAAAACATGATCACTCACCATTTACTTTTAATTCAGTAACTGTATCCTGAAACAAAGTATCATACCAGGTCCCTCACATTTCTTCTTGTTTGCATGAACTGTGCTCATTGATCAGGAGCTCTGCAAACCAGAGACGAAGGAAATACATACATTCATAGATGGTTGCCTTGTAGATCAATACTTGACTTTAATAGAACATGATTAAGGCTGGTATGAGATGAGAGAAAATGAGAATGAAAAAGCCCACTGCTCTTTCAATTTCTGGCTTCTGCACTTTATTAGCAGCAAGGGATACACAAGGGAGGAGATATTTCTGACTTCCTTGGTTTTTTTTTTTTTTCTTTTGGTATTACTGCTCTCTTGTTTTTTAATGTGTTGCAAAATGTTGCTAACTTGATCGAAGCCGGCAGTTTTCTCTTGCCTAGGCCTTCCACCATTGTCCTCTACAGCTCATTCTTAACACAGCAGCCAGAAGGATCCCGTGAAAGAGCAGGTCAGATCATATAACTCCCCTGCCTAGAACCTTTCCTTCACTACCCATCACAATGTAAGTCAGTTCTTAACAGTGGCCTTGTAATGCACAGTGGGCTTCCACGTCCTGCTCTGGCTCCCCTTTGCTACTCTCTCTGAACTCTCACTACTTTCTATCAATCCTGGCCTTTGTGTTTCACAACTGAGTAGGGGCCACTCTCACACCAAGGTCTTTGCACTGGCTGTTTCATTTGCCTGGAATGCTTCTCCCTCTCCACCCCCCCTAAAACTCACAGCTTGCTCCCTTATCCCTTCTAGGTCTTTGATCAAACACACCTTCTTGGGAAGTCCTTCCCAGATCACCTAGTATCTACCTGCAACCCAACCCCCACTCCCATCATTCTCTATCCTTTTCCTTTGCTATATTTTCCCTCAAAAGCATTTGTCAACTTCTAAAATTACTATAAGGCTTTATTTTAAAAATTGGGCTCACCCCTCCAAGAATGTAAGCTCCTTGGGAGATTAGATGTCTCTGCCTCTTTTGTTTACTCATGTGTTCCAAAGGCCTAGCACAGAGGGCCCAGAACTTAATAAGTGCTCCAAAAATATTCATTCATGAGTGAATAAATGAGTGAGGTGCACAGTCGTGGCAGACATCGTTGATTGACCCAACATCATTTCCTCTTTTCTTCCTTGCTAACAACCCTCCTTTGTTTGGGGCAACAGTGTGGGCAGCCCAGTGGGGTAATGTTTGCACCAAGCCCACCACAGCCCCATAGTTCCCTCCTCTTCCCATGATCCTTTGCAGGTAGCAGTGGCCACACGGCATTTGCTGATGATGGGCTCACGTGATGTTAAGAAAGTCTCAGGGGCTGCCACAGAGAATACGAGGAAGGCAAAAACAACCTCCAGACAAGATTTCCCTTCATGATTAAAGGACAAGATTTCATTCCTGCTCACTCAGCTGCCATGCAAGCTAAGCTCCATTTAGTTTGATGGCTAAAACCAGCCCAACAGCCAAAAGACTCTTGAAAGGAAATCACAGATTTTAGAGAAAGCAAAGTGAGATTTACTTGTAGATATATTCTGTTATCATTTTTTAAAACAAATGTCTATTTCTTAATGTTCAAAATGCTGGAATTACACCACAAGGAAAGAGTCTGGGGTAAATGAAAAGTTTTGATTTTGTGTTTCTGCTGTGCTGGTCTGCACAACCCCCCCCCGCCCCCCCCAATGCAAGGCAGCCATGGCTGGGACCATGTACAGGATGCTGATGACCAGCCCAGGGGAACAGGAATGGTAGTGGAACTTTCTGTTCATTCTCCTGACACAATCTGGATGCGCAGGCCTTATTTGGGGTTTCCTGAGATTTTTTTTTTTTTAAATTTAGCTCTTTCACTGTGTTTAAAAGCACTGGCTCTGGGCCCTTCCCTCATGATCAATGGATATGGGAGAGTGACTGGGGCTTCACAGCTAGGGTGCCTGTTTGGGAAAGAGGGACAGAGGGTACCCACGTCCTACTTCTCGGCTCCAGCTCCTCTGGCCTGCCCAGGTTCTTGTGAAGGTCACCTGCAGGTTACAGCTCTAGAGTCGGCTGTCCCCCAGGTGCATGGACAGATCAGCGGAAAGGCCAGAGTCCCAGCCCATGAACTTGGCTCACTGTCACCCCCTGGCTAACAGCTGCTGCTGAATCTCCGAGGCAGGGCCCAAAGTGGCCTCCCCCAGGTGGACAGCAGCCTTCAGGGTACAGGAGGGCAGGCTGTGCCCACCAGAGGGAGGGTAGCCCTGCCCGCTGAAAGGTGAGGCCTGGGTGACTAAGGGGCGGTGGCAGGTTTGCATCCCATTCTTCCACCCTTCTCCCGGGCCACCCAGCAGCCTGGAGACCTAGAATGGGGCTGGCAGGATGGGCAGCCATCCGGAGGCTAGAAGGGCCACCTCCACTCTGCTGGGCTGTGCTCAAGAGATTTCCACCTGGTGGCCTTTCCTCCCTCTTGCTGTTTTTGCCATTTTCTGGGATCAGTCTTGCACACAGCAGGGTGGGCACTGGGGAGCCTCCATGGGCAAGGGCCACAGCTTACACTTCGGGTCCCAGGCAAGAGGCCCAGCCACCTAGTCAACTAATCAAGTGAAACCTGAGGCCCCCGGGAGCCTCCATGCTTCCCTTTGAGCCAGTAGAAGAGATTTTTTTATTTTAATTAAGAGATTAATTCATTAATTCGGGAACTGCATACACCTTCTTGTTCTTTATCCTTTGGTGCAAAAGCACATGTCTCCTCCGCTCCCAAGAAAGAGGTCAAACACTGCTGACCCGCTGGCTGCAATTATGAGGATTTATTTGGTCTCTGTGATATTCTGAGTTTTTCAATTTGTGGGCAACATTTGGAAATTGAAAAGTACAATACAAATATTGATTTTTTTTTTTAAAAGAATAGGAAGATTTGGCAGCCGTAGGTGGGATCCATGCAGGGGACAGTTGTCTGGAAGGAAGCGGCAGGTGTTCCACTGGGATGGGCAGCGCCTGTTGGGGCCAGTGCGTTACCTGCCCGGATCTGGCTGGCACTGTGTTTGCAGCTGCTTGTGTAAACACATACTGTGTGACACCCCCTGACTTGCCCCGGGAAGCCTGGGCATGTGTCTGGCGTGGCATGATAATTACTACCAGAGTACCTTCTGCTTCCCCCATCCTGTCTCCAAAGTGTGCCTGTGGGTACCAATGAACTCTCTGCCCACAAAGGTGCTCCAAGGTCTGGGCCCGGCCCGTGAGGGCTGACACGACCATCACTTGAGGCTTCACGTTCACATTACGCCTCCCTTGACAATTAAGAGTCAGAGTGAGGGACTGTTCAATCCTGTGTAGCTCTGTGATTCATTCAGAAAGGGGATCATTTCCATCTAGTTTTGGTGAGATATTCTACGTGGTGCCGTCCCTATCTTAAAAGTCTTCAGAATAAAGTCACGGTAATTCTCCTATTTCTGGTCTCCAGAAGCCACAAATACTTTCCTAAACTTGTCCAAGTGGAGAAAGCTTTTAAAATTTTTGGGCAACCTACCTATCGGGGAAAAAAACAAAAACAAAAAAACAAAACCAAACCAAAAAAACCCCACCATAAATCCAGCAATACGTCCTTTCTTCCGTCTACTTCTCACCTTCAAGTGCTGGGTCTGGCAGCCACTTGAAGGCCTCAGAATGTGTGTCTAGGTGTCTGATCCTGTAAATCCTAGGGTTCTAAGGGGATGAAAGATGGATCTTGTCTGCTTTATGCAGCCCTGCAGGGGAGAGAACGGGACGCCTGCTCTGTGAGCAGGCATAAAAACGAGGCGTCGTAAGGATATTTCATAGCCCTTTCAACATGTTGACAATTTTATTAACTACTCACTTTCATATTTCAGTAATATTGGTGAATAATTTGAGATTTGACAAAACACCTTTATATACGTCTTTCACTGCTTTGGTAATATTTTCAGGTACCCTGGAGCCTATTCAAGTCTCAGGCATGGTGGATTATTTGCAAGAATGATTATTTGTGACGCTACTTAATGTTGCAATTTACTGAGACTTCTAGTCATCACATCCATCTCTGGTTTGACAGGTAAAGTAGGGAAGATTTAGCAAGATAGTACAATGGTGAACAATTTATGTTTTTAAACTTGTATACAAAACTATTTCATGATTCACCCTCTAGCTCTTCCTGAGTCTGTGGGGGTGTTTCCACTGTAGTAAGGGAGCAAAGGGGTACAGAGTGCTGCGGGGAGAGGAGCACAAGGCCAGCGGGGAGAGGAGTCCTAGATTCCACTCATGGCCTTGTTTCCCATAGTGACCGTGGGTCATGGCTGGGTCGTTTCGGTGTCTTCTCTCTTGGCCTTGTATTCAAGGTTCGCAATGGTCAGGAAGCGGGACGTTTTGCCACAGTAACAAAATCTCAGTGCCTTAATACAGCAAAGGTATTTTTTGCTCTAATCAAGTCTGCTTTGGGTGCAAGAACTCTTGGAGAGGCACCCCCAGTGTAGGCTGCTTCAGTCGAGGGCACCCCCATCTCAGCACCTGCTTCTGGAGAACCAAGCACTGCTTCTGCCTGTGAGTGACACACAACACCTCCACTCTTCTTTCAATGGCCACCTTGAATTGGAGGGCCGAGCCTGACCTCAAGGGGCCAGGAAAGAATAATACTTACTCTGTATTTTGGTTCTGTGTTTTGTAACACTTGCCACAGGGTGAAACTACATCGGAGGTTTTCCAATGTGTGCATATGTATGCATAGACGACTGTGCATATTTTGTATACACACATATGTTCACACACCTACTGATAATTATGTATGTTTCAAAATACTTCACCGAAACAAACCTTTCACGTGGATACATAAACAACTATAAGGAAGGAAACTGGAATGGTTGAGGTTGACACTTTAAATTCTCCTCACCCTTCTATACTTGCGGGAGAACAAAGTTCCTCTAAAATGCTGTCATGCCATCCAATGGCCTGGAACTGAATAACTTCATAAGCCACTGACTTGAAAATAAGACACCAGAACAATGACCAAATTCAGATGTAATCAGAATACTCTATCTCGTTGTATCTGTACATGAGAAAGTCCAGCAACTTATGAGCGAAATTAGAAGAGAGATGGAAAACCAATCAAATTAGGGTCTGATTACATATAATCCCACATGCATGAATTGAATTTGGGTTCCCCAATTCTAGTACATGTATCCTTGGCTGCCACTGACATTACCTTATCGTTTATATTAGGAAGCAGTAGGAAAAAGTATAACCTAGGTATTTCTTGGGAAAAATACCTCATAGGAATTACTGGATGCCCGAGTTATGTGGCTTTCAATTAATGAAAAATAGAAAGATGGATAAAAGAGAGTCTAATAACGTGCGCAGTGAGGAGCTAACTGGAGAGCCAAGAGGAAAAAAAAATGACTATGATTATTTTGCAAGCCAGGGCCAGGGCTGAGTGTGTTTAGACAGAAAAACAATCACACTAGGACTCTCAACTCTGTATTGCTGGGCTATTCTTCAACTCAGGTTAATCACTGCATTCACAGCGTGTGTGTCATGGGCCAGAGGTTGTTACAGGAACTGAGGAAATGGCCAAAAAAATCCAGACGGAGGTGCCTGTCCTCACCGGGCTTACAGTGCACTGGGAGAAAGTGGGTAATGAGCTAGCAGAGAAAAAAGATGACTCGGATGGAATCTCTGTCCTTGGCTGGGTTATGGTGTGAGGGTAGAAGCGAGGGAAGCAGGCCTATGAACGACACAACAGGGCACCCAGGGCAGGGGCCACAGTGCACGCTTTTTCTATGACCGGTGAACCATGATGGCTGCTGGAGGGGGAGGGGCACATTTCTCTACAGGAAGAGCAGGGACCTTCTCTGAGGAGAAGGACTGAGTGGAAAGTGGGTCTCAGCCACTTTGTCTCAAAGGTTGCACGCAGTGCTGACATGGGGCTGGTGTGGCAGCCACCATACATGGAGTCCCCTCTTCCAACTGCCCACGTGGCAACAGTGACATCAGACCCCTTCATCTGGCTGCAACGAGAGCCACAGTTGGGACAAAGAGCAGTGGGTACGCCTGACATTATATGTGTCTTAGGCAACCAAGCACATGGAAGAGGTTTATCACTCACTCTCCTTCATAAAAATTACTTCCAGACTGATACTAGCTATCCTAGTACTGAATCAAAATTCAGGATCCCAAAAAAGGGATCTCATGACCTAAAAGGATTCACCTTTAGTCCTTCCTCCTAGAGTTCAATCCTATGGAAATAATTCAAAGAACAGATAAAAATTTGGGCACTAAGATGTTAAGAAGTATTATTTAAAACATGGAAGGTAGAAACAAAATGTCCAATATTTTGAAGGTGATCAGCTAAGTGAGCCAGAGTCAGTTTCTATTCATTACGGAAAACCCTGACTTGTGTACAGAAGGAACAGCACAAACCAAACAATGTACAGCCTAAATAATGAAATATTCTGAAAGAGTGGTGGTCTCTGGATACTGGGATTTCCACCCGCCGCAGCTTCTAAAACATTTCTATTTTTTCTTTTTAAAGATTTTATTTAGTTTTGAGAGAGAGAGAGAGAGAGAGAGAATGAGGATGAGGGGTTGCAGAGGGAGAAGCAGACTCCCCGCTGAGCAGGGAGCCCAACTCGGGACTCAAGCCCAGGACCCTGGGATCATGACCTGAGCCAAAGGCAGAGGCTTGAAAGACTGAGCCACCCAGGCGCCCCTCTATTTTTCCCATAGGTCATAATTCCAAGTAATTTATGAGTAAATGAAATTATAGGTAATTACTTTCATAATTAAATTAAAAGAAGGTGTACTTGTTTTCCCAAAAGTGGCTGAGATGAGATGCACGTAAATAATTGTAGAAGCCACAGTGTAGCAAGAGCTATGTAGCAGGACTTCCCGCCACAGGAGGACGGCATATTAAGAATTACTTTATTAGGTAGAATTGTAAACTGTGCCTGAGATTCATGCCTCTCCCAACAGAAACCTATGAGGAAGCCACCTCATGGTGTGCCAGAGCTCGGAACCAGTGTCATGCTCTTAGGATTACCACTGTTTTAATATGAGTTTCCTGCACGCTCGGGCTTGTTGGCAGCCTGACAAAACACTTCCTCTAAATGAGAAGACTTATTCTGGCCCTGTCACTCAGGAATGAGCAAACATTTATTAAACATTTACAGACCTCAAAAATCAATCCCTGTGCTTTGCGTGTGTCCTTTCATTGAATGTACGGCAATTTGGAGAGGCACATGTTATCATTTCTATTTTTTATGATCACAAGTCCCTTTCTCCCTATGAAGTTAAAGGTTCAGGATGAATGATTTTCTACACCGCAACTGGCTGTCATTGTCTACAAATGTGTAAATTCAAATCTCCACAGACCTTAGGTCGCTGTGTGTTCCTTAACCTTTGTCCTATCCTGTTTGCCCCCGGACTTCCAGGACCTAGATCTACCTCCAAATTCATGCTCTCCCCATAGATTTGTAGATTCTTGCTTGCAGTGCTGTGTGACACTCCTTAGCCTCTCCCAAGAAAGACAAAAAGAGAACCATAGGAGGGGACTGGGAGATGAGGAATGCATGTTGGTTTCGCTTGGAGTAGAGTATCTCTGAGCATCACTTGAGTCCACTCTAGCTTCCCAGGCTTTTCCTGGGTAGATTATAAATGGATGTGAGAATTTAAGTCTTTCTGTTTGTTTGTTTGTTTATTTGCAGGTAGTACACACAAGCCCGTCGATTTTCGCTTTGATGCACAACTAAGGACTGCTTATTAATAAAGTTAAAAAATATGGATAGCTAAAACTTGGTTTTCATAAATTAAAATTAAGGCATTATTAGAGTTTGCTGAAAACTTCCATTGTATGGTCTGTCAGTAAGTCTGGAAGCCACCCAATGCTTGGGCAATATTGCAAAGCTTCTGCTGAGGACACACAATAATGCAGCGGAGGGACCCCCACGACTTCCTGGAACGGTGCTGTGTTAAATACATAGCACCAGCGCTGCCTTCAGTTGGTTTGGTTTTGGATTGTTGCTCTTTTTAGTGCATTCATTTAGTTGAGAAATTATGTTGGGATATGCTCTGGTTGCTCACCGGGTTGGTGACATGCACTTGGAGAGATTTTACTGTCACGTGCTCGCTTCAATACTTAGCCATCACAGAATTCTTTTGCTTTAGAAAGCTGGCATGCACAGGATGTGTGGAGGTAGATTTTTCGCTCTGCTGCAATGAGTCAGGATCTAAAAAGCCAGACAGCCACTGATGTACAGCCCAGCCTGATGTTCTCGATACTTCATTACGTGGCCGTGTTCCTGTTGGCAGGAGTCTCTCCGTGCTGGCTGAAGATGCTTGGGCAGCCACCATATTCCAATCAAGCGGACTGATGGTGCTGCTGGAAATTTATATCACGCCTGTCCCTGGAAAAGCAGGGCATCCTGGGATTAACCAGGCCCACACCACAGGCTTTCTCTGTGCCAGGCTGGGGCTTGAAAGAACAGAACGGCGAAGCTCTTATTATTCTGAAACACTCAAGCATAAATCTTGCTGATGATAGAGTTTGGTCCCTTGCCTCGGGCAGGGATATAACTGATGAATACAAAGAGCAATAACCCTTTTCCTGCAAAAAAGTATTTCCTACTTCACTCAGCTCAAGTATCCCTTCATCCAGAAATCTGTTCTGATGTCTACAAGCAACGATGGCGTTTGTCACTTGACTTTGAAATTTTATTTGTATGCATTCTATTGCCCAACTCTGAGGACGGCCTGCCGAGGGCAGGGATTGCGTTTGACTCTGCTGTGTGGGCTCAGCAAACAGCCCAGGGGAGGAGTAGGGCCTAATAAACAACCACTGAACTGCATTCAGCTTAGAAAACAATGTGGCAGACAGAAGAGGCCAGCCTGTGTCTGTCTGGTCATGAAATGTGCTACTGGACTGATGGCTTACAGACAGAACCCAACCATCCTGAGGACCGGTGTGCACCTCCACGCTCCAGATTAAGATAGAAGGAGGAAACAATGAAGATAATCATAGAGACAGTTTCTTTATCTGAAAGCTTTCCACCTGACAGGCTGTGGGAGAGAGACTTTCCATCCATTATTTCCATTAATCCTTCCAACAGCCCCGAAGAGAGACATTTGTAAGTCTACTGGAAGGGACTGAGCTTCTGAGACTAAGCCTACCCAGCACCAAAGCAACAGAGCTGGGAACTCAAACCCAGATCAGTCCATCTCCAAAAAGCACTTACTCACTACAGCTAAAGACAACGAGAGGCAATATTTGACAATAGGATGGGCAGGCAACATGGGAGAATGTGAAGAGTGGGGTGGGGGAGGGTTATGGTGTAACCTTTGGCAAATACAGGGGATATTTCTTCCCTAGAAATAGAAGGAATGAAGAATGATGGGGTGGGGATTGGGGTGTGTGCTAGGCTACGTCACAATCCTCCAGAGACGTCCACATCCCACCCCTGTAACCTGTGAATATATTACATGGCAAAAGGGACTTTGCAAATGTATTCAAGTTAGGATCTTGGGATGGAAAATTATCCTGACTTCCTGGGTGACTCAACGGAATCACCGAGGGTCTTTATGGGAAGGATGCACGGGGTTAGAGAAGGAGTTGTGACAGCAGAAGAAGAGAACCAGTAAGGTGGGAACACGTGCACACAGTGGCCAGAAGCTGGGGAAGGCAAGGAACCAAATTCTCGCCCTGAGCCTCCAGAATGAACACAGTCCTTCCAACACTTTGATTTCAGCCCAGAGACAGACTCTGGACTTCTGCCCTTCAGAACTGTAAGACCGTTATACTTGCATCATTTTAAGCCTGGAGATTGTGGGAATTTGGTACAGTGGGGAGAGGAAACGAATGCAGGGCCCAAGGGGAAGAGGTCTTGAGGCAGAGGAGAGATTTCTGAGGTCCAGTTGGTTTGGGAGTGAGGATGGAACAGGCTGAGGGGCCAAGGCAGTACCATTTGAGGTGGGCCCAGGACACCAGGAGCACTTGCTCAAATGAACATCCGCAGGCCCCACCTTAGAACCTCACAGTCCAACTGCTCCTGCAGTGACCCTCACGGCCTTGTGTATACTGCTGTCAGAAGAGTGACGAGCATGGAGAGCCCACCCACACAGACAAGAAATGAATGCTGCTGACATGAGAATATGAATGGGCCCTGGCCTTTGTGGAGGGAGCAATTCAGATCAGAGGCAGAATACACAGGTTGCTTGATGCTCAATGCTATGATCATAGATATTAATGACTCTGCCATGACACCTTTCTTGAATGGTGACCATGTTCCTAACAGTGTTAGGTGCTGTGGTACTCACATGATGGTGAGCAATGCATGCATCCCCATCCTCTCCTAGAACCTACAGTCTAGTGGGAAAAACAGACAAGGCTTACATAGACATGCGCACATATATCATAAATGACAGATGCCACAAAGAGAAAGTCCAGGTGACTGTCAGCTTCTAACTGGAGGACCTCACATGTCCAGAAAGGGAAGTCAAAGAAGCTTCCCTCAGGAAATGATATCTGAAGCATTAGTAAGTCGGCTATGGGAAGGGATGTATGTGGGGAACAGGAGACAAAAAGCAGAAAAAGCATATGCAAGAGCCCTGGGGCAGAAGGGACCTAATGGCATCGAGGTGAAATTGGCTGAAGTCAGGCTCCAGGAAAAGCAGTGTCTGATGCAGAGTGAAGACTGTCAGTCTTCCCCATAACAATGAGTCATGTGATCAGGTTTGCACTT
Source organism: Procyon lotor (assembly GCA_028646535.1). Classification (NCBI taxonomy): domain Eukaryota; kingdom Metazoa; phylum Chordata; class Mammalia; order Carnivora; family Procyonidae; genus Procyon; species Procyon lotor. The sequence goes on from CM053603.1 coordinate 36,365,809, forward strand.
GGCATTCGGCAACAGAGTGGAGGGTCAGTTGAGTTGGGGGGATGGATGAGCAGACACCAATTAGGAGGCAGTTACCGGTACCTACCACAGTGCCTGAGACCCATTCATGTTAGCTCCTGAGCTAGTTTGGGAGCTAATTCCACAAGACTGCCATGCTGGTTTGTCTTTTCCAGGAGGTCAGGTTTGCAGCTGACTCTACACTTTAGTCTGAGAATACATAATAAATGAGTTCATATATTTTTTCTCCAAACCTCTGGCAGATCAGCACACCGAGGCCATGTCTGTGAGTGAGGAAAGCAAAATGGCGGTGCCCCAAATGTAGGTGGTTCGAATGTGTCCAAACGATTGTGTGCAGCCAGCATCAGAGACTTGTCCTATTGATGACAGCTTTGAGAGCAGCTTGGGCCCAAGTTTTGATTTTAGAGGAGAGAAAGAAGGACTGTCCTCACCCAAACACAATTATCATCTGTTAGAACAAAGTACAGAAATCGAAGCAACTGTCAGCAAATGTAATTTGAAACAACCCCATCAGTAGAATCTGTGGTTTCTCACCACAATGACAAGAATTCCTAAAAGACCAACTGGAGGAAAATAAAGATAGTAGAAGGTAAAGAAAGAAAGATATTGACGCCATCTGCCATATTTTTATGAGCTAATATGACCAGAAAATATTGATTACTGTAAAAGTTCCCTTCAGTCAGGAGACCTGCTATTAATTTTCATGTCTCATTTACTATAAACTTTTATAGCTTTTTTACAGTAAATCCTCTTTATTTTTGAATTTGAATGTGAAGATAAAAACGAATTAGATTGATCTGAATTGTTACCTACTCTATCAGGCACCTCCCAGTGGTGTGCCCTGGGGCAGGTTATGTAAACTCTCTTGCCTTTATTTCCTCATCTTTCAAGTGGGAACAGTGAGGTTTCTCATGTAAAAGGTTGTTGTGAGAGGAGAGATGATAATGTGGTGAAGCCCTCAAACAAGCTGGCACCTGCTAACTTTGAGGTTAGCTGGTGTTAACTTCTAGGCATCACTCAGGCTGACACCCACACCTACTGTCAGATACACATCTTCCCCTGCTCTTTTGTTTGTTCTTCTCTTCTCTTGCTAGGTATTAAGCTATCGCCTCTCAGCAACAGCCCTCTAGTTCTAGATTTGGCTTTGTGATGTTGGGGCTTGAATGCTGCAAACCAGGGGTCAGCTTGGACAGCCGCCAATAGGGGTGCTCCAGGGAGACCTCAAGGACAGAGGCGGGGACTTGCCCCTTCCTGTGGGTTCCTGTTGCTAAGGCTCGGGGCTAGCCACGCTTCACTGCAGCAGCATCAGTTTGTTCCCACAGGGGCAATCAAATCCAGTTTGGAGTTTCTCCAGCACTTATAGAAGAGCCTTAAGGCGTCCCTCTCAGAGGCTCCAGTACCAGCTGACGTCGCCAGGCTCTGAGTTTAATAATGTCATCCTTTGGGGCGCCTGGGTGGCTCAGTGGGTTAAAGCCTCTGCCTTCGGCTCAGGTCATGATCTCAGGGTCCTGGGATCGAGCCCCGCGTCGGGCTCTCTGCTCAGCGGGGAGCCTGCTTCCCCCTCTCTCTCTACCTGCCTCTCTGCCTACTTGTGATCTCTCTTCTGTCAAATAAATAAAATATTTAAAAAAAAAATAATGTCATCCTTTTCCTTTGCTCTTCCAGTTTCTGGGAGTTAGCCGTTTCCTGCAATTGCTATCATCTGATGCCTCAGTGCTTTCTTGTGGCCTGTTCAGTTATCCCGTTAATAGTTTGTTGTTGTTTTAATCTAGTGAATAATTCTATATCATGAAATCTTCTTTTTCCAAAATAACTGGGGTGGATCATATATCCTGATTCAACTCCGACAGAAATACTCTTATGTCTTTTGAGGCACACAAGTTCTTGCTTTAAATATAATCTGCCTTATAAGAAACTTGTACAAATAAAAAAAAAAGGCAATCCACACAAAAAGGGAGCAAGAGGTTTGAACATAAACTTCGCAAAAGGTATCTGAATGCCCAATAAACATGAGAATGTTTATTGTGTGTTGGGCTTCCTTCGTAATTTAGGGAAATGCAAATTAAAACTCTAATGAAATAGCTCCTAGATGGATTATATTAAATATACTGAAAATACCAAACGTTGATGAGAATGTGTAGCTTTGGGAACTCTCCAGCACTACAGGTATGAGTTAAAATTGATTACCAGCAACTTTGGAAAACTGTTTGGAAGTATATATGTAAAGGTCACCATAAATAGATCCTATGATTCAGAAATTATAATTCTAGACTATTTCCGGGAAAAATGCATGCAAGAATGTCCACAGAAGCATTTTATGTAATAATTCCAATCTGAAAGCAACACAAATATCCCACAGCAATAGAACGAACCCATAAGGAAACTAAAGGGTTTTTACGGTAATAAAAATGGATGAGTTCTAGCTACCCAGAACATGGATAATTACTACAAAAAGACTAGAATAAATAGTCGAATAAAAGAAGCCAGATATAAAACAATAAATAGAATGTGATTTTTATCTATATAAAGTTCAAGAATTGACAAAACCAGGCTGGTGTGGGAAATCAGGGTAGTTTTCATCCTTGGGGGTGTATATAAGGGATACTGATTAGGGAGGAGGACGGGGGGCTTCTATGCTAGAAATTATTTATTTACTTATTTTAAAAAGTATTTATTTATTAATTTGACAGAGAGAGAGAGACAGCAAGAGAGGGAACACAAGCAGGGAGAGTGGAAGAGGGAGAAGCAGGCGTCCTGCCGAGCAGGGAGCCTGATGCAGGGCTCAAGGCCAGGACCCTGGGATCATGACCTGGGCCGAAGGCAGACAATGAACGACTGAGCCACTCAGGAGCCTCAGAAATGTTTTATTTCTTCACCTGGGTGATGGTTGATCACTCCACTCGTTGTGTGTGAGTTCACTGAGCTGTGCATTTTAATTGAGGTATATGTACCATACTCCAATAAAAAAGATTTAAAATATTTAAAGCCTGAAGTTTCCCATCTTCATCGGGCATTTATTTTAAAAAAGATTGCCAGCATCTCCCTTACTTTACCTTTTTCTTCAGAGCCTTATCTCTGTCTTTGGTTTCTTGAAATTCCTACGGATCTAAACACCAAACAAAGTTGGTGTGCATTTGGTTGACACAACTGATTATGGCGTCAGATACTGCCTACCAGGAAAATAACTCAGTTAGGGCAGAATTTTGCTTGGTTTTGATTCAGAGTACATTGTCTGACTCGAGCACGTGCTCAGTAAATGTCTGCTGAATGAATGCTAGAGGGTCTTTGCCTCGACTGTCTCATTACTATTCTCATGACTCTCACGTAGTACCTTGAAGAGAGAAGACACTAAAACATTTTTATGGACTGTATAAAAATGATTTCTGAAAGCATGATCATAGTTTAAAGTACATGGTGCCTCCCTGGAAAATTAACTTCCAATTTTCCTAAATTATTCAGTGAAGGGCACCTGAGTGGCTCAGTCCTTAAGCGTCTGCTTTCGGCCCAGGTCATGATCCCAGGGTCTTGGCCTTGAGCCCTGCATCAGGCTTCCTGCTGAGCATGAAATCTTCTTTTTCCAAAGAAGGCTTCCTGCTGAGCAGGAAGCCTGCTTCTCCCTCTCCCACTCCCTCTGCTCGTGTTCCCTCTCTTGCTGCCTGTCAAATTAAGTAAAAATCTTTAAAATAAAAAAAAAAAAATTATTCAGTGAATTATCACCAGTTTCCTAGGGAATGTACATCAACATCCAAAGATACTTTCTGCCTTTTTTTTTTTGCACAAGTTTTTAGATACCCGAGAAACTCTTATTTGATTTTCTATTTCGTAGAGGTTATGAGTTGATATTACAGAGCTAGCATGAGACGACAGAAACAGTAGTAGCTTATCCTTCTCAGCCATAGACCAACTGGTTCATTTTGGTAACTCTCTGAGCTATGCTTAGATTTTTGGCTACTCCTGTTGGAATTGTTAAGGAGAGCATATATGTGTCCTACTAGTGACTATTCTTTCCCTCCATACATGGCAGACATTGTCTACCGAGCCCATAACCAGCCTCAGCATGGCATACCAGACTCCACACCCATCAGTGACAGTCGGCAACTCTACAAAACCTAGTTGTCGATTCTCGACCACAGGACACAAAAAGTCCCTTTCAATCCTAAAGTTCTATGGTCCTGTGATCTATAAAATGTAATATTCTCTTCAATGACTCTAAGGCACTGCATAATTTTAAAGTGCACTCAGAACTATCAAAGAAAGATTACATTTTATTACTCACAGTTTCAAAGTTAGGAGTATTTTATAGCATTATCAATCTTTGCAAATGAATAATCCATGGATAGTGCTCATTTAACACAGCTCTTCCTGCCTGTGCATCTCATTTCTAGGATGAGATTTGAAATGAGCACAGGGACACATATCCAGTACCCCAACAGAATGCAGATACCCCCAATCTGAAATCATCCTGCCCCTTGAGTGTTAAGAGTAAAACGGATTTTCCTAGAACAGTTGCACCTGGCAGGTAAGCATCCCGTGTGCTTCTTCATTCAGAGAGTAAATTAGATAAATCAGGAATAAGGGTATGAATAATTGCCCTAGCAAAGCCTGAGGTTTGAAGTAAGAGAATAATATTGTCGAATTACTATCAAATTCGAGTTTATCCAGGATGGGATCAGGAAAGAGACAAACCATAAGACACTCCTAAACTCACGAAACAAACTGAGGGTGGCTGGGAGGCGGGGGGGTAGGGATAGGGTGGCTGGGTTATGGACATTGGGGAGGGTATGTGCTATGGTGAGTGCTGTGAAATGTGTAAGCCTGACGATTCACAGACATGTACCCTGGGGCAAATAATACATTATATGTTGATAAAAAATTAAAAAAAAATTGAATTTATCTAATGGCTCTGAGTTTATCTAATGGACATCTTTACTGTTAAACATATTAAGCTGAATGTCTCGGGAATCACTGACAGCTTGTTAACACACTGTTACTTGGTGGAGGAAAGGGAAGTGAAGTCCTGTTTTCCCAAACACTGAGGCCATTAGGTTATCAGATCGCTGATGAGTACCTAGTACTTTCCATCTCAGTCTCCTTGAAGAAGTTGTGTCCTCGGCCTGCAGGTAAACTATCTTTTGTTTATTCACCAAAAAGTTGAGAATCCAAGCCCAATTTTTGCTTCTCTGTCAGAGCTTATGAATTCTGAGCTCAGGAGGCACAATTTTCAGACTGACAGGCTAACGGTAAGTAGCTGGGCTGTGACTGAGCCTCCATTTTGTGATGCTTTGAGGGTCTTCACACTGAAGCATCATCTAGGTTTAGTAGAGAAGAGGGGATGAGCAAGTACCTGGGAGATGACACTGGGGCTGAAATACTGGGCTCTGCCACTGGGATGCGTCCCTTAACTTCTTGGTCCTGCTGGCATTTGCACGACTCTGGGGATAAGTTCGATGCTCCAAGGTTTCTTCCACCTCTAACATTCTCGATGGTGCCCATTGATGTTTGTTTTGGAATCAAACCAGTGATGATATGCAAATTATCCAGATAATTTAGGTCAAGGTGGATTGCAGCCCGCTTTAGAGATTCTACTTATTATTTCCATACATGCGTGCCTGTTTGTAGCCAGCGTGAGTTGAGAGCTTGTGTGTCTGTTCTCATGCCCCACCAGCCTCCTCTGTCACCTGCTGACTCTGAAAATAATGATCACCTTCCTGGTTTGAGTTGCAAGACTTCAAAATGTGATGTGTCAGGTAACTTGCAAGAGAGGCTGATGCAGATTCTAGGACACGGTGATCAAAGTTTCCTTTGCAATCTTGTTTTCCTTCTGATCATAAGACTCTACTATGGCAGAAAGAATACTTCACATTCTACTTTGGTTTTGGGTACAGTTCCTGATCTTTGAGTCTTGGTTTGGTTATCTGTGAAATTTAAGAGGAGGCTTAGGAGACCTCCAAGGTCTCCTTCGCCATCTCCCTCTCCTTTCTCTTCTCCTCTTCTCTGTATCCAAATGTTGCTTGTAGCCTCCAAGTTTCTCAGACCCAGATCTCCTATCTTTCTGATTCAGAACTGTATGATAGAGGCTACTTGCCTCAGAATGTTCTTTTATTATTTACACAGGGCATGCCCACTGCAACTGACTTAACCTGAATGACATTTGTTACAAGTTATCAATTCAGTTTTTATATTGGTCATCCAGTATAAAATTCAGTGGTTTTCTAGGAGTGTGGAAAAATTAACCTGGCTAAATATATCTGACTGAATGTATTTATACACACGCATATATGTGATATATATGTGACATTCACACGCAAATGTGATATATATGTGATACTCATATACATGATACACACGTGACATTTACAAGCACATGTGATATATACGTAACATCCACACACATATGTGACACATATGTGCTAGTCATATATACCTATATATGAATATACACGTATATTTGAATAGCACATATATATGAACACACAAACACACATTTATTCACTTTTCAAAGGGACTATTTGGAAATCAGTGTCAAAAGTCTAAATTTGAGGTTTCTTAAATTGGAATTGTTAAAGACATCAAATATAGGTCCAGTCTGAGGCCCAGGCTAAATGACCATCAAGGATTCGCTTATAGGTAGCCTGGGTTTGCCATAAATGGGCTCTGCAAAGAGCCAGACTTAAGAATATCACCTGTATAATTAGGGTATATTTGGTTTTTACAGCTGCCATGATAAATTACCTCAAACTTGGCAGCTTCAACAATATAAATTTATTACCTTACAGTCAAAAGCCTGACTCAGGTCTGAAATCAAGGTTTGGCAGGGCTGCATTCCCTTTCAGAAACTCTGGAGAAGATTTTGTTACCTTGTCTTTTCCATCTTCTAGAGGCTGCCTACCTTCCTTGGCTCATGCTCCCTTCCTCCATCATTAAAGCCACCAATGTCCCCTCTGACTCCCCTTCCGTTGTCACATCTCTGTCTCTAATCACAGGAAAAGCTCTCAGCTTTTGAAGACTTGTGATGAGATGGAGTGCACCTGGATGAACAGGACAATCTCCCTACCTCAAGACCCATAACCTAATCACATTTGCAAAGTTCCTTTTTTCCATGTAAGATAGCATACTCACAGGTACGTGGATTTAAAACATGAACATTTTGGGGGAGCCATTATTTTGCTTCCCACAATGTAATCAATGGAAGCTTTCAGGAAAGTCTATTTTTTTGCACCCAAGGATGAGGGATTTCAAAGCTACAAAGTGATATGAAGCAATTTGTATCACCCAAAGGGCATTAGAGACCATCTGGTTAAATCTCTCACCTTACAGAAGAGGAAACTGAGGCTCAGGCATTTCCAGGTCACAGGTCAGACTAGCAAAGGAGATATATGTGGAATCCAGCAATCTTTGCTCCTAGCCACTCCCTGTGGCCCCTCTGATTATATTCTCCCTGCAAAGGACCACTTTGTTTTTATAAAACCCCTGATGGGGGGTGGTGGTCTCTTTTCTACTTGGAAGAACAGTTTTGAATGAGAACAGAAATTTGTTACAAGATTTGTAATGAAATGTCAAAATGGTTTGCCATTTTACAAAAAATATCACTTTTAATCCCAAGTGACAAAATTATTCTGTTGCCAGAGGGAGATGGTATTTAAATAAAGGTCACACAAAATCAGGGGCAAACGCAACATACGATGTATCAGCAATCCAGGGATAAATTCAAAGAATCTTGGACCTTGGATATTTTACTCTTGATTACTCTGAGTCCCTAAGATCTACATATTCATCGTTCTATCCATCATCCACCCATCCACTGTCCTACGCTACATGTTACTTGTTACATATCAGTCATGTGCCAGGGGCACTTGGAATACAGTGGTGAAGAAAAAAGAGTCCTCACATTTGCAGGGCTAAAAGTAGTAATTTAAGGTGTCCTAGAGTGGGTTCTATGCCTCACCCGATAACCAGATTCCTGACTTCTACACATCCATAGTGGTAGAAGGGGCTGAGCCTAGGACTCTGTGTTTTAGCAAGTTTCTCAGGTGATCTCAATACACATTAAATTTTTAATTCTACTGTTATAAATAAAAACAATTCAGTTGGTAGATCCGCACCTCCATACTCTCTTTGTGGTTTACTGGCACCTCTGGTGAGGGATGAGGAGGTGGGAGAAGAAGGAAGAGCCAACCAGAACACATCCTCCTCCCCAGATAAGACTAGGAATTTGATGTACTATGTGCATTAATTCACCCATACCCCATTCCCTATAGGAGGTTCACAAACTTGTAATGAAGTGAATAATGCCCCTTGATGAACTTTTGGGAACCCATAAGATTTCTCCCTAAATTGAATGAAGACGAGTGCACACAAAATCTACACAATGTCAAATTCAAAAGCACAAGCAATTCTGCTTTCTACTTTTCCACCATTTCTTCCACTGGTGGTTGATTAGCTTTTACCCATGATAAGAATATAGGTGTTGGGAAACACTTGGCATTTGTCAGAAGTCCAAGTACAGATGTGTACTAGGATTTAAAATGAATATTTGATGTGACATGACTAAGTTTATATCCAAGAAAGCAGAGCCCTAGCAGGTTGCTTCCAGAGCTCTGACATCCACAAATTTAGTAAGTTACAATGCTACCTGTGTTGGAGCTTAAATAAATTATTTACATGTTACTTGATAACCCAGTGAAATCTAGAAAACATCAAGATGTGAATTTCCTAGCTGGTCTTTGAGTTGATTGTTGATTCTGAAAGGCACCAGTTTACAGCTAAGATCCCAGCCTGAATAAGAGGGCTTTTCATTACTAATGACCTATCACTGAAGAATGGATACATTCTAGCAGTTTTACTGTGGGCAGCACCACCCCACCCAAGAACACCCGCAGCTTTTGAAAGTATGTGAGATACAGATCAGAACCAGTGTGAAAGAATTCCCTGAACAATGTCAGTTCATCTCAGTCAGAGGGATGTTTCTAATTTATACGTGTTCATATAACTTTTTATTTGAGTGTATTTTATTTATGAAGTATTTTTAATTCAATGAAACTCACTTGACAAATATTTCTTGAGTATCTATTATGTGCCAGGAATAATACTAAGCATTGGTCATACAAAGGTGAAAAACACAAAACCAACTCCCAATTTCATGAACTTTACTACATTCTAAGAGTATTCCTGAAGGAAAAAAAAGCAAAGTAACAGGAGGTTGTAATAAATAATCTGAAGGAGACAATAAGGGGCTGAAGTAGAGAAGGAGGAGGACCTATTCTAGTTTCGGAAAAAAAAAAACAAAACTCTTTACCATTGCAAACACTGATCTGATTCTCAGGTTTGTGTGTAAGACTCTGGTAAAAGATTTTGTGTCTATTAAATTTTTATTTGTCCTTCATTTCACAGCAAATATTTTACAACAAGCATCTAGCTAAGATACTTTGCATTCTAACTTAAACTCACAGCCTCAGAATTAATATTTTATTTAATGACTGAAGGTAATGAAAAATCATGATATTGCCTTCCCTACCGCCCCCAAACAGGATGTTCATTTTTCAAAGTTTAATGTAAGCCCGGTGCACAAATGTCGGTTCGCCACAAGATGGCGCAGTTGATATTTAAGAGAGTGTCTTGGGCAGGAGGGAATTAGACCTTAGGAGAACGGCTCACGCACACACACACACAGACACACACACACACATTCTCTCTACTTAACGAACATGGAAATGAAAACAGATGACAAAAGAAAGGCATTAAAACAAATCCTCAACCAAGTTTTTAAAAATGGAAAAAATTTCCTTAAACCTTGTCTGTGAAAACTTAAGGTGACTGGGTTTGTGGCCCCTCCTAGGTGGTCTGACTCTAGATACTGATGCCAAGTATTTGAATTCATCAATTCCTAAAATATATTTGCTGCTAGGCTAACCTCATTCCCTCTCACCAAGATAGAGAAAGAAAGGAAGATAAAAGCAAGCGAGCAAGAGAAAACACCCTCTTAGTTATTTTAAGAGTCCCACTTTTTTTGTGTGCACACTTTTTATGTGTCAAACTATGGTGACAAACTTCTACATTTTCTCCTTCTTCACTGGATCAGGATCACCAGCCCCCTCCTTGCCCCGCCCACACTGTATCTCTGTACACTTTCCTGTTTAAATCATCATGATTTTCCTCTTCTGGGTTAAAGAAAAGGAAACCCCTGTTCTCCATTCTTCAGCTTGTTCCCTGTGCCAGGGTGAACCCTTTTCTTGTATGTTTTTATTTCTGTAAATAGATTTAATGAACCCCTTGGATTAGCTTTATAATTTAGCATTTGGATATTCACATTTTTCTTCAAATTACCCCTTTCCCGTAGTTCTCTCTTTTGTGTGTACAACTCGTCCCCCCTACTCCCTGCTGTACCCCTACCCCCTAGCCCAGCAACTGGCTTCGTAAAGCTCATCTACCCTGATGGTCTTATTTTCTAAAATTCTTACCTTGGCCTTCAACAGATTTTCATTTCTACGGAACTGCAAAGATTTCTCCTGCCTGCCGTTGCTCTGGACACACCTCAGATAAATTTCAATTTCATTCTGCCCTGACATTAAAGCCAGTAATTTGATCCTTACATTGTGCTGATTTTCCTCACAGTGTGGAAACTTAATGAAAATGAGAACAGGTCAGATTCACCTTGTTTTAGTCAAGTTTATTTGCTTTGTGTGAAAACAGCTCCTACTTTTTATTTGACTTGGAGTCCACCGGACGAGCATAAAATCAGGAATCTGGGCAGCTAGTTCTGACAGCTCCACATTAACCACGTGACCTTGTGCGTTATAACCTCTTCCAGCCTTAGAGTCCTCTGTAAAATGAGGGCCTTGCAAACATGATCTCAGAGACGCCTTCTACTTTGAACACTTTTAAATTCTGCAAAGCATTGACTTTGTACTTTACCCAACTTTCTCCAACTTGATGTTTGTTGACTCTTAATTAATACATACAAGGCTGACCTGGCTGGGGATGGGGAGGTTGGGGTAGGGGGGTGATAAAAAGGAAGGTAGGGGGAATGGACAAAGGGGTAGTGCCCCCCACTGTCTCTCCTCCAAATCATATATCCCCTACAAAAGTATCCTAGGTACAACAGAAAGAGAACTAAAACTTCATCTGCTGAAGATGACTGGCTTTTTTTTTTTTCCCTAGGATTTTTTATTTGTTTGACAGAGAAGAGAGAGATCACAAGTAGGCAGAGAGGCAGGCAGAGAGAGCAGAGAGAGCCCGACTTGGGGCTTGATCCCAGGAACCTGAGATCATGACCTGAGCCGAAGGCAGAGGCTTTAACCCACTGAGCCACCCAGGCGCCCCAGATGACCAGCTTTTGCAAGTCATCTTAAATCCTATTTGGAGCAATACAGGGAAAGTATGACAAATACACAATGATGATAAAACTTACAGAAATTTAACCTTCAAAAAACTTAGAGGAATTTCTCCCTGACAAGGCATAAGTAAAAGAATTGCCAGTCCCAGAAGCATTAACAGGATATCATTCCTTGATTCTCCATAGCATTCCTTAGGCTACTCATTCTCAAACTCCAGCAGTCCATCAACTTCATCTGGAGGGCTCACTAAGACCCTGATTGCCAAGTCCCACCGCCCTAGAGTTTCTGATGCTGCAGGTCTGAGGCAAAGCTTAAGAATGTTCCCCGGTGTTACTTTAGGAAGCACACTGAGAACCACACCCCAGGCCAAGCAGATGGCCTAACTGCTCAAAGGTGAAAAACTGAAAGCTTTTCCTGTAATATCAGGAACAAGACAAGGATGCCCACTCTGGCCACTTTTATTTAACACTGTATCGAAGTCCTAGCCAGAGCAATTGGGCAAGAAGAAGGAAATAAGGGCATCCAAACAGGAAGAGGTAAAACTGTCACTATTTGATGATGTGATATAATATATAGAAAATCCTAAAGACTTCATTAAAGAACTGTTAGAATTAATAAATGAATTCAGTAATGTGGCAGAATGCAAAATCAAAACACAAAAATCTGTTGTTTCTTTTCCTTTTTTAAAGATTTTTATTTCTCAGAGAGAGAGAGAGAGAGAGAGAGAGAGAGAGGGAGATCACAAACAGGCAGAGTGGCAGGCAGAGGGAGAAGCAGGCTCCCTTCTGAGCAAGGAGCCCAATGTGGGACTCGATCCCAAGATCCTGGGCTCATGACCTGAGCTGAAGACAGCTGCTTAACGAACTGGCCACCCAGGCATCCTTCTGTTGTGTTTCTATACACTAAAAACAGACTGTCAGGAAGAGAAGTTAAGAAAACAATCCCATCACAACTGCACGAAAAATAATAAAATACCTAGGAAAAATTTTAGCCAAGAGGGGAAAGAACCATATACTGAAAACTGTAAGACATTAAGAAAGAAATTGAATAAAACACAAATTAATGGAATGATCTTCCTTCCTCAAGGACTGGAAGAATTAATATTGTTAAGATGTCCATGCTATTCGAAGCAATCTACACATTCAATGTGGTACTTATCGAAATTTCAATGGCTTTTTTACAGAAATAGAACAATCCTAAAATTTTTACGAACCGCCCCCCCTACAGCCTTGATTAATGAAAGCAATCTTGAGAGAGGAGAACCAAGCTGGAGACATCACACTCCCTGATTTCAAACTCTCATACAAAACTATAGTAATCAGAACTGTATGGTATTGGCATAAAAATAGACACTTAGGTCAAGAGAATAGACTTTCCAGAAATAAAACCATGCATTTATAGCCATTAATTTATATCAAAAGAGCCAAGAATATACACTGGGAAAAGGACAATCTCTTCAATAAATGGTGTTGGGAAAACTGGACAGCCACATGCAAAAAAAAATGAAATAGAATGGTGTTTTGCATCATACATAAAAATTATCTCAAAATAGATTGAACAATTGAACATAGGACCTAAAACAATAAAGCACCCAGAAGCAAATATAAAAAGTAATCCCCCTGACATTGGTCTTAATGATAATTTTTTGAATCGACACGAGGAGTAAAAGCAATAAAAGCAAAAATAAACAAGTGGGGCTTCATCAAATAAAAAGCTGCACAATGAAAGGAACCATTAACAAAATACAAAGGCAATTATCTACTGGATGGGAGAAAATATTGGCAAATCACATATTTTATAAGGGTTGAATATTCAAAATATATAAAAAAAACTCATAAAACTCAAATATAAAAAAATCCCAAGCAATCCAATTAAAAAATGGGAAGATCTAAATAGGCATTTTTTGAAAGAAGACATACAGATGGTCAACAAGTACATTAAAAGACGTGGCACATCATTACTCACCAGGGAAATGCAAACTAAAACTTCAATGAGATATCATCTCATACCTGTTAGAAAGGCAATCATCAAAAAGGCAGGAACTAGCAAGTTTGAGAATGTGGAGAAAAGAGAATCCTAGTGCACTGTTTGTAGGAATCTAGACTGGTACAGCCATTGTGGAAAACAGTATGGAATTTCCTCAAAATATTAAAAATAGAACTGTAATGTAATCTAGCAATTCTATTTACCCAAAAAAACAAAACAAAACAAACACTGACTTGAAAAAAACATATGTACTCCCGTGTTCACTACAGCATCATTTATAATAACCAAGGCATAGTAACAACTGAAGTGTCCACTGTTGGAAGGATGATTAAAATGTAGTATACATACACAATGGAATGTTATTCAGCCATAAAGAAGAATGAGCTCTTGCCAATTGTGACAACATGGACGGATCTTAAGAGTGTTATGTTAAGTGAAATACGTCAGACAGAGACTGACATATACCCTGTGATCTCTTTCATATGCGGAATCTAAAACAAAAACGAAAATGAAAACAAAATCAACAGTCAAGCTCCTAGATACAAAAACTAGATCAGCGGTTGCCAGAGGAGTGGGATGGGGCTGAGTGTGAGAAATGAAGGGTGAAGGGAGACAGATGCTTAAAAAAAAAATAGAGCTGTATGGGAACTGGAAATCATCTAACTGCACCTCTTAATTCTGCAGATAGGGACCATAAAGTTTACTATTATTAGTATATTTTAAATACATATGTATCCCCAAAACACTCGCTAGGCATTTCTCTATAGTCTGGCATCAAGTCCTAGGAGAAGGCTCATGGACAACCAGTGCTAGTGGCTCTCTGTTGATTTTGTCTGGAGTGGGGTAAAGACTCTCCATTTACAGACTGGGGAATATCTCCCATCCCTGGTCCTTCCTCAGGAGCATTTACTTTTTGCCAGTTAAGTCTCTACCACTTTCCTCTACATGTCCTGCTTCCCTCCCCAGGAATGGCCACTGGAGATGTTCTCCCCTTGTCCTCCACGTCTATCCTGCTGACGGCCTCTCCTCACCTTTCCCTTCTTGTATCCTCTCATGTTCTGGAAACGTTCTCAGGTTGGTCTGCATGATGTCAGTTCCACCATGTGCTTGCACTGCAGGCCCAGACCCTTTTGCACTGCCAGCTTGCTAACTTTGCATCTGTTCTATAGGCTTTTTATGTCAGTCTATTTTTTTTCACAAGACTTGTCATATCGCAGAAACTCTTCTTGCATCCTTTCGAAGATGCCAAGTGTTTTCTTCTGTGTCATAGAATTGATCGTGTTCTGAAGTATGCTTGTATTCAACAGAATGTCTCTTTTTTGGTTTTGTCATATTTGTTTTGCTTTTTCTTTGTTCACTCTGGAATGCGGGGAGATTGAATCAGACTGCCCTGCTGTAAACTCTCTTTACCGTCTGTCCACTTGTTGGTAGGTTCTCCTTTTTAGATCTGCTCGAGAGTATGTGAAGCTATACAAACAAGGTTCAGAGCTCCGAGATCAATTTCCAGAGTGGAACAGAAACCCCAATTCTATGAATCTGCCCCTGATCTTTTTCTGTCATTGTGAACTGATGGAATACATATGATCTATGCTTCCACATTAAACTGTGTGTATTTTCCTTTCATTATTACGTTTGGTCTTGAAAAGTCCTTAATCACAGTGAATCACTTAGCATTCCTTAACTCACTTCGTACCAGACACTAATCTGAATGCTTTATGTAAATTAACTATTTAAATTCTTGCAATCACCCTGAGAATTAGGTACCATTGTCCTTCCCTTAGAGAATAGAGCGAAGCACAGAGAAGTTAAGGAATTTGCCCCAAGTCACACAGACCATAAATGATTGGAGCAGGTTTCATATCCAAGCAGATTTCAAGTACCTGTCACACAGCAAAGTAACTAGAAACATATATATTGATCTCTGTCCCTAGTTCTTGACACAGAGCTAAAACCCTTGCAATTGCCTGAGTAATCAGAGTATCTTTTCTTCTAACCAGGTGACTCCTGGTGGGCTCCTAGGTAGGGATGGTCACCAGAAAAACCAGCCCAAAATAAGAAGCTTGGAACTTTCAGTCCTAGCCCTCATTCTCCGTAAAGGGGAGAGGGCCTGGTAACTGAGTTTTTATATGGTTATGCACATGTGTGGATGCCTCATAAATCCCCAAGTATAGATTTTGGAGAACTTCTGAATTGGTAAACACATTCCATGTGCTAGCAGGGTGGCATTCCGTACACCCACATGCACCCTGACTCTTGAAGATGTATGTATCTCTCCATCTGGCTATTCATCTCTAGCCTTTATTATATTATTTATCGTAAACCAGTAAACCTAAGTGTTTACCTTAGTTTTGTGAGCCGTTCTAGCAAATTATCAAGCCCAAAGAGTAGGGGGGTTGCAGGAACCCCAATTTGTAGCTGGCTGGCCAGAGGTATAGGTGTCTAACTGGGACTTATGAATAGCATTTGGTGGTAGTCTTATAACCTCTGGGGTCTTCCTAAATTCAGGTCGATCATGTTAGAACTGAACTGAATTGGAGAAAACCCAGCTGGTATGGAGTGGTTGATGTGGGGGAAAAACTGACACTTCAGGTCACAGAAGTTTCTGTGTGAATAGTAAGAGAATAATCCACAACAGGTTTTTGTGCATATACCTGGTCTCTCCTTTCTATCTCATTTTAATAGATGTGGGAAAATTTACCCATTTTGTAGAAGTGGGGGAACAAGCACAGGCCTGGCATGAGAATGATCTTGGACTGTATCACTCCTCTCACCATACGAGGCATTTCAGAGTATGTGTTTTCATAAAGACATGCCAACCTTCTGCTCATTGCATGAATGTGTAAGCCTACCTACTCCCAACACCATTCAGCAATGTGATTTACAGAATCCACAGAATTAGACATACTGAAGATATGCTTTCAAAATCATTCATTATTACATCCCCATCAATAGTGCACTAAGGAAGAAATGTATCTGTTGGCCTTTAGTGCCTCTTAAATTATGCCTATTTTAAGGACAAATGAGTAAAACATTTCTAATACATTCTTGATTCTTCATAGTTCAGGAAGCACACATAATTATACTCTGTAACAACAGAGAGCTTCCCATTTTCAGGGGAAGGCAGAGGCAAGTCTTTGTAATACAAGCTGGAGTCTCATCCAGACAAATCATGATTATCCAGGGTACAATATAAAAAAAAAAACTATAAAACCAAATATCTGCAGTCAAAAATACTCTCCTACCAAGTGGCAAATAAATCTCCCAAATTAGACTCCATGGCCTGCATTTCTCTTTTCTTCCTGCACCACCTTTTGCTTAGGGTCCTAGAATTCTGTGCTATCAAATATGGTGGCCACTAGCCAAGTGCGGCTATTTAAGTGTAAGTTATTTAAAATCAACTACAATGGAATGCTCATTTCCTAGTAGCACTTGATGCATTTGAGGTGCTCAACAGTCACATGTGGCTGGTGGCTGCCACAATGGTCAGTGCAGACAGAATTTTTTTTACCACCACAGGAAGTTCTATTCGACAGACCTGCCAGAGTTGTTTCTCTATGCTAGCAAGTACAAACCAGCCATTGGCAATGGGAAGTATTTCTTTCTTCTTTCCTTCCTTCCTTCCTTTCTCTTTCTCTCTCTCTTTCTCTCTCTCTCTCCCTCTCTCTCCCTCCCTTTCCCTTTCCCATTCCCTTTCCCTTCCCCTTCCCTTCTTCCTCCCTCCCTCCCTCCCTCCCTCCCTTCCTTCCTTCCTTTTTTTTTTAAAATGTGATTTCAAGAATTTTAGGACTAGATTACCTAGTTCCTTCGTGGTGATGTTAGCAATAATTGACAGTTAAGTAGCATATGGGAATGTGTTGGTCAATAAATGTTTGCTGAGTGAATGAATGAATGAATGAAAGTTCATGGTGGTTCATTTACATAGTGTCTCATTGGAACTTTACCAAAATTCTGGTGGGCTGGGGTGATAATTCCATTTTAAAGATGAAGAAACTAAGGATTATGCAAATTGGCCAATATTAAACCATCAAAATTAAGAGATGAAGTTAGACCATGTTTCTTAATCTAAATTTAGCAAAGAAGTTGAGGTAGAAAACAGAGAGGTTCTCTTACATTGTTAAGAACACAGCAGGGTATAGCAGATACAGACCTAGAACCCAGGGATCCTGAGGGTGGACCCAGGGTTTTTCTACTTCACCTTGACATCACATACATAACTTTAGAACATACTTCTTGAGGTGCTTTGGTGGCTGTTGGCTGAGTGCTCTACTTCTAATTTTGGCTTAGATAGTGGTCTTAGGGTTGTGAGATTCAGCCCCTCTTGAGAGTGCCTAAGAATTCTTTCCCTCTCCTCTTGCTCATGTACTCTTGCGCACACACTCTTTCTCTCTCAAATTAAAACAAAACCAAACCAAACAAAAAACCCACACTTCTTATTTCTCTAGAAACATCCCTTCTTCATTACCCTCTTTGATGTTGAATTTGTGTCTTGGGCACTTATCTTCTATAAACTGTCTTTAAACTACAGGTACTATATTAACAATAACATTTATACCTAGATCTTATTATATAGAGAGCTCTAGTCTCACCACTTTACATTGATAATTCTATTAAATTCTTCTCAGAGGGTCAATTCTACTATCATCCTGTTTTGAGGGTGGAAAGACTGAGGCACAGAGGTTTGGGTAATTTTTGTATAATTAGTGACTCCAACTCCTATAGTCTGACTCCAGAGCCTGAGGGAGGGAAGCCTATGAGACTGGATGAAGAGAAATATCTCTCTACAGGGCAGTTGGAGATGACTAGAGGGCGATTTCTGAGAAGCAGACAAAAGCACCTCACTCGAAAAAAAAAAATGCCTCCAAGAGAAAGACAGTTTGAACAACCTCCAAGTAAGTACACAAGGTCCTCATGCCAAATTATAGCAGTACCAGCCACGTGAGACTGTGCGTTTTTCACCTGCCTGCCACCCTCTGGTCCTGGGCCTAGAGGGATCAATCAGCTAACGAGGACTGGGAAACCGAGGAGTGGTCCGCAGGACTCCCTTCTCTCTTCATGGGATTCAGCAAAACTAAAAGGTTTAAAGCAGTACCAGGCTGGGGGCTCAGAAACCCTGCTATCAGGTAAGAATTTGGAGTTTTGATTCTTGCACTGCAATGGGGATTTTAATTTCTCGTTTTGAGACTGTTTGGGGAACGGAGAGTGATGGGGAGATTTTATAATTATCTGAGCATGATCCCTGACCAAGGATTCCTCCAGGTGGTAAATTGTAGGGTATAATGGGGAACAATAAAGCTGTCTTCTGCCTGTTCCAGATCTCAGCTGCATAAGGAAAGAGTCACAGAATTCAAGTGCATTGCCGTCCAGGTTTTAGGACTTTCTAGTTTTATCTAGATCTCAGCTTAGCTCTCAGACTAGAGGTTGGGCTATTTTAAAAGCCCGAGAGGAAAATCTTTAACAATGATGCTGTTCGACTTCTTCTCAGAATAGTAGCGGGGAAAGGGATTCTCTCAATGAAAATGCAGGGCGTGACCTCAGGAGGACCAGCGCCTACGGCCAGACCCCCCATGAGAAACTGTTTTGCAGGCAATGTCCAACTCTGAAAATTAGCCAGATACACAAGAAACAGAAGAAGAGCTCTTCTTCCCTCAGATATTCTGAGGCTCGGGCCCCTGAGAAAGAAACTTCACGTTCCAGATCACTTAGTACATTTCCACCAGTCAGCTGACTAAAAGCAAATTTTATCAGGCATCGAAAGAGGTAAGTGATGTGAAACAACAGGAACTCTTATTTCTGGTGGGAATGCAAAATGGGATAGCCACTTTGGAGGCCAGTTTGGTGTTTTTTTTTTTTTTTTTTTTTGTTACAAAAAAACCAACATACTCCGGATCTAGCAATCTTATTCCTTGCTATTCACCTAAAGGGGTTGAAACCTCACATCTACACAGAAACCTGTGCCAGATGTTCATAGCAGCTTTATAACTGCCATCATTTGGAAGGAACCAAGCTATCCTTCAGGAGGTGAATGGATAAATAAACTGTGGTACACCCACACAATGGAATATTATTCATGGCTAAAAAGAAATGACCTACCCAGCCATGAAAAGACCTGGGGGAACCTAAAATACCTATTACTGAGCAAAAGAAGCCAGTTTGGAAAGGCAATATACTCTATGATTCCAATCACATGATATTCTGGGAAAGGCAAGACTGTGGAGAAAGTAAAGAGATCAGTGGTTGCCAGGAGTCAGTGGGGAGGGAGGGATGACTAGGTAGACCACAGAGGGTTTTTAGGGCAATGAAAATAGTCTCCATGATATTATAAGTTTGGATACATGTTATTATACACTTGTCTAAACCACAGAATGTCTATCACCAAGAGTGAACAGTAGGGTAAACTATAGATTAATGACAAGTCAGTGTAGATTCATTGACTATAATAAATGGGCCACTTTGGTTCTACACATTGATAGTGGGTGAGGCTGTGTGGGGAGAGGGGAGCTATGGAACTCTCTGTACTTCACACTTCATTTTGCTGGGAACCTAAAATTACTCTAAGGAATAAAATCTATTAAAAATTTAAAAGTTAAAAAGAAAAAAAAGAAGAGATAAAAGTGGAAAGGGAGGTGCCCAGGATCTTTACTGATCTCTTTCTCTCTCTGTATCTCTTTCTAAGTCTGATTTCCTCTCCTCTTTTGCATTATTTGGTTGTAACGGAAAAATGGAAGCCAGCCCTACCTCTGGCCTGTTGAATGTGTGACTTCATCCTGAGGAAATCCAAAGTCTCTTTCCTACCACTGTGCCCCCAGAGATCCAAGAGAGAAAGTGAACTAATTACAAAATGCAAAGCAGAGGCCATACACTGGTGGCTTATAGGCCAAATTCTGCCTGCAGATGTATTTTCTTGGCCAGCAATTTATTTTATTTTTAAATTTGAACTACTCAATAAAATTTAAAGTTATGCCTCATGTAAAAACTTTGATTTTTTAGCTTTCCCTTTAAGGTAATCAGAAGTAGCAACACAGGGCTCAGAATTCCACACAGCAGCAGTTGGCTAAAGCTGAATGGTTTCATTTGTATTACCTTCTGGTTCTGGAAGCAATGAGGCCGGGACCCTTGTTGCAAACGGGTGCATCTATTTAAAAAATTACCTAGGGCTAGATATGCATCTTTTTTAAACTATAAAATTCATTTAGGATATGAAAAGCATAAACAAGGATATTATAGCTCTGTTGTTTCCTATAGGGAAATTCTGGAATCTTCTAAAAAGTGGAAATTTATAAACATGTCAATATTAATTAAGCTTCTACCACATGAGGAGATAGTGAATGTGCAGGAGGGAGCAGAGAGTTGTACTTAGAATCAGGGGGGCTGAAACTGCATTTCTAGTTTAGTCTTGAGTCATCTGGGTGACCTCAGAAGAGTCTCTAATTTCCTAGACTGCAGTTTTACTATTATAACATTAGGGACTGGTGTAGCTAATGTTTCTCAAAGAGCATTTCTTGGCATACCCATCCTGAGTCTCTATGGAAACAGGGTTCCATTTCCAAATAGTTTGGGAAACTTGCATCTTTCATCTGGCTTTGGAAGGCCTCTCTCTAATATTGCCACATTAAAGAGAGTTCCTATAGGAATAAAACTTCATTAACTTTGTTTAATCTGGTGCATTCTGTAAATTTACCTGACAAAAGATAGCACTTGTTAACGGTGCTAAGACTTGCATCTTGTGGCATGTATTTTGATGAGTCACTACATTGGGATCTATCCAACCTGTGTGTTCACTGGTCCTGTGAATGGGATTAAGTATACATTGATAATTTGAGGGATTTGCATTTCAGGACATTTCTAATTAATTCACTTCACTTTATCCATTTTTTTTTTTTTTTTTTACTGCAGAGAACACTCTATTTTTCTCCCTTGCTAAGATAATTGTGCAACAAATTAGCAATGGAAAGTATATTCTTTGTATTATCTGAATTTGATTTTCCAAGGTCTTCCTTTTCTAGGTATAATGGATGTTCATCCCTTCCAAAGTGACCATTATGCTGCTAAAATAGTGAAGTCTGGCAAAAGCAGAGCTGTTGTGGAAACATTAAGAAAACATAATTATCATAGAATGGCACCACCCAATTTGCATATTGTTGAAATGCATCTTGATGGTAGAAGGAAACAATTTCAGGAAAATATTTTCTGTGTCATGATTTCCATCCTCTTTGTTTCTCTTATCCACGTGGGGCCGATCAGAATGCTTTATTGCACAAATTTGAAATAAATCACGGTTTAAAAAAATCTATTTCCCATGAACGAGGCAAGCTTAATCCTTGATGGCTCCTTGGGGGTGAATTTGGGAGCCCCTGAAAAATACAGCTCCTCCTGGAGCACTAAAAATTCCTTTAAAGAGCTCATGGAAATGCCATTTCCTTCCAGATGATGTGACACCAGCATGCAAGCGTGGGGAGGTCAGCGTTCGAGCCAAGTATACCAGATATTAAGCAAACCATTCAGGGTTATACAGATAAATTTAGATTTATATCTTTAAAACAGTCTGAATAGGAACTTTCACATTCTTCGTATAGAATGCCACTTTTTCTTTCCTACAAAAACAGATGGCTGTGGGTAGTTTTCCTTGTTGAACCTCAACTCTTTTCATTCCTCTTCCAAAAGCTCAATGGTGGGGGCGCCTGGGTGGCTCAGTTGTTAAGCGTCTGCCTTCGGCTCAGGTCATGATCCCAGGGTCCTGGGATCGAGCCCCACATCAGGCTCCTTGCTCGGCAGGAAGCCTGCTTCTCCCGCTACCATTCCCTCTGCTTGTGTTCCCTCTCTCGCTGTGTTTCTCTCTGTCAAATAAATAAAATCTTTAAAAAAAAAAAAAAAAGCTCAATGGTGAGGGATTTGGGGCTGATGGCACATGCTTCCTACAGTGCATTAGTTCACCTTTGGCACACCAGAGGATTATCCTCTGCTTAACAAGAGACTTGGATCTAGCATCAAAAGGATTCTGATACTAATAAACTAAAAATCAAGAGTCGAGACCATTAAGATAAAATTTGATGGGAATGCATATATAGTGTTTTGTAAGTTCAAAAAAGTCACTAATGCATGGATATGTGGACCATGGAACTTGAATCATCCATATGCTTATTGCAAGTAGGCAGGTTCTTAGGTTTTATTAATAAAAACACAGTATTTAACATATGCAGGCAGTTTCTGTCCCACAGAAACCTGTCTTTTATACTGGTCTGTCTGGATAAACACTACTGTTTTTGATCTCGAAAGCCTTATTTTCATAGGAACAGTAATAAATCAGAGTATATACAAGAGGCTGACGGGAGGGTGGGGGAAGAGTGTCTGGAAACTCAGACAATTTGGAGACTGAGAACTCTAAAGCAGAGCTTGGGTCTTGACCATGTTTGTATCCCCAGCAGCTGGTTGCTGGGAACAACTGAGACTGTATAGACCTCAGAAGAAAGGGCTTAAAGGAAAAGTGACAGATGGCTATAACGTGGGGGAAAAAAAGGCTGACTTTCTCTCTCTAGGGGAAAAAATTGGGTTGGTATTTGTAGATTATTGCCTTGCAATACTGTAGAATATTATCATGTTTTTAATCATAGCGTCCAGTGTTAGAAGTGAACTCAGACAAGCCTAAAATATTCCACTCTTTGCCTTCACTCTATTGTCTGCCAAGCACCTGAGCTGTTTCTCAAGGCAAAAGGACCTTAAATGGGTTTTCATGAACTGATGTAGATTTACATAATGCTTTTTGTGATTTCCTCCCCGCCCCTTCCTGCTGTTTCAGCTAAATGTTTTAGAATACTTCTGTATTTTCCACATTATCCCTCTTCTTCCATCTCCAATAACTCCAATGATAAGCAAAATTTGGATAGTAAAATCACAGCAAACAGAATTAATCTGATACAATTAATCTAGGAAAACCAACGCACAAGATAGAGTCCTTCATCAGGCTTTCCCTTCATGGTCCTTTTGTTAAGTGGATTGCCATAGTGACTGGGCAAAGTGAATTCTAATATCATAACATTTTAGCTTAAAACTATCTGGGAAAGTTTTCTTGCTTAACTGGGTTTATATTTGAACTTGGCATGATTTCTACTACATGGGAATACTATGTGTTAGTAGAGTCTCTCAAGGTCTTTCTGAATAGTTTCTACCTTGTTTTTAAGTAATTGTGGGTCCAGAAAGGACCACAAGAAAATGGCACTGGGCAGGTTGGTGTGTATGTGTACGTAAGAGTCTACAGCTGTCACACATAAACCAGACAGGAGGAAGCTAATAATCCTAGGACTTTTAAACAATTAGGATTTTTTTTTAAGACTTTACTTCTTTATTTGTCAGAGAGAGAGGAAAGAAAGAGAGCGCACAAGCAGAGGGAGAGGCAGGCAGAGGGAGAAGCAGGCTTCCTGCTGAGCAAGGAACTTGATGCAGGACTCAATCCTAGGACCCCCGGGATCATGACCCAAGCCAAAGGCAGATGCCTAACGAACTAAGCCACTCAGATATCCCACAATTAGGATCATCTAATAATGTCACAGTGGTGACCTCCTCACCCTGGGCATCGTCAAGCAAGGAGCTTAGAAGGCTAGCTGTGACAGGAGACTTACCATGAAGAAAGGGGGGGGAAAAAAGGATTACTGGACTGTTTGAGTTTCCTATCATTGCAAGTCACTCACAAGCAATAATCGAACAACAGTAACAAATAGAGTGTAGATGTTCAGTTCTAGCTGCTAGCCATATAGTAAGTCATTTTTTCAGTCCAATGCCAACATTCAACTCAATTTCTCTGTCAAAACCTGAGAGGGACATCCATGATAATATGACCCAGAAAGAAGAAAGACCTGTATTGTTTTACTATGGGGACCAACCACTTTCCATCCTCTAAGGAGCAGGGTTTCTGGAACAGTCAGCAAAAATGTTGAGGGTCAGGAAGAGATTCAGCAAACATCTATTGAGCTTCTATTCGTTATCAAGAACATGGTAGGCCCTTCAGGAGTTGGGTAAACAGAGTCCTTTCCCTCAAAGTCAAAACAGACAGACACACAGGAAGCTGAATTATCTCTAATTCTTCCTTCTCTCCTTATTCCTTCCTGAAGCCAACTGCTGAAATCATGGAATCAGTCCCATAGCATAGCTTTTCTTCCTCTTTGCTCCTTCCTCCTGTATTCTGACTAGTTTAGATTTGTACCTCTGGGCCAACTGCTTCCTAAATAGTCTTCAAATCTCTGAACTTATCATTTCTAATTCTTTTAAGGCTCTGCCTCCCCAAATTTGATCATGTTACCTGAAAAACTAACTCTGACTTCCAATATCCCCCTCCAAACAGTCCAAAACTCTGAGGTTGTCATGCAAGTCTTACAGTTTTCTGCTCCAAATTACTTTCTGCTATTACCTATGGATGCCCTTTGTGATATTATTTGGACACATGTAAAGCATGGTCATCTCTAGGTCTTTTCTCACCGTTCCCTCTAGCTGGAATGCCTCCCTCCCAATCACTCAATATTTAAACCTCAGCTTCCTGCATTATCAGTTCAAATTCCACCTTCTCCAGGAAGGTGAGCTCAATTACCTCACCTGGAAGTAGCCATTCCCTTGTCTTAAGTAACAACAGAACTTCCTTGTCATTCTATTATGGCAGTGTCACACTCTTGCTTAAACTATATTTAGCCGTAGAGGGTAAAATAAAAAGGACTTTTGGCAAATGATGAAAGAAGAAACATAAATGATATTATTTTAGGGGTGCCTGGGTGGCTCAGTCATTAAGCATCTGACTTTGGCTTAGGTCATGATCCCAGGGTCCTGGGATCGAGCTCCCCATTGGGCTCCCTGCTTTGCGGGAAGCCTGCTTCCGCTCTTCCACTCCCCCCGCTATGTTATCTCTCTTGCTGTGTTTCTGTCAAATAAATAAAAATCTTAAAAAAAAGATATATTTTAAACTTAGATAGAGTAGACTATTTTACACAGCATTCCATCATTCCATTCAGTGGGTTTGTGGCTTAGAATGAGCCCAAGATAGAAGGTAAGAATGATTTGCTATTCCTGAATTGGTCCCAGCCCCCATGGACTTGCATTCAGGACATGCTATAATATAAATATGTATCTCTCAACACGAGTCCCACAGTTTACTGAAATGTTCACACAGTAAACCCTGACCATGGAGGTGGGCATATGGCTTAGGCTGGACCGAATGTACTTCCTAAGATAGATATAGCAGTGAGGTTCATCAAATTTGATTTCATCTTCCTCTTCCTGGAACATCAACTATTTTGTACAGTACTCAACCAAAGAATTAGTGATTCGTTAAGATATCTTGGTCTTCAACATGGCCCACACCTTTCTTTGAAACTTCAAGAAAAAAGCTGACTATGTACATTTTCTGCCTCTCACGCTGGCTTTAGACTCTAGTCTCTGTGCACTAGGTGACTCCACAATATATGTTTTATCTCTCCAACTCAAGTATGACTCTTGAGTTTTGGAACCAGGCCCTAGTCCTCTCAGAACAATACCTAATGTACTTTGGTTGCTTTTAATAGTGTCTATTGAAGGAGAAAACAAACAAACCCTGAAATGTAAAGATGCTACCATTAGGTGTGTCCTTTAAACTTTTTCTTTTTTAATTCCAGGAGTAACAATACCTTGAAACTGTTCTATACATTCTCTTTCACAAAATCTACCTGGGACATTTACAAAGCAGTTAATATGAGGCAAGGATCTAAGCTATGGCTGCAGAATAAGGTGAGGCTAGACTCTCTTCTCTTCCCCCACTGCACCCTGGGAGGTATAAGCAGTTGTCTTTTTTCCCGAGAATTTTGTTTTAATGAAAGGGACTGAGACTTATTTTCTTGATAGACAAACCAGGAACAGACAGGATAAGTAGTGAAATACCTAGAGAAGTTGGTGGTCTAATTAAGATCGACTCTCATCTCTGCATTCTAGTGGTGCTCTTTTCTCTGCTTTAAGATATATGATGCACCATGTAAAACCAGATCATGTTAACTATTGAGAACATGGCACAGCTGATGGCTGCTTCCTTATTTACCAACCTCTAGATCAGCCATTTATCATTCACATGTACAAAGTGGGTTGTATTGCAAATGAGATGATATCGGACAAGCCATATTTCAGTTAAGAACAAGAGATTGTCAACTCATTGAAGATGTGTGAAAATAAATCCACCTGATATATATATTTTTGATCTGTTCCAGAAGGACATGATAAAAATGTCTCTGGGTAAATTTTATTGCTGATGGAAAAGCAGAAGATGACAGCCCATGGGGCAGGTTTGCAGAGCACAGAGCCCATAGATTATGTCTCCTCTCCACTGTCAAATGCCTCTCCTTCCCCCCCACCCTTTTTTTCCTCTCCTCAGAACCATCCAGTTGAATCATGAAATGTCAAAGTTGGAAGGGGCTCGATATATCATTTTCTAGGATTATGACCTGAAACACATGAGCTTTGAAGGATGTTGAACCCTCTAAAACATTTTTGTGTATATGCATTTTTCGCGTCCATGGCTTCAAGATTTTTAAAAAGGCATGTGCCCCCCCCAAATAATAACTTTTAAAGTTAGTTTTGACATTTAATACATTAAGAGGTATATTCCCAATAAGTTACAGATCTAGGGCCAGAGCTCAAGGTTCTTGGTTCCTTAGCCAAAGCACTTAGTGACTCACTGCGACCTATCACACAGTGTGAACAATGGTTACTATGGCTCAGGATAATCCATTTTTTCTATTTTCCTTTTTAAGACCAGAGAGGTGGTCACATGGCTTAGGCTGGGTTAAGCATAGTTCTTACAGCAGAGACTGCACCATAGAGTAACCAAATTCAATTTCATTTTCCTCTTCTTTGACACATAGAAACATTTCATTATTTTCCAGCCTGCTCTGCTGTTAAGGTGGGGCCATGTTACTTGGTGGGATAGGGATGAAAATGATGTATGTAGCTTCCAAGTACAGCCCGAGTGTAAAAGCATTTGCAAGTATAAAAACATTCCTTATAAACTTCTAGCTTTCTTCCCACGCTTTGGGACCTTGGAGGCCACATATTTAGATCATGTGTCAGAAGAAGAGAGCTTAGACTCTTGAGTTACCTGATAGAGGAGAGCCCCTATCGATAATATACTTCTGTTTGTATGATTAGAAATAAAGTTCGAGATGCTAAACCACAAAGATTTTGGAGTTATTGGAATACTACAGCCTACGCTACCTTTAGTAATGTCCCCGGGCATGGGAATTGGTCCAAGGAGGGCACACGATACAAAGATAACTAAATACAGTTTTTTGGTGGCCTACAGGCAGCTTTGCGGCAACAATAAACATTCTCAGTATCTCAGTGGCAGCTCAAAACAGTCGACATTTTCTTTTCATTCACGTTACACGTTAGCAGCTTTATGTTGGGTTTCTGCCTCTCCGTACATTTTCATTCTAAGGTCCAGGCCAATGCAGAGTAAGGGGCATACCTAACCTTGTGAAAGAGGAGAAAGACAAAGGCTGGTGGAAAACTGTGATGCCTCTTAAAATTTACGTTCAGATACGGCATACACTGTGTTCACTTACTACAGTTGACCAAAGCATGTCACGGCCAGAATGAAAGTCAACGAGGTGGCTGTACACTTGTCCCATGGAAGACTTGGCAAGTCATGTGGCAATGGGTGGGGAGGTACACTCTTTTTATGATGGGGGATTATTTTGAATAATAATTTATACCTTGGATTGCTGTCTGTATGTAGGGGAAGAGAAACTCTATTTTGTCTGCAATTAACAAGCATGGCTGCTAATATTCATGTTTGCCATCCTGGGAAAATGCTCCGTCAATATAATGTTGGAGACATTAGGTCTGATGCTCAAGAGAAGAAAAGAATAGAATTTCAGGTGCATAGAGGGAGATACTTTTACTAACTTAGAGCCTCATTTTCAGTTTGGAAACCCTGGTTCCCATAGCTCGTTCCTTAGTTCTAGGAGTTATCTACTTTGGTACCCTTCCCAGTATATGAGCCAACAGGGTAGACTATCTTTTCCTTATTTTTCCTTTTATGTTCTACATTTTTGCCTCAGTTAGCTTTAGAATTTCCATCACTTGTAATCAAGAGACTCCTAATGTACTTTATTACATAATACATATTGTCAAATAATATGTATTTTATAATTGGCATTTGCCTTGTAGAGTTAGCTAGGTTGATAGAATCAAATAGAGTTAGGGTCAAATCCACTAATTTTTTTCTAGTTATATGACCTGGGGCAACTTATTAATTCCATGTCTCAGTTTCTCCTTATGTAAAATGGGGCAGTTAATAACTTTCAGATTTAAGTTAATCTACTTCTTTCTATGCCTTTCCCATGTCAGAAAATAGCAGCTCCATTTGTCTAGTTACTCAGGACAATATCCTTAGAGATCTGTTTGCCTTCTTTCTTTCTCTTACATATATTCCACGTTCAGTCCATTAGCAATTATATTGAGAATCCCACTACTTCTCACCACTTTCACTGCCAAAGTCTGTACCATCATCTCTTGCTGACTCTTGCCTTCTTTCTGTGGCTTGTCATACAACAGTAGGAATCAACAGAAGGAATTACAACTCACACCATGGCATTCCCCTGTTCAAAACTCCCCATCTCACTTAGGAGAACCAGAATTCTTTTCTTTTTAATTTATTTTAATTTTTAAAATTATTTATTTATTATTTTAAAAAATATTTTATTTATTTATTTGACAGAGAAGAGAGAGATCACAAATAGGCAGAGAGGCAGGCAGAAAGAGAGGGGGAAGCAGGCTCCCTGCTGAGCGGATAGCCTGATGTGGGGCTCAATCCCAGGACCCTGAGATGATGACCTGAGCTGAAGGCAGAAGCTTTAACCCACTGACCCACCCAGGTACCCCCAAATTTTTAATATTTAAAAATTTTTTTTATTATGTCATGTTAGTCACCATACAGTACATCGTCAGTTTTGGATGTAGTGTTCCATGACTCAGTGTTTGTGTATAACACCCAGTGCTCCATGCAATCTGTGCCCTCCTTAATACGCATCACTGGGCTCACTCATCCCCACCACCCCTTAGTGTGATTCCCAGAGTCCATAGTCTCTCATGGCTCATCTCTCCCTCTGATTTCCCCCTCTTTATTTTTCCTTTCCTTCTCCTAATGTCTTTCATGCTATTCCTTATGTTCCACAAATAAATGAAAGCATATGATAATTGCCTTTCTCTGACTTAATTTCACTTAGCGTAATCTCCTCCAGTTCTATCCATCTTGATGCAAATGTTGGGTATTCATCCTTTCTGATGGCAGATGGCTGAGTACAGCCACTCTGGAAAACAGTGTGGAGTTTCCTCAAAAAGTTAAAAATAGAGCTATCCTATGACCCAGCAATTGCACTACTGGGTATTTACCCCAAAGACACAGATATAGTGAAAAGAAGGGCCATATGCACCCCAATGTTCATAGCAGCAATGTCCACAATAGCAAACTGTGGAAGGAGCTGAGATGCCCTTCAACAGATGAATGGATAAAGAAGATGTGGTCCATAATGTATACAAAGGAGAACCAAAATTCTAACCCTATCTAGCCCATGCATGACCAGGCTACTCCTTTCCTCCCTGACCTCACCTGTACCACTTCATCTTCTTTTTCTTCTTTACTCTACTCCCCTATCTAACTTCATGCTACTCCTAAGAAATAGCCAGTACACTCCTGCTTCAGGGCCTTTGCACTTACGGCCCTTCTGCTTAGACCACTCTTCCCACTCTTCACTCGGTATTTCCTCCCTTCCTTTCCTTTTGATCTTTGCTCAAGAGTGACCCTGTCAGAGACGCATTGATTTATATAGGTAACAGTCCTCTGCTCTCCAAGTCACATTCTGTATCCACTGATTATACTTTGCTTTTTTTCATCAGAACGTGGCAACCACCTGACATGTTATATATTTAGTTTATTTTGGTAAGCTGTAGAAGAGCTGAGACTATTTTATTTATCCCATTTTGGAGGAACATCGTAGATGCTTAGTTAATGTCTATTGTATAAATGAACATGTTAATCAATACAACTGATAATGGGGATTAACTTAAAGCACAAAACGTCTGTAAAATATGTAGCATAAGACCAGGCACAGAGTAGAAGAGAGAACTGTATCTATTATCTCAAGGTACTCTGAGCCTTGCCTTTGTCCACAATTCTTCAAATAATGGAGGCTGGTGTGGGAGAATTTAAGAGTGAGGCCCCTTCCTACATTCCTGAAGCCACATGACATGAACAGCTGTCTCTGTAGTCTGTGAGTCAACCCTGAGCTCCAGATAGCAGGGTCCTAGGGGGAAGAAGCCAGGCGTGACCCTCTCATCCCTGGCAAGGCCCAGCCTCAGCCTTCCTTATCAGGACCTCTCCAGCTGCTGGTTTAGACATCAAGTAATGAAGAGCTCAGGTAAAAACATCCCTGCAAGAGGATTATTGAATTTTAACAAGATGGATGAAAAGAGAAACCCCCCCAAATCTACCTTTTAGAGAAAACGGGCGGCAGCTACCGAGCACAGGTGAGGGAAGAATGAGAACTGTGGGCAAGCATCACAGCGAGAATTGCCACGGACTCTGAGGCTGACTCCAGGCGGGGGGTGATGGTGGAGAGGGTCATCATTTTAGAATCTCTATGCCTCAGAAAGACTTATCCTTCCCCACCGTCCCACCTTCAGTGCTCTAATTCCAGTGGTCCCAGTTTTAACACAATCTGAGATTTTCATGAGAGCAGCGTACAGACCTAGCAAGGGGGCGAAGCGGCAACCTCTTCAGAGACTCCATTATATACTCCTCACATAGAGAGCCCATCACGCGTTCTTTGATGACCACACAGGGATACTGTTTACGCAGAGCTTCTCTGTTCTAGCAGAGATCCCGCTGAAGAGCCGTAGGAGCCATTTACTGACTGGCAGCCGCAACCGCATGTGGGGAAACAGCAATATTACCCCTGCTCGGCTTTCCATTCTCTCCCCTTCTTGGCAGGGGCTTCTTCTTATGGGAGTATTTGTGTTCTCGCCTTCCACTGGCCTTTTCTTTATCTGGTTCCCATTCCTCTCCCCTCCTTTCACCTTGCTTCTCTCTGCCTTGCTCATCACCTAGGATGTATACAGTGCCCAGTGGGATGTATCCAGTGGGATGTATCCAGTGCCCAGTGGGACATGCTTCCTGTTCCCATGGAGCTTGTGGTCAGTTGCTGAGTATGCATCCTCCAGGGAAAAGAACAGGAAGCCAGAGAGGTAAAATGTGACATTCAGTAAAGGTGGGGAGCCAGGGAGCTTTATGGAGAGGGACCTGGAGGATGGATGTGGACTCCAACTGGGGTGGGAAGAAGCCTGAAGGTGGGCCACTGCCAGGGAGCAGAGAGAAGTTAAATTTATCCTTGTAACAGCTCACATTGCTGGAATGCCTACTTCACGCCCATCATGGGGCTAAGTCAGTGACACAGACTATCTCACTGAATCCTCATTTAAGTCTATGACGAATACTCTCTCCTATATAGAGAGATGGATGCTAAGAGAAATTGAATAACCTTATCCAAAGTCACACAGACAGCTGATGGTAGAATTAGGAATTAAATCCAGACCCATAACCCTAGGCTTTACTGTTTTCTGAAGGAGTGGTAAGAAATCTGTTTAAAACACAGAAGCAAAGGCCAGATGGTGAGGGGTCCAGAATACCAGAAGGAGTTTTAAATTTCCTTGCTAAGTAATGGTTGGGGGTGGGGTGGGTCTTCAGAGCGCAGAACAAAGCATTAATCAGCTCTCTCATTCAATCTTTGTCTTACCCAGTGTAAAATGGCAAACAAACACAAATTAATCTCCCTCACCACAGTTAACTATGTCCCATCCCTTTCATGAGCTTCCAGATCACTCAAGATAAAGGTATTTTTTTTAATCACAGCTGCTTGATTTCTGTCTATTCCAACCCTTCTTCCAAGTGTCTTTGTTACTGTTTGATATTGTTACAAAGGCATTTTAGTACAGCTAAAAAAAGATTCTAGAAATCCATATTTAATTGATGTTGGCTATTTCAGATTTTGTGGTAGTGGTTTGTTTTCTTTCTAGTGCATTATTTAGTAATGAAGAAACTTTCAGGCTCAGAAATTGTGGGCTAATTATCATTTACATAATTATATGGTAAACACACTCTCAAATTGCGATTTTAAATTTTTTCCAAAGAGTCCCCAGGAGTTTCATATTCTTTAAAAATCTGCTTATTACTTATTCATTAAATAGATTTATCCTGAAGTAGATAATACCATCTCTCTTGAGTGTAAGTTTCATTACCTTTCTTTGAGGTTAATAGACGAAGGTCAGATATAAACATGCCAGAGAGCTTTTAACTTTCTTGTACGGCCATTATCTGGATGGTTACTGGCTATATTTTAAAATATTTCACTAGAGTTTTGTTGCTGAGGGCCTTGAACTTTTGAGTTCCTCAGTGTAGCCCCGAAGGCAGAATGTTAAATAAAGGACCAGTCTGTCTGTTGGAAATTGGGACCTGCTATAACAGTTTCACACATTCTAGAGATTTCTTTACTTAGGAAGAAGAAAAAGGCATTAGTCTGTTCTTATCAAGACAAGCAGGCAAACGTTTCCATTTAAGCTTAAATCAGCTTAAGACAGAATGAGACCTCCTTATGATGAGCATATAGGAGGAGGAGGAACGGAAGTAAAAAATGAATAAATAAATCCAGGATGATTCTAAAGGAGTAAATACAAGAAAAACACCTGTGCTGTCTTGTTCTCTTTTCACGTAAATTTCTAGCAGAACTCAAGCTTCTCTGGAAAAGGCAAAGAACTGGGAGTAAACAACCTGATAATCATATACACATAACCATGACTTCAGTATGAAAATTTGTGGGTTTTGAGGTTTGTGGCATGCACTTCCAAACATTGATGAGATACCCCATGACAGCCTGCCTTGGTCTGTGAAGCATATACACACTTTTCCTCTGCATTAATTCATGTACTGACTCATACTTTTCATCCCCACAAGAACACTAGGAAGGTTCATTTGTCAGTGTGACTGGGCCACAGGATGCCCAGATAGCTGGTAAAACAAAACTTGGGGTGTGTCTGTGAGTGTGTTCACATATGAGATTAGCATTTGAATTGGTGCACTGAGTAAACCAGATGGCCCTCTCCAGTGTGGGAGGGCACCATCCAATCTGTTAATGGCCTGAATAGAACAAAAAAGGTGAAAGAAGGTTGAATTAGCTCTGCCAAGCTGCTCGGGCTGTAACACTGATCTTCTCTTGCCCCTAATCCTCTCTTGTTCAAAGGCCTCCAAGCCTTGACTGGAACGTATACAACTGACTGCACATCTCTCAGGCCTTGGAAAAACACCACCAGCCCTTTTGGGTCTCCAGCTTACAGATGTCTCATGCTTCTGTAATTGCATGGGATGGGATGGGATGTCTCCGCTTTTGTAATTGCATGAGCCTATACCCTATAATTAATCCTTCCTTCCTTCCTTCCTTCCTTCCTTCCTTCCTTCCTTCCTTCCTTCCTTCCTTCCTTCCTTCCGAGAGAAAGCATGAGTGGAGGCAGAGGGGCAGAGAGAGTGAGAGAGAGAGAGAGAGAGAGAGAGAGAGAGAATGGACTCCACACCCAGCACGGAGTCTGACAAGGTGGACTTGGTCTCAGGACCCTGAGATCATGACCTGTGCTGAAATCAAGAGTCCAACGCTCAATGGACTTTGCCACCCAGTCATCCCAATAAATTCTTTTCTAGAGATGTATATTCTAATGATTCTGTTTCTTTGGAGAACTTTAACTAACACAAACACTAAATCATGGGGAACAATGGGCTAAATCAGGGATTGCCAGCTCAAGTGCCTGTGTGAGTCTTAGGGGAAAACAAGAGAGTGTAAGAAGGCTCTCCGTGAAACATGCTGCTCGCTCTGTCTTCTTCATTTCCCCGTTTTGCTCGAGGCACAGGGATACATGAAATATTTCACCTTAACTCCATTGTAAGAAAGAGACTAGCACAGATATAAAATAGTAACTGATATTTTGTCTTCATAGGGACCAGAGGACCGAGACAACTGAGGCACAGTGTAAAAAGGGTGTTGTGTGAAAGGAGGTGAAATGTTACCAAGTTTCAGCCGACTGCTTCAGATGGTGAAGCAATTCTGCAAGATCTTTTTGGTTTTGTTTTGTTCTTTTATGACAAGCTAGAAATTGGGTTTATATAAATAATCCAGTTTTTGAACCAGCCACTAATACAAATTTAAAAGATCTCATAGGTATGGGGACAAACATGTGTAGAAGCCATTTCCAGCTCATGAATCCTCAGTGTGAGAAGACTCTGGCTTATGGGGATACAGGATGCTGAGAACAGTAGAAGTGAGAAAAAAAACACAGTAAGAACACGATAAACTCACCATCCTCACGATGCTAGAAAAGCAGATGCATTCATATGGTTTCCTATACCAGACAGCGAGAACTTGTCAAATCAAGACCATATTCATTTCAAGGTAGTTACAAAGATCATCATAATGATATGTTGGTAATTTGAATTAATTGCGCAGTGATCCATCACAGATTACATTAAGTGAAGGAGAATACAAAAATAAACACTGAACTGGAACAGATTTTAAGGAGGAGCAGAGAATGACTAATTCAGAGGAAGCGGCAGACAGGGAGTTCCTAAATCCTATTCTCTCGCGATTTACCAAGAATATGAAGAAGACATACATATATATGGGAAAAAATAGCTATATTTATTGATCTCTTTTTTAAAAGACTTTATTCATTTGAGAGAGCATGTGCATAGAGGCCGGGGCAGAGAGAGAGGAATAAGCAGACTCCCCACTGAGTAGGGAGCCCAATGAGGGGCTCAATCCCAGGACTCTGGAACCACGACCTGAGCCCAAGGCAGAATGAATTCACTGAGCCACCCAGGAGCCCCTCTCTATGCTCTTCTATGAACAACTGATTTCAAATTCAGAAGCACCATCCAAGGGCCTTCAAAAGGGTTGGTTTTCTTGTCTGGAAACTATTTTACTGGCTTATCATAATTCCATTATTCCATTAAAGTGTTTTGTGTAATTTGTACCCATGACACAAGTGACAATCGTATTCAGTCTCATTTATTTGGAACTTAACGGCTTCTGAAAGTTGTTCTTTTCAACTCTGCTATTTTATGAGATTCCATAACAGGAAGTGATAGCTGTCCAAGGATAACTGGTACTAGAAAAAGATTATTTAAAACGAATACAATTAAAATGGAAACCAGAAATTCATAGTACATAGTGAAAAATTTGATTGGAATGTTATCTTGAAAAATGTTATCAAAATTGCAAGATTTTATTCCAAATTAACAATACTTAAATTTTGAATGCAATGTTGCATAATATGTCAGAATGAGCACAGCTTCAATCAAGCATTGATTATTAAGGGACAAGAATACTTTTTTTCTAATTTGGACAGTAGATTGATATACAACGTCCCTTCTTCCATGTTGGATTTTCACAGTATGATAATCAAAAGGGTCACTTCTGTAAAAGTGTTTGAAGGCTTCATCAATTTTCCCAAGAGCCTGTCTTTATTTTTAATATTTAAATTTTCCTCTTCTAAAGTATTTATTTTCTAAACAGTCTTGTCAATTTTGTCTGCATTGTTTCTCAACTGGATCCTCACGTGTCAATGACTTTGTGTTCTTTCTCTCTTAGGGGATTTCTGATATCCTGCATTTCAGGGGCAAGATTTGTTGGATTTGCAGTTTCATTTTGCATTTGTTTTATTCTGTTGAAGCACAGAAGTGACAAATATTCAGTCAATGAGGTACCACCGACCACAGATAATAGCTTCTGAGTCTGTGGAGAGGGGCTAATTATTAGTATTTTGTTCTTCCAAGATATCCTGCCTTCAAGTAATTCTAGGATAAATCCCAAACAATTACATGTTCTTTCTTTCCTTTATAAAAATGAATTTATAGGCCACATGATTTTTCTCCATTGTAGTGAGTGACACTAGTATTTTTCAGCAAACACAGGTCAATCTCATTATAGCAAAACTCTTGACTTTCCCTCTCCCTAGTGACAGAAATCCTCAATGAACTCATGTTTACTTTATGAAGTTTCTATTTAGAAGAAAGACACAAGAAAACAAACTCATATAATTAGTCTGAAAATCCAATTTTCAGGTATGGACCCAGATTGGTGTAATTTCAGCCAAGCCTCTACATATTCTCCAGCAATAGGAATGGAGGCTCAGAGTGCTGATATTACACCTGTTTAATTGCATGTGGTCAAGTACATGTCATTATAGAAATTTTTTTTTCAAGAAAAGTATAGATTTACAAGTGTATAAGCTAAAGGATAAAAAGATTGTCAATCTGCGATGAAATGGTCCAAACAGCTGAAATAATAACTATCACACTCCTTTGATCAGAATCACCCAAAAGTGGTTCCTTTTTAGAGCTGAAACAATTAACACACAGGTAGCAAAAGGTTTGTTTATCTAGTTGTAATGGGACCAGGGGCAAGAATGCTGCTCACCGCTGGTACACTCTCTGAAGTAAAAGTTAAAATAGAAGATACTTTATAATTAATTTGTCTAGACAAGCAGAAAAGTTCATCCAAAGGTCAAAACACCCAAGAATTGCCAACTATAATGTGACACATGAACTTGATCAGCTAGGGATTTGGCCTTCAGATAAGACAAAGAGACAAGCTCCAGCACTTAACAGTCAGGAGAGAGCCCAGCTTCTCCATGTTGCCACCCTTGACAGGATGGGGTCAACTCCCTGCTGTGGGCTGTTTTACTGTTTTACAACTTTATGGTCTCTATCCATGCACTAAATGCCAGTATCATCAAACCCACAAACGCCCCCCAAATTGTGAGAACTGAGATGTGTCAATGTCTATTGCCAGATGTCCCCGGGCAGGCAGAAATGCTCCCTGGACAATGGCTGCGACTGTGGCTTTTACGTGCAGATGGTACTCACCCTTTCACAGTGGCTCCTCTCAGGGCTCCTGTATTCTATTTCGTGGAAAATGTCTTACATCTTGATCATTTTAGTGCCGTATATGTGTTTCTACTCATCACTGTGTATCACTCTGAAGAACTTAAGAGCATTTTCACCCCCTATACTGTTATTTACTAATATTCCTTAAAGCTATTATTTTTTTGCCCATATATAGAACCATTCTAGATGCCAAGGAGGGTATAGCAGATAACTGTACAGCAGGGCTTAATTTGTCCAGGAATCCAGGTTGAAAAGTTTGCGTCTAACCCAAAACTTGGCAACCACCTGAGACCACCCATCTCCCTCACTCCTCCATGTGATTGACCTCAACCCTATTTTTTCTCCCTGACTTCACACAGCAGGAGGCTCACGTGTACATTTACTGAGTAACATTCTGTCTGCTTATTTTCCTGATAGGAATCCCCTTCCTCTTTTTTTTCCCCCTCTTCTAATTGATTGATTGATCAATTGACTGAGATATAACTGACATATGACATTATATTAGTCTTAGGTATATGCCTTAAAGCTGTTTTTAATGAAAATAAAATTATAATAGTGGAAATACATTTATTTTAAAAAGAAACCTGTTTTCTGTTCCCATAAATGGAAGTACAGCAGTAACTAGAAAGCAATTAAAAACATGTACTGAAAGCAAAAACACTTATTAAGTTCTAGCTAAGTGGCAGTGGCTACAGAAGTCTCATCATTGCCTGAGGTTTGCCTTCCAGGAAATTACAAAGTGTTAGAGGAATTAAAGACATGCTAGCACCAGGCTGAGAGGTTCTCTTTGGGGCATAAAAAAGGTAGAGAAGTCATTTTTTTCACCAGGTTAATTAATGTTACTTAATGTCATTTATAACTGAAAATTATCTTCAAACAACCGGCGGTGGGAGTTGAATCCCACACTCTGGGGGATACTCTACCAGCTCATCTATGGATTTGTCTGGTCTGTGTGGCAGGAGTTGGATGCCATGCAAAGGAGATTAGGACTGGCTCCCTTGCTAGGTGATCCAGTGGTAATCACCTTACCCTCCCATAAAGCTGTCACTGAAGGATTACATAAGATAAGTGAAGTCGTCAGCATGCTTGGAACATAGTTGGCATACGCTTTTGAAAATGACTCCACCCCCTTTTTTTTAAAGTGCCGATTCTCAAAAACAAAGCCCGTCTTTTTTTGATGCTAAGTCTCTGGGTCAGGTAGTAATCTTCCATTAAAGTGAGATCCCTCTCTCTCCTGCTAATATGGTGTATGATTCTAAATGAATTATTGTGTAGAAAACTCACAAGAATACTTCCCTTAAGGTTTCTCATTTTATCTCTTAAGCTCCAGAGGTTTGTGAAGTTTAGCTAGAAGGGCTTGTCTGATAGTAGGTCAAACACTGTATTTGACAAGGTTCATCATCTCCAGTCAAAGGTGGCAATTCCTAAAGAGGTGACCTTACTTTCAGAGTGCTTCGAGGAATGTTGTGATGTCTGCTTGGGCTAGCCAAAGGAACGGATCATACGGAGGCTTCTATTCAAGTGTTGGTTGGGATTTTTGGTAGTCCCATACAAAATCCTTCATCAAGGTCATCCACCTTCCTAGATGGCATCTAGCCACCTTTGTGCCATGGGGGAAGGGGTGAAATTAACTAACACTGACTGAAGATGCTGCCGGATGCTGAGCACTATGCCACACCCTTTTTCCTTAAGCTCCTAAAAATCCTGTGAAATTCCTATTATTCCCAATTAAAGATGAAAACGAAAAGCAAGGCTTAGTGAAGTTACGAAATTTTCCCAGGATTTCGTGTTTAGTAAATGGTCAATGTGAATCCAGATCTGAGTTCAATGTGCCTGTTATTCCTCGTCTGTAGCAAACACACCTCCGTGGGATAGGAACAAATCTACTGAAAATATTAACAGTCTGCATTTGTGTAATATTTCAGCTCATTCAAAATAACTTCACATCTCATATTTCACCACTCCCCATTTTGTAAAAAAAAAAAAAAGAAAAAAAAAAAAGCAACTTTTGATTCCAGAGTAGCTTATCTGGAGTTTCACAGATATTCATCTCATCTAGTGAACTTGACTTTGGCCATAAAGGGTTGTTCTAATGCAAATACATGTCCTCTGGTCACTACACACTAGAAGCTGCAGTGCAGGGTTGGAAGAGGTTTTGATTGTAGGACTTTTAGTACTGATTTATTCTTGAGCTCAGACGGGTCCAGATTTTTTTTTTTTAAGATTTTATTTATTTGGCAGAGAGAAACACAGTGAGAGAGGGAAC
>CM053603.1:36405897-36421608 GCA_028646535.1 Procyon lotor
ACCACAGTGAGGTACTACCTCACACTAGTCAGAATGGCTAAAATTACCAAGTCAGGAGATGACAGATGTTGGTGAGGATGCAGAGAAAGGAGAACCCTCCTGCGCTGTTGGTGGGAATGCACGCTGATACAGCCACTCTGGAAAACAGTATGGAGGTTCCTCAAAAAGTTGAAAACAGAGCTCCCCTACGACCCAGAAATCGCACTACTGGGTATTTACCCTAAAGATACAAATGTAGTGATCCGAAGGGGCACATGCACCTTAATGTTTATAGCAGCCATGTCCACAATAGCCAAACTATGGAAAGAACCTAGATGTCCATCAACAGATGAACAGATAAAGAAGATGTGCTAATATACACAATGGAATATTATGCAGCCATCAAGAGAAACAGAATCTTGCCATTTGCAATGATGTGGATGGAACTAGAGGGTATTATACTAAGTGAAGTAAGTCTATCAGAGAAAGACAATTATCATACAATCTCTTTGATATGAAGAAATTGAGAGACAGGGTGGGGGTCTTGGGTGGTGGGGGAGGGAAATGAAACAAGATGGGATCAGGAAGGAGACAAACCCTAAGCGACTCCTAACTCATGAAACAAACTGAGGCTGGCTGGAGGGTAGCGGGGGGTATGGATAGAGGGGCTGGGTTACGGACATTGGGGAGGGTATGTGCTATGGTAAGTGCTGTGAAATGTCTAAGCCTGAAGATTCACAGACATGTACCCTGGGGTAAATAATACATTATATTTATAAAAAAAAAAAAAGAAGTAAAAATTCCTTCATCATCGTGAATCCCAGAGATAACCAGATCTTACATATTCTTTTTTTTAAGAGAGAGTGAAAGACAGTGGGAGTGACAGAGGGAGAGGACAAAAGAGATTTTCAAGCTCTCTGCACTGAGTGTGGAGCCCAACATGGGGCTCAATCTCAGGACCCTGGAATCATGACCTGAGCCAAAATCCATAGTCAGAAGCCCAACAAGCTGAGCCGTCCAGGCACCCTTTGGATGGAAAAGAACTTTGCATGCATGTATTGATATTTGGATTTGTTCTTTTGTGGGTTTTTTTTTCCTATTTGGGAGGATGCTTTTGCAATTATCAATTCCCCATCTCAGATTAGGTTAAAACACATCAACCAACAAAAAGGGGGTGAACGGCTTACCATCTAGGAGGCTCACTGGAGGGACACTCAAAAATCTGAATGAACATGAGTCTGATAGACTACGTTAGGAGAGCTACAGAACACCTTATCTCATTTCTGCTTGTCTCTGTATGGATGTGGGCAATAGCTAGGCTCCCTCTAGAAGGTAAGGAAAATGACTCTTTGCACCCAGGTCCATTTCCCGGTTTAGCAACCTCATTGGCCAGATAATATCTTTTTAATTTCTGTTTATTAATCTGAGGGCAGTACTCTAGTTGGGATGTAGCTGCTTGGGACAATAGCTGTGTCCAGGAAAATGGGGTACAGTGACTATGCTTGGGGCAAGTGCCCAGCCTCATGTCAAGGAGGTAAGTTCTATTGCCACAAGAAGTTTGACAGCGGATAAATATTTTGGGTAGCCCAAAAGAAAAGTCACCACAGCCAATGACATTTGTCTGTTTATTCTCTTGAATTCCCATGGCAACGAGAGACTGCACTAAACAATCCACAGCAGCACCCACCAAGTGTTGCTCATGTACATTTACCCTTCTCACCCAGCCCTTGGGGGCTAGCTGAACTGATTCTTAGAGCACTGGCCTGGACAGATGCTCCTGGCTGCATAGGTGTAATGCCACTGTCCCCTTCCTCCTCCATGGAACTGGGAAGACAAGAGCTTAAATTCGAACATGGTAGTTCCTAGTTAATTAATTCAAGTCTCTTTTCCTTAAGGTCTAAATTACAATCCTTTTGAGTTGATGTCCTCTATT
The DNA here is from genome assembly GCA_028646535.1 of Procyon lotor. NCBI lineage: Eukaryota > Metazoa > Chordata > Mammalia > Carnivora > Procyonidae > Procyon > Procyon lotor. The sequence continues at coordinate 36,407,810 of CM053603.1, forward strand.
TATTTTGTATCTTCCTTGGGACTCAGCAAGTTGTCACCTTCTCCTAGATGCCCCCACTCTGAATGGAGTGCCTATTCACTATGTTCCTAAGTCCCCTACCACGTAACCCTCACATTGCCAGGACTCTAATGACCTGTATTCTTGTCATTCACTACCGCCATACTGTCATCTCCTTGAGAGCACGGGAACTTGGTTACCCTTAGCATTGATTGGGCAGCATACAACATGTTCTCAGTCAACATGTGTTGAAAAAAAGAATGCAAATGTAAAATAAGGAAATTAGACCAGGTGGCTTCTAAGTTTCTGACTCTAGTGTTCTTTGTATATTATTGTATCTTTCATGTCTCAGCCTAGCCAAAATACACATACTAGATAGTCTCTGAGGAATATACAGGTTCAGGTTTGGATGACCAAGCTGATATTCTTGGTTAGATTAGTCTGACTGTGCTCTGCTGCAATTACTTCCTCCTCTGAACAACACGTGATCTACAGAAAGCAGCCTAAAATGTAGAAACAGATAGCTGTGATTTTACTTAAAAGACTAGTAAGCTTGAGCAATTAATCTCTTGAGCATCTTTAAAATAAGGCTAATGAATCAAAACAGAAAGAGAAAAGAACGCAAGAGTAACAATGATGGCCACTCAGGAACGTTAGGATCTAAAACAACTGAGCACAGTCCTTGCAAATGGTAGGCACTCAGTAAATTATTTACTAAATGAATAAATCAAGTACATGCCCATTATACAGTCACTGCTTAATGAAAGATAAACCAGCTAGATAATCTGGATTAGATCACAGAATATCCACAGGAGGTCAGTGGAACTAATAGAATCAGACTCATTAATAAACTAAGATCATATTTTGTCCATCTTTCTGCTGAAAGCTACTTAAAGCCACCAATACTTATCCCTACCCTCTGTAATTAGATAATGGAGAAATCCAGTTGCTCGTGTCTAATGCAGAATAGGTATAGTGAAATTCACATATCTTAGTTTTAGCACCTTACTATGTTGAGCTCTTATTTGATCTGTACTACTTTATCAATTGCTGTAGTATTTTGCTGGGATTTACTTGCAGGAAGATCAGCAAGGTCTCTGTTCCCAGCTAGGTCTGCTATGCAGTTCTCAGCGGAAATGGCATATACAGGAGGCTCCAAGACAGTGCACATTTCAAGGAAACAGAAAGAGAATGTGCATCTCACGTCAGAATGGGAATGCAAGTGTTGTGTATGAAATCCGAATTAAACTTATTTCTCCCTCACAATATCTAATTTAGGTTACTGAGTACGTAAAACAGGTATCCAACACTTTTCAGACACAGAGTCAAAAGAATGTGGGATGGCACAATCCCAGATCTTGGAAAGAATTGGGTCTTTATTTGCCCTTCTACAACCCATCTCTCTGGGATCACTACTTTTCATTTGAATGTAATACTATTTATTTTTAAAATGGAAAAATATGGTGCAAAGAGGGGGGAATCCAACATAATAGGTTAAATTTTCTAGGGGACTTCGCCTTGAGTAGGTTAAGAGGATAGATATTTGTGGGGTTTTTTGTTTTTTTGTTTTTTAAAATGATAGAAATTTGTATTAAAAATGGGATTTATATTGTGAGTTGGTACTGTGTTGAGAAAAGCACACTTGACTAAGAGTCAGGAGATTCCCTCAGTCACCATGACTTAGAGTAAGTCACTTGACCTCTCTGCACTGCAAATTTCTCCTTACGTAATCATATCACTGAACCGTATTAGTGTGAAACCACCAAAAGGAGCCAGACCCTCATTCCCTCTATGTACACAGAAGCACATGCATTTAGCAACCAAAGCAACTCTACATGTATTAGTTTTTTAGAGATTTAATGTAGGGACTTCACAGAAAAGAAACTATACCATACAATGGTCAAGGAAGGGTTCTAGAATCAAATTGACAGAATTTGAGTGTCCATTCCACCAGTGGCCAGCTGTGTGCTCTTCTGCCTCCCTTTTCCACATTTCCAGGACCCTTGTGGCTATAATGAATACTTGGATAACCCAGGATAATCTTAAAGTCAGCTGAGTAGCAAAATTTTTTCCATTTGCATCTTTAATTCCTCCTTGTTTTGTGACATAAAATATTCACAGGTAGAGGGGATTAGGATGGTCATTTTTTGGGGGGGGTGGGATAGGAGGCCTAGCACTTTTCTGTTTACCAATCTGCAACCTCCCAAGTATATAATATCATTAATTTTTTTTCATCAATTTTTTTAAATCAACTTATTTTAGTGACTAAATAGCAGCTAATTATGGTTTTAAGTTACGTTTTCCTAACGACCAATAATGGTAAACATCTTTTCATGCATTTTTTTTCTTGTCTTCATATGTCTTCTATGGTGAAATATTTGCTCAAATCCTTTGCCCGTTTAAAAAATTGGGTCATTTGTTTTCCTATTATAGAGTTTGAGAATTCTTTATACATTATTGATTGTAGCCTTTTATCAGATATGCATTTGGCAAATATCTTCTCCTGGTCTATGGCTTTTCTTCTCATTTTCTTTAGCAGTGTTTTTTAAAAAGAAGATTTTAATTTTAATGACATCCAGTTGATAAGTCTTTTTCTTTCATGATGCATGTTTTTCTTTTTTCTTTTTTGTCCCAAGAAGTCTTTGCCTTATCCACGGTCACAAACATTTTCTTCTAAGTTTCCTTCTAGAAATTTTAAAGTTTTTGGTTTTACATTTGGATCAATGATCCATTTTGTGTTGAATTTTTATAGATACAAAGTGTTGGGTCAGGTTTATTGTTTTGAACAGGATGCCCCATTGTTCCAGGACCATTTCTTGAAAAGAAGAAATTTAATTTTCACCTTCATATATTTATTTAAAAAATACTAACAGAAAGCTTTTCAACATTTTTGGTTTTTCATTACTTCAAAAAATTTCAGCTGTTTTTGATTTTTTATTACCTTTTACTACCTAATGATCAGACACTCTTGAAACTGAAACATCCATTCATTACAGACCAACTTAGACACACACCAAGATGGTCAAGATGCATCAACAGATTTATGATGAATAATTGTTTTCTCACTGTCATGAGTAGGACCTAAATAATTTGATTATGTATTTAGCTAGTAAGGGATACTCATTAGCAGAATTCTATTTCATGCTTGTTTGCATCTGCAAACATTTTCTTCTTATTTAAAGAATTGTTCCATTTGGTCTACATGATACAATTGATGACCATCACTCAACCTCACTTAGAAAGTATGGTGAACTCTCAAATTCCCTCCCCTTTCCCATTTGGTCTGACCACCTTGTACCTACTGTCAACTTCACCGGCACAATAGCCTTACAGTCCCTTTTTGCTTTTGAGAACAGAACTTTGGGGAAGTTACTTAAGCCAAGAAAAAAAGCATGGGAGACCCATGGAGCTGATATTCTTGAAAACACATCTGCATGCATATAATGAATGAACTTCTGACATTTACTTTTCATAATCATTCAGGTTAAGCATTGTGTTCTATTGATGCAGACTGGATGGAGGAAAGAGGACTTCAAACGCCTACTGATTTGGAAATCATTGCAAACGGCCTTTTACAATCGGGAATAAATGATGTTGCCTCAGACCCAAATGTCATCGGGTGATCATAATACATATTTTTTTGTTTTGCTTTGAATATGAAATCACAAAGCTCAGGGTGCCTGAGTGGCTAAGTTGGTTAAGCGTCTGACTCTTCATTTTAGCTCAGGTCATGATCTCAGGGTCCTGGGTTGGAACTGTGCATGAGGCTGTACCCAGGAGGGTTTCTGCTTAATGATTCTCTCTCTCCCTCTTCCTCTGCCCCTCCCCCTGCTTGTGCTCTCTCTCTCTCTCTGTCTCTTTCTCAGATACATAAATCTCAAAAAAAGTCACAAAGCTCTTGAATCAGATTAAAATTTCATTTTGGGAGATGGATATAAGAATTGACTTAGTCAATGGAGCTGTGATTGGCTGCCCCCCCCCTTTTTTTTGCCACATTAGTTATAGGATTCACTTATCCATAGTCCTTCAGAGCAGAGAACAGCAAGGATGTAATGTCTCAAGGTTAGTGCTTTGAGATACTTTATTAATTATCTGAGGAGCTACAGATCTCAGATTCCTGATGGGAAAAGCAGCAAGGAAGTGGTTTGCACAAACTTGAAAAATGTTTGGCATGCTAGGCCCACCACCCACCTGTAAGAGATACATTATATATGTCAGCAAGCCCAGGAAGTCCTACAACAAGGAAACTGGTGTCCCACAAACAGCGTAGGAAATGTTGAGCTAGAAGGTACAAAGAGATCATAGCATTTATGCCATTGTTTTCTTATTCTCTGAGTTCCTTAACTTCTCTTTCCACTCTTCTAAATGCTACGTTTTTCATTTTTCTTCCATCCTACTGTATGTTTAATGTTTTTAGGTACTAGTGGGTTGGTGGGATACATTTCCTTACTATCCATAAATCAACAAATGAAAAGGGTGCCAGGCCTCTCTTGAAAAAGAAGATAATGTTACTGACTAGTCTTATTATAGACGTTAAGTGAAATATCATTCCAAGATAAAACAGAAGAGATAAAATGGAAATTGTATATACTTCAAACTGAACGCCTGACGTTGCATTTGCCCTAGGTGAACAAGTGAGGAAATATGTTTGATAGGCCCTTCTCCTCTTTACTCGTCCCCAGCCCTGGAGTTTGGAGGCTCAAGGCTACAGTTATTTCGGATTTGGTCTATCAGGAAGATTTTATGGGATGTAACATCTTGGGAGCTTTTCACCTGCTTGACATTCTACACCCGCCTACATAACTTTACACTGATTTGTGAACGTAAGAGAATGACAGAAGGATCTCTAGTAGTGAGGTGATGTGAGCTGTCCAAGAGCATAAAGCTCCTGTCTGGGACAATGGTTGGGGCAGCAGGTGCTTTTATGAGGAGGGGGAGTCTAGGTCTTGAGCTCCAGTCTTCCTTGTTATGTGGACACCACTTTCTTTCTACTTGGCTCCTGAAGGTTCTGATAACTGTCTGAATTTAACCATCCAATTCTTTAATCAGTCCAACACTGAGTGAAGCAGAATTCAGTGCTAGATTTCATGTATGGATTTCCAATGGAGAAATCCTTAGGGCTTCAAGGTGAGACTGACATAGGACCTCAGTCTTCTCTGGCTGAGATGGAACAACAGAGGAGTAGTCTTTGCAAACATCAGTAAAGGAAGGAGAGGCATGGAGACTTGTAACTTTCCTCCTTTAATTTGAGCGTCAAATTTGCAAAAGAGAAGCAATCTCTTAGGAATTCTCTTTTGAATCGGATGATTTCAAGCATGACCCAATAATTGGGCACTTGAGCAATTAGCAATATGAGTCATGGCCAGAGTGAAATCTCCTTGGTAAAGGAGCAACATTTCTCTTTCCCAGAGCACTTGGCAGCTCAAATGGAACTGCCTACTGCCTCTGAGGCTGCCTCCTCCTGGGAGATAGTATACCGATAAGTCTGATATTATCCGTGGTGAGATAAATCCAGGGTTTACAAACAAGTTTGGAAAACATACAGCAAGCCACTATGAAAGAGTGAAATAAGTCTTAGTCCTCTCTTTCAATAAAATATTTCTAAAATAGACTATCTGCTTTACTCTTGATAACTTCTTCCTTTGGAGGGCAATCTTACTATATTTTAGAGTTCCATTACACCATTCAAAAGGAGTCAGATAAAATCTGTAGGCCAGGTTTTGTGGTTTTGTCTTTTAATAATTTTTTATCCTTTACATAAACAAAAAAATTATTTTATGGCTCTCTGGAGAGTTACTGACCTGGAGATAAGTGATTTTGTTTTGTTTTGTTTTATAGCCTCAAGAAATGTTCTAAGAAATATTTTGACAGAACAGCACGCAAGTGCATACAATTTTCAGCCAAAGGGAACAGCAGCTCAATTTTTATGCTGACACATTTGAAATTGGTAATTTAAGGGGTGCTGGAGTAAGCTCCTGCAGTAAACAGAAACTCAAATTCTAGAATTCTCCAAGGCACATGATTGGCTGGATCCCTGAGTCTTTAAGACCGTGTTCTCAGGGTTGTGACACTGGTGAATTGCAATGCATCCAACGCAAAGATGTCCTAATTGGATCCCTAGATTAGCTTTAAGGTTGATGTGGCAGCTGCCAAACTCCTTGTGCTGGGCAACTGCTTTGCGTGGAAGACCTTTATGTATTTGATGCAGGCCAATGCAGGTATGCTGTCTTACTCCTCCAAGATGGCCTTTTCTGCCTCTGCTTCTCTTGTTTCCCCATGATGCACCATGAGATTAGACTGAGGGTTATGTAGGGGCCAGACTCCTACTGCTGTGAAATACACACTTGTCAAGTGCTACAATAACCATGCATCTTTTAAAAGTTGGAAGTGAACTTGATGTCACTTCATTACATTCTCAAAGAATTTCATGCTTATGAAAAAACCAGTACTCCTTTGTATTGCTGCCAGATTACGAGAGCACTGTAGCACATTGCATTTCCTTTTTTGCGGTGGCTGCCAGGAAGCTCAAAAGTTGCCACAAGCTCTGTCTTAGCAAGTTTTGTTAACCTCAGTGTTCTGTACAGTTTTTCTCTTCCAAGATATCTTTATTACATTGGACTCTGAGAAACAATGACTAACCGAAGTATAAAAAAAAAAAATGATGGGGAACACGTGGAGATTAACTTCATTCTACAGGTCAAGGGCAAATGCAGATTTCATTCCCACAGTGGAACAGCAAGGCAGGTAAACTGGAATATGATCTCTGCTCTGCCTGGCATATTGGCAACTCCTCAGTGGAACAGCAAGGCAGGTAAACTGGAATATGATCTCTGCTCTGCCTGGCATATTGGCAACCTTGAGAAGTCCATCGAATGACCATATTTCTCTCAAGTTCCTCAGCTATAAAACAGTTCAGAGGGCTTATGCTCAAAAAGACTCTTTCCACACAGAAAATGCAATGATTCTTCATCACCATCCTGGGAGATGGTAGATTTAGAGCCAGGAGGAATTTTAATGCCACCAGATAGGCAATGAGTTGGAAAATGATGGGAAAAGCCTTTCTGAAAAAAGTCAATATGGTTTGGTTCTCTGCCAAGAAGTGCATATCCACTTTTGCTCCCCAGCATTATAAATGTGAAAAGTGAATTCACAATTTTTGCCAAATGCAGCTGTTAAATACTCACGATCAATGAAACAAATCTGTCAATTTAATTTCACTCAGAATAAGGGATCCTGACTGAAAGAGAATCCTGGAAGGCACTAAGCAGATCAGCTGGGCAGAGGGATATTCAAGCTCTGTCCCTTAAATTCTAGACCCATTGCACCTGGGGATTCTGATTCCCTCAACTCTGAAAATTAAAATTCCTTTGCAACAATGAGCACTTGAAATTAATGAGTTCATAATCCCACATCTCTTTTGGAAGCAGCTATGACCAAGACTAATTACCTTCAGTATAAAAAAAAATTATTTTTTTGTCAGTAACCTCAACTCATTTTCCATTGCTGTAACTTCTAGTACAGCACTATATTTTAAACAGAGAAGATGTAATTAAATTAGAATTCATGGTGGAAACCAGTGGTGGCTGATAATAATTGCTTTTCAGACACCACTATAATTGGTGCTCCAAGGATTTTATTTCAAAGCATCAAAGTCAATTTAGAAAGCTTGCTTTATTTGGACTTGAGCTGCTTTGATGAAGATACTATGTCTTCATATGTCTAGGTTTTCTTAAATTTAACTAAGCTGTTTTTTAATGATTATGCTAATAATTACAGTACTACAATACTATTTTCTGGACACTGGAAGATAAATTCAAATTCCCCTCCTGCCTATTAGTTCAAGTTGTAACCACAAAATGTACACAATCTTTGCTCATTAACTGTTTGATAAGCCTTTGAAATTCCACAACTAATAAAAATACCTTTATCATTCTATACCTCCCATGCGGTATTTAATACATTAAAAAACAAGGCACAAGAGAAAGCTTGTTAATGAATATCCTGATATATCACTTGTTTTTGTTCATGCTGTTTCCTTTACCTGGAATGTCTCCCCCTTTTTGTTCTGGTCCAATGGATAATAGTCTACTTACCTTTCAAGTTCCAGCTTAGCTGCCATGTGTTATGGATTGAATGTTTGTGTCTTCCTTAAACTCATGTGTTAAAATTTTAACCCCTAGGGTGCATGGGTGACTCAGTTGTTTAAATGTGAGACTCTTGGTTTGGGCTCAGGTCATGATCTCAGGGTTGTGGGATTGAGCCCCATGTCTGGCTCCATGCTCAGCAGGGAGTCTGCTTGAGGTTCTCTCTCTCCCTCAGGCCCTCCTTCACAGTCTCTCTCTAAAATAAATAAATAAATCTTAAAAATTTTTTTAACTCCCAGTATGATGGTATTAGGAGGTTGGGTCTTTGGGAGGTACTTAGGTCTTGAGGGTAAAGCCCTCTTGAATGAGATCAGTGCCCTTAATAAGAAGAGAAAAGAGCTGGCTTCCTCTCTTTTTTCTGTCTACCCTGTGAAGATACAATGAGAAGATAGCCATCTGTAAACCCGGAAGAAGGCCATCATTAAAAACCTGACCACTCTGGCACCCTGATCTTGGACTTCCAGCCTCCACAACTATGCACAATAAATGCTTACTCTTGAAGCCCCCACCCCGCCCCCAGTCTATGACGTTCTATTACAGCAGAGTGAGCGAAGATACCACATTTCCTATAAAGTCTTCCTCGATTGCCACAAGAAGAGTTCATCTTGCCAGATCTCAGATCCAGAAGCTTAACTATGGGGATCATGGGGCTTTGTTGATGATAAAATTAGTGAATTTGAGGGAGGGGAACTGGAAGGATAGCGTTCTCACTGTTATGAACCTTTCTCTGCTTACCCATCAAGATGCTGCCAGCTTGAAAACATGGGATACAACACAAAAGTTAGCTAGAGATCAGTCGTCAGGATGAAATTTTCACTTCTATGCAGCAAGTATAATCAGTTATCTGCAGAATGGTATTTTGTGTCTGACAGAAGGCACTGAGATCCTGAGGTAGACATACAATCTTGCTGTGTGACCTTCGGAAAGTCATTTTACTTTTCTGAGTTTCAGTTTTCTCTTGCAAAGCAAGTGTATGGAACTAAATTATCATGAAGATTATTTTTGCCTCTAGTATTGTATGAATATAATTACGGGTGGAACAAACATTAAACATTAAAATTGTGCCCAAGGTATGTATAGCATTAAAACTAATTAATAAGCTACCTAATCATGCCAACAGAGATCGAATTTCTCCTATGCAACTACTGTTTCTGGCTTCATAAAGACAAAGTAAAACAAAATGTCATTATCTTACCATTCTGTGCAAACTTCATCAGTTCTGTGGAATGTGCAGGGTAATTAACAACCGGAAGGAGAACTCTTCATCTCGCCATTGCAGTATCACTTTGACACAGACCTGAGTCTCTCCAATTTGCAGGGAACATGTACAATTCCCTAAATGTTTGCATGTTCTGTGGAGGACAGAAAAAAACAAAAACTCGATGACAGTTCAAACGATGGCTACGACTATATTATTATTGTTATCACTGTTATCATTACTTGTAATAATAGCACTGCCAGTGGTAGTGTTAACACGTGCTGAACATTCTCTGTGCCAGGCACTGAGGTGAGTATTTCATATGGATTCTGTCATGCACGCAATGCTATGAGGTAGGGGCTCTCATTATTGCTTTCTACTGAGCGAACAGAGGCTCCGACAGGTCAAACAACTTGACTAGGATTACCAGATGGTGTGTGGCAGAAACAGGATTCAAATGCAGGTCAAGCTGACTCCAGAGTCCTGGCTCTCAGCTAGAAAGTTACACTGACTCATACATATATCACTGATCAGGATGAGCGTCCAGTTTGTAGAGGACTGGCTCTACAAGGAACCCAAAAGAAGGATGATATTCAGCCGCTATGTACGTGTATGAATGACAATTCTGTTATTAAATTCCAGTGGGGGAGAGGCTTTTACTGTACATCCAATCAATTCTCTGACAACAGCCTGGTGTCCTACTATTCAACTTAATTCTGACACTATATGCCTGGAAATTGAGTCAGATTTGACAGGTTAAGGGCTCAGTCCTAGAAGCAAGCCCACCTTCCCTCCCAACAGACAGACAGACACACACACACATGCACACAATGCAACAATATGAAGTCCAGGTTGTTCCCTGACTGGCTATATATAGACTGCAGGATCCCATGACCCCCTTCTTATGTTTGATTAATTTGCTAGAGTGGCTCACAGAACTCAGAGAGACATTTTACTTACTAGTTTGCCTGTTTATTATAAAAGGATATTACTCTGAACAGCCAAATGGAAGAGATGCACAGAGCAAGGCAAGGGGGAAAGGGCATGGAGCTTCCATGCCCTCCCTGAGCATGCCCTCTTCCCAGCTCCAAGTGTTCACCAATCTGGGAGCTCGCTGAACTCTGTCCTTTGGGTTTTTATGGAGGCTTAGTAACATAGTCATAATTGATTGGCTATTGGTGATTGGTTCAAACTCTAGCCCTTGTCTCCTTCCTAGAGGCTGAGGGTGGGACTGAGAATTCCAACCCTCCAACAAGGTGTTTAGTGCCCTGGTAATGGAGCGCCATCCTGAGGTTGTTTCCCAAAACCACCTCATTCACAAAACAAAAGGCACCTTCACTGCTCACACTGCAGAGGAAATTCAAATGGTTTCATGAGCTCTGCCAGAAATGGGAACAAGAAGACCATATGTATATATTTTTTATTATAAAAAATATTATCACAATAGCTCTCCCAGTGCTTAAAATACAGCAACAGCCTTATTGGTTAGATATTGTTGTTCTCCTGAGTCCTTCGACCCTTGGCTTCAAGCTGCTGTGGCTCCTCCCATGGTCCCACTTATACCTGCTACATTCCCAGCATCTTCTCAAAACCTAGCTCTGATCCAGGGTTAAGGCTGGTAACTAATTCGACTGGTTATTGCCCCTGTGGTAATGGTTATGAATTTAAAAAATACTGCTCTCAGTAAACAGGACTATGTGTCAGTTTGCTGTGTGTGTTTGGGGTTGAGGGTCTGTGTTTTTGTCTTAGAGGTGGATGGGAGACTATCTCAGTTGGTTTGGGCTTCCGTAACCAACATATTGTGGTGTCTGGTGAGGTCGCACTTCCTGGTTCGTAGCTTCTGCCTTGTCCTTACATGTGTCCTTACAAGGCAGAAGAGGTGAGGGAACTCTCTAGGGTCTCTTTTATAAGGGCACTGATCCCATTCATGGGGGCTCCACTCTCAAACCTAAGTACCCTACAAATACCCGACCTTTTATTACCATTGCATTTGGTGATGTGATGATAATAAACATTAGGGTTAGGAGTTTAACACATGAGTACTGGAGGGACACAAACATTCAGTCCGTAACAGAGACTTTCTAAACTTCTGGTCTGGCAAGGACAATGTTAAAAACAATGAATTCATGACACTTCAATAGTATCATTCTAAATACCATCCACTGATAATACCAACCAAGGGCTCTCTGGTGATTTGGTTGACTTCAGGGTTGAAGCAGGGAAAATGCAAGATGAGCCTGGAGCATCATGGAGTGCCAGACAGTGAGGAAGTTCTCAAAAACCAAAACAGAGTCACAAGAATGGGGACACAGAAATGTCAGTATGGATGACAACCCAGGGAACAAAATAAATATCCATGAGCTCATAATGCTATACCTAATTGAGAGAAAAATGACAACTCTTCTTTCCAGAAAAGTTTCAACTAATAAATGTAAATGAAATTAAATAGTAAATCATCTTGAGAACACTATAGTAATAATTGCCTCTGGCAAAATCCACCGAAGGATGCTAAAATTGGTGGGTCAAAGTTTAAGCAGAAAGAGAGTATTTGCATAGTTTCAAGGATCTCCCCTAAATATTTATTAGTTACAAAGGGGAAAAAATAACTTTACAGTGGAGAACTCTGGCAGATCATCTTAGACAAGTGACTGAAGTTAACATCACCTGTAATACCTGTTGATGTCATACGGCATCACGTGGATATGATATCATACCTCTGGATCTGACACAGAGAAAGGCACATCACTTCTATGGTATCTTTTCCAATAGTGCATATTCCAGACCTAGAATGGGAAAACAGTAGACAAACACAAATAGAAAGATTTTCTACAAAACAGCTGACCAGTACCCTTCGAAGTATCAGTACAAAGAAAAAGAAATTGTCATAGATTGGAGAAGACTGAGAAAACATGACAACTAAGTGCAATTTGGGATTACATATTGGATACTGGAACAGAAAAAGGTCATTTGTGGAAAACTGGTAAAATGTAAAATGTTCTCTAGTTTAGCTAACAGTAGAGATGGTTAATTTCTTAGCTTTAATCATTTTTCTATTTTTTTTAAAGATCTTAACAGAGGGGAAGCCAAGTAGAAGGTATGTGGGAACTCTATTACTTTTTCAACTTTTTTCCTAAAGCTAAAATGATCCTGAAATAAAATGCTTTTGAAAATGAATGTAAAAATCAAAGCCCGGGAATGTTTTCCACATCATGGCATCTAAGGAAACATTTCTCCCTCTTCCATGAAATTTAGGTAATTATATATGGAATTCAATAAAATAAGCACAAAGCTTGAAAAAAACCTAAACCAATGACCACCAATAGGGACTTTTGTTTAAGTAAAAAAAATACATTCGATAAATCTTCATGGATTATCTACTATGAGCTAAGTCCTATGATATCATTAATATATTTTCTTCTATATTGTATAACATTTACTTTACAATGTTCCTTGCTGACCTATGAAGTGGAATTTTCCAGATTTTCCTATCTATTCTCTGTGAAGAAACTCTTTCTCATCAGGTTGTGTCATGAGAAATTCCCGAGGTAGGTGTTGATTTTATTTATTCTCTTGTGTTACCCTTGATGCTGCTGGTTATGTGAGAGTTTGGGAAATTTTTGCTGTATTCCACTATGGAAAAATAAATCATAGTGTCTCTAAGTTCCTGCAGTAAATAAATGAGACCATGCCATCATTCCAATCTGCTTGGGAAACATTAGGCCTAGCTGGCCTCTTGTCTCCCAGAAGAGAAGAACCAGGAGCCAAATCTTGACTAGGTACCATCAAAGAGTCTCTTCCATAGCCTGCCATGGAATCTCTACGGTCGCTTTAACATGTTGTGACTTAATTCATGGCTGCTGGGCTACAGCTTTAATATATGTGTAACTTGGAATGGAAAAATCAATCTAACCTGGTAATTTTGTTCATAGATAATATTTTTAATGCACAGTTTGATGAGAGGATTACACAGCATCTTGTAGGGAGTAACAGGAACATAATTATGGGCCATTACAGTGGTTATAGCTCAGTCTGTTGACATGACAGAGTTTCAACCTTTTTATCAATTTCTTTTGTATGCTCTAGCTTAAGTGTTTACTTGGCATTGACCTTTAGACTACTGAGTAGAAAGATAAAGGCCTACTTGATTGATTTAATGGGGGTGAGCTGAGGGGAAAAAAAAAAAAGACAAACCAAAAGAGCCAAGAGAACAGGAAGGAATGCTTGAATCTGAGGTCTTTCTGGTTGTATGGAAATAATTGTGGGGGCGCCTGGGTGGCTCAGTCGTTAAGCGTCTGCCTTCGGCTCAGGTCATGATCCCAGAGTCCTGGGATCGAGCCCCACATCGGGCTCTCTGCTCAGCAGGGAGCCTGCTTCTCCCACTACCATTCCCCCTGCTTGTGTTCCCTCTCTTCGCTGTGTTTCTCTCTGTCAAATAAATAAAATCTTTAAAAAAAAAAAAA
>CM053603.1:36422108-36444510 GCA_028646535.1 Procyon lotor
GGCGCCTGGGTGGCTCAGTCGTTAAGCGTCTGCCTTCGGCTCAGGTCATGATCCCAGAGTCCTGGGATCGAGCCCCACATCGGGCTCTCTGCTCAGCAGGGAGCCTGCTTCTCCCACTACCATTCCCCCTGCTTGTGTTCCCTCTCTTCGCTGTGTTTCTCTCTGTCAAATAAATAAAATCTTTAAAAAAAAAAAAAAATTGTGGTTGTATTAAGTGTGGTAATAATGATGATTTCTGAAAAAAAAAAAAAGCAGCTGGAATTTACACACACACACACACACACACACACGCACACACACACAGTCTAACTTAAAAGCACAGAACTACCAATGAAGGAAACTTAAAAAAAAAATACCCATCCTTGCTTGTGACTTCTGAAAAACTTTAAAGGATTCCCATTCATACAGATCAGCAAGGCTCCTCCCAAGCTCCTTCCTACATTGTCCAACTCATTCCTACATCAAGTCACCAAACCCTTTTAAATCTGAGCTCAATGGCTCTACGTTCACTATTCTCACTCCTTTTCTCCCAGTTGATTATTCTGGAGATCCCTTCCACCACGTATCGCTTGCCTCTGATGTGCTTCCTGTTTGTGATACTGCTTCATAAAAGCTCAGGAAAGTGGAGTCCTTAAGACCCTCCTGAGATGTGTAATGATGATGGGGGAGTTCTGAGTGTGGACGGGGGGCGTGTGGGTAGTACTGGCAACAATCTCATGAGCATGAAACACCACATAGAAGGCTTTCGCCTGCTCCAGTCTCAACCTGGACGTGAGCAGAATCCTGTTTGACCACACAGAGGTTCTTCCTTTTTTACCACACAGTGGCTTTGCTGCTGTGCCCTCGGTTACAGAAAGAGGATTTCTCAGACTTAAAACCTGAAGCCAAATTGGAATTGTTACCCACTGGCAGTTCAGACCAGGGGACCCCTAGGTGGCAACACTCTTGTTCTTGGTAAGCAGCTGTCTCCTCAGCCAGCCTTCTTTCCCACAAAAGTTTCATAAAAGCTTTTCATTAGATAATTATACCTCTGTGCTTTGTAGTTATGTGAGGTAGTTCACAATTAGCACGTTTAATTAGGAAATTAGGTGTTATAATCACAATATGGAACAAAAATTTGTCATGAGGTTTTGGTTCATAAACAAATGGCTTTTTTTCTTCCTTAAGGAGGAAAAAAACCCACAAAATCAATGTTAACTTTCCACTTTGGCAGATAGTGAAATTTAATTTATGTTTAGAACTAAAAGGGAACATTCCATCTGTTTTCCAGATGGAGCCTGCCTTCCCCCTGTGGCTGAGCATTAGTCACTCTGGTATGTAACTGTCCCCTCAGTCACTCCTGGGCTATGTTGGGTTTTCTCTCTAGGGCAGATGTTGAGCTGATTTACCTTAGAACATACGTTGTAGAGTGATAACGCTCAACTGATCTAGTTCATTTCTTCCAAGGTATGTTTGCTGCACTGTGTTATGTGATAGGTACTTTGAGGTGCTCAACATGAGTTAATCTACTCAAGTGGGAGACCACCTTCTAAATACATTAGGCACTGAGAGTGGAAGGTAGGGAATGCTGTGGGAACATAGGGGAGGGAATGCTTAATCGTGTGGGATTTCCCATGGATAAAAACTTATGATCAAACCAACCAACCAACCAACCAACCAACCAACCAACCAACCAAATATGCAAAGAATTTGTTGAGATATACTATGTATCATACACCATAGCTCTTGACACGGAGTCCAAGGACCCCCTAGAGATTTTATGAGTGAACTTGATTGTCACCTGGGTCTTACTTCATTCTAAATGAGGACAGGTGATATTGTGACATGTATGATATGAAATTATAGATAAAACTTCACAAATTGCATTTTTCTGGAGAAAATGTACACAACTTTATCTACATTTATATGACATATTCTCTGGTGTCTGTGAACTCAAAATATTGAAGTTCTTGATCTATATTGACAAATATATCTATAACTCTATCTAATCTATCCATAGGTATAGGTAGATAGATAATTGTCTAATCATTAATTTCATAAATATATCTAGGAGATAGAGATAGGGACACTGTCCCTACTTTCAGGCTATCAGGGAAGACAAAGAATATAGGGATGGCAGAGATGGTCAGTTAATGAAAGATAATGTTCCTTTTCCATGGACTAGCCCTGTTGCCAGGAAGCAGCTGCCTAGCCAGGGATATTTCACAAGCCCTTCTGCATCTAAGTTGAACCACATAACAAGTTCCTGCTAGTACAAAGTGAATGATGTAATATGTGTTACTTTTGAGTTGACTAGGTTAAGAACTAGCTCTAATTCCTCGACTCTCTGTTTCCAATGACTGCGGAAGATGGCCAAGCCACAGGATGGAAGGAGCATAGGTCCGTGAATCCTCACTGGAAGGCTGCTCGCGAACTCCTGCACTGTTCAGGTTCAATGGACTATTGTTTAAGATGGAAAGAAACTTACACTGTTATAACCATTAAAATCTTTGTGTTTGTATGGTATGGAAACTAAGGGTCACTTACTGAATACAAAAGGTAAATTCAATAGAATGTAGTGCTACCAAAGTGTTAGATGCAATGGGATACCAGACCAGGAGAGTTGAAGAATATTAAGGAAGACATATAAAGTGGGGAAAATATTAGGAATACCTAAATGATGAGTGGATACCAAGTTGAAGTGCCCACAGAGGGACATGGCAGAGGGCTGTGGGAAGAGAGTAAGAGAAGGTGAGCATTTCAAGCATGCAAAGTCCTGGATGTGATAATGAGCAGGGATTGGCTGAAAGCGGTCAAGTATGACTGCAGTAGAGAATGGGACAAGGGTGGAGGTAAGAGAAATCTGTAAGGTCTAAATCTTGAAGGAGTTTACATTCGATTCAAAGGGCAAGGTCAATGGATTATGATCAGATCTGGGTTTTTTTTTTGTTGTTGTTGTTGTTAGTAAGATCTGGGTTTTTGAAAGATATTTTTGATTGCTGTGTGGAGGAGTAAGGGGACAAAAATGAATGTGGGTGACCAGATTATTATTATTAGAATATGGCAAAGGCCATATTCTAATCCAGGTGAGCAGGAACAGTGGTCCAAACTAATGAGGAGGCAGTAGGAACAGAGAGAAGTGGAAGGAAGTGATGGTGAGTGAATAAGGGAGAAAAAGAAATATAGACCTAGAGCCAGAGATAAATGCCAGGATGGGAGTGGAAGGAGGAGAGGACCTAGAATATATGATGTTGCTGTCAGTTTTGGTTTTGCTATTAGGCTGGTGTATGGTTTTTCTCTGTGTGGGTTTAGTTTCACCTGGAAACTGTGGATGAGAACAATTAGCTTGCAGGGGTTCTGTCAGGATTAAATGAGACCCTGCATGTGGAAGTATTCTGTAACTCTACAGGGCTTTATGAAGGACAGACTCCCACCTACATACAGAATCTATGTGAGCCTGGTCCAGTTCTCTCAGCCCCAAGAGTCTAAGGATTGGAGAATCATTAAGTATCTATTACCTGAGAGGTGGAGCTGCAGAGATTACACATGGAGAAGGACCACTCGAGACTCTGGTGGATCAACCTCACAAGTCACATGGGATGGTGTCTTTCCCTCTGAGGCAATGTCTTTCCCATTGCCCTCAAAGTGGGATGGAAAGCCCACAAGGTGGCTCAGCCTTCCTTAACTAGATGACATTTGGGACTATTGCATGTATTATGTCTTTGAGGTCATCCTATCTTCTGGCACAGCCCCTAAGGCCTTGCTTTCTTAGCTTCTCCAAACTATTCATATGTCTCAGTCTTTTGGCTACCAATAGCAACAAGAAGTTCTCCATGATGGAGACTGTTTTTCCTGTTTGCTCATTTCTCAGGCCTGTAGATAGTTAAACAACTTAGAATGGCCCTTCCTTCACCAAATTAGCTCATAAAATGCCTCTTTGTGAGCACAGAGTGGAAACACTCTAGGCCTTCAATAAACATTTGCTATGTTTATTGCGTAGCAAATATGGGTAGGATAGCTACCCAGGATAGTAGGATAGCTCCTACTATCACAAAACACATCTTAGCACGGTTGTTTTCCTGGACTCCTGATACCAGCTGGGCTCACTGTACTACCACTTACAGTTAATCAGCAAGACACTGAGCTATTAACTATTAAGATTTAGATATTTAAGACTGACATGAAGAAACACTTGATATTTTCCTATACATCTGGACCTTGTGGATAATTTAAAGACATTGTCTTTTCAACCAGACTGACAAAGCATTTTTTTAAAAATATTTTTTTAAAGATTTTATTTATTTATTTGACAGAGAGAGAGAGATCACAAGTAGGCAGAGAGACAGGCAGAGAGAGAGGGGGAGAAGCAGGCTCCCCGCTGAGCAGGGAGGGTTCGATCCCAGGACCCTGGGATCATGACCTGAGCCGAAGGCAAAGGCTTAAACCCACTGAGCCACTGAGGTGCCCCGAAAAAGCATTTTTTGGACCAAAAGAAACCTGATTTAAGCATTAATTCTTACATGTATCTTTCAAGGTTTCTTCAATGAACTTGACAGGCAGCAAGTCATTGTTTTTATTAGAATGAAACTTTGATCGAACTACTTGGGTCGAAGATAAAAAGGGAGTAGTTTATACAACATGGCAGCTGGTATTACAAACTTTTTGCATAAAATGACAATTTGCAACAAGTGTAGATGTATCATTAGTGCTTTTGGAACCATAAACCTCTCATTTCATCGTGCCACTTAAAATGTTTGATGGGAGTGTACTGTGATATCTAATTTAGTTGTTCTTAAATGGCAGCATGGCTGACACTTCCCATTTGCATTGCAGTTCATCAAGCGTCTGCCACTATCTTGTGATGAGAAATGATTCCAGAAGGGAAAGGGAGGACACAACCTAGAGAGACTGTCAAAAGGTAATGGTGGCACCTTCGAGGTGGTGGTTGCAGGTAGGCGGCCCTGGAGTCCAGGGTGCTCAGCCCTCTAAGAGCGTGGGTCTGCCTGGTTCTGCTCCTGAACTCAGCAGAACATTCTGTCCCCCACGGGCACTGCACTGAGCTGGGGCTTTGTGTGATTGGCAGGTACTCCCATCTCCCTTCTAATAACAGAATCTTTATTCCTTTGTGAAACTCCTCCACCAGGACACGTGGACTCTGTGGAGCTGTCGACCACAGGTCCTCACTCCTGTCATGCCCCGTGTCTGGGCATCCCTCAGGCTACATTAGTGATTCCAAAGTGTGTGACATGATTACCTGTAGCACTTGTGTGTATGTGTTTGTGTGTGGGAGTGAGGGATCAGGAGAGAAAGGGAGAGAGAGAAAAATCACTTTTGGGGTAAAGTCAATGAAAAGGACATTTTTTTCCCAGATGTGGAAAGAGACTGTGTTTAAATGTTAGAGCTAGGATGCTGCCGGCATATGTGGCAATTTCCTCTTGGACAAAGGCAGAAAGAGTTCTCTTTAAAGGTAAGGGAATGTCATGGGGAAAAAAAAGTACATGTCTTTTTGATTAAAGCCATCCCGGTGGGTGTGGAGCGGTATCTCATTGTGATTTTGCTTTTGCCTTTCCCTGATGGCTAATGAAGTAGAACATCCTTTCATGTGCCTTGTGGCCATTTTTATATCTTCTTTGGAGAAATGTCTATTGAGATTATTATCCATTTTTTAATTGGGTCCTATCACTTTGATAGCAGTGGCAAGAGCACTCTGGTGAACAGAACTTGGCCTGAGGTTTTGGAATGACTATATCTGTTGCTGGGAAATACATTATGTATAACGAATGGAACTAGGAAGATAAACATTGTGGATAGAATATCCACAGTGGAAATCTGTGGATAGAGTATTCAGAGGAAGTGCATAGAGCAAAGAGAGGACAAGTATTTCATCCCACTCCTAGGGCTGAGGTATGGTGGATGGATGTCGGGGGATGAATGTTAATATATCTTTTCAACCTTTGGGACCCAGTTGGCTTGTCACTTCCTCAGAGAAATCTTCCTCGATTGCTCTTAGAAAGATCCTGGGTGGCTCAGTGGGTTAAAGCCTCTGCCTTAGGCTCAGGTCATGATCTCAGGGTCCTGGGATTGAGCCCCACATCAGGCTCTCTGCTCAGCAGGGAGCCTGCTTCCCCCTCTCTCTCTGCCTGCCTCTCTGCCCACTTGTGATCTCTCTCCTCTCTGTCAGATAAATAAATAAAATCTTTAAAAAAAATAAGATCCTGTGAATTATGTTTTATATTAGGCTTATTTTTCATTTCATTCATATATCCTTTTATGACTTATAATAATTTTATTTTTGTTTCCTTTTTTTCCCCTTTTAACTCTATCTTCCAGCATTTTGAAGGCAAAGTTCATGTTTGTCTCACTACTTCTGTGTTTGTACCTGGTACATTGGTACCTGGTATAGCGCCTTTGCTCAACAAATATTTCTTGGATGGAAAATTGCTCAGGTTATAAGAGAGAATAGTTATGTTAGTTTACGTTCCTCAAATATTGGGGAAAACTCTACTAAAATCCTAACTTTCAAATAAAAATCACTTTTGCCTCCTTATCTATAGCATTTACTTAGCAGAATCAACATCTATAACGTGCTTTCAGTATTCAATTTTGGAAAATTGTGATGCATACTGAGCACTGTTCATGCAGAGGATATTTTAGTTCAAAATAAGCTCCTTCCGGGGCGCCTGGGTGGCTCAGTCGTTAAGCGGCTGCCTTCGGCCCAGGTCAGATCCCAGGGGCCTGGAATCAAGCCCAGCATCGGGCTTTCCGCTCCGCGGGAAGCCTGCTTCTCCCTCTACCATTCCCTCTGCTTGTGTTCCCTCTCTCGCTGTGTTTCTCTCTGTCAAAAAAAAAAAAAAAAAAAAAAAAAAAAAAAAAAAAAAAAAAAAAGCTCCTCCTGGAATACATTATCTAAGGACCAAAAATTATTAATGAGGCAATGTTTTCTATATTATAACCCTACTGTACCGAGTGTACATGTGATGGCATCTGAAGACCCTGACGAAGGGCCCCATCCTTTGTTCTATGTTCTCGGCTAAGGGAAAAAATGCTTCTTAGAAGGAGACTAACTCATCTCACTTTACGTAAGCACACAATCTGAATTCCACTCTGTTAATCGGAGCACTATTTTCGTGTTATTTCCTACGCCGGTGATGCTGGGTAGAATAAATGTTTGAACAATATTCAGAAATAGGACATGAAATCCCAGACTGGGATATGAACATTTTAAAACTTTTGAGTGATTTTTAATGCTTGTTCATAGATTTACCATATTGGAGAGCTCTAGCACAATGGGAAGGTCTTTCTCTCCCTTCTCCACAACCCTCTCTGCTGAGCGCGTAAGTAAAGATCCCCGGCAGAGGCTGATGGTATGTTAAGGAAGAGGGAGGCATCTAGGTTCGTCCTCAGGTGACTGGTTGGATGGCAGTGTCATATTTTGAGATAGAGAGAAGTAGTATTCAAGGTGGTCTTGAGAGCCACTCTCTCTAGGTTCAAATCCTGACACTGCCAGTACTGGCTAAGTACATTTGGGCAAGTTTCTCTCTCTCTCTCTCTCTCCCCCCATTTATTTTCAAAATGAAGACACTAATAGCATTTACCTCATAGAACTGATGTAAGGACTCACTGATTTAACACACATAAAGTCCTTAGAACTGTGCTAGAGGACAGTGTTTATAATAATTCCCTTTCTCCTCTTCTTCATCTTCATTAATATAATCATCATCATCACCATCATCATAATTGAAAGCATAAGAGAAGGAATCTAGGGAAGGTAAGTAAACTGTCAAAAGGTTCCATCTGGGGAGTGTTCACTTTAGTGTATCTGTGGGACATCCAGTTAGGTCGACTAGTAGATAAGTGGCTAAAGTGGCCTGGAGGTGCAAGGACATGCCTGGCCTGCTGTGGTTTGGGAACCACTTGTGTACAGGTGACAGATGAATGTGTGGGTCTGGGAAAGAGCACAGAAAGGGAGCAGGTGAAATGAGCAGAGACTAGAGTTACGGGCAATGCCTTAAAAGGGAATATAAACAGGAATCAGTAAACAAATCTGAGTAGTCATAAAAGTCGGAAGATGCTAGGGATAAGTCTGGGTTGGAATTTAAGAAAGGAGCAAATGTTTAAGAGGGAGTGGCCCATTATACTAAATGACCTAGAAAGTTCAAATAATATAGGAGACTAAGGAGCCTACTGAATGGAATAATTAGGAGGTCACTTCACTAGTAATGCTTGCTAGAGCACAGAGCATGGAAACAGCTGAACTGAGGTCAGAGATCACAGCCTGATGCGTAATTATGTACTATGATCTGGTAGTGAAGAACGTGAGTGGTTGGTGCCGAGAACTCTGGGAGATGTGTCTAGCCTTGCTACCTCTATCTCTTTAGGCTGTCAATGCAAGAAGCTTGTACCTGAGGAAGAATAATTCATAGAAGAGGGACTAAGGTAAGAGCTGATTAGTCATGTGGCAAATGCTGAATTCCTATGGGTGAACTTTTTGATAAAGCCAAATTAGAACATGAACATATGGCCGAGCCCCTGAACTTAAGCTTCTGATATTTATCATAAGGAAGAAGTTAAACAGTGGTGGGAAGAGCGTCCCCACAAATGGGGGTGACAGATGAATCCAGGGCCAGGCGATTGAAACCACAGCAGCACAATATCTGGACTTTATCAGGTATGCATTGGTGCCCGCTTCACTCTTCAGTTTCTATCGCCTGGCCCTGGATTCATCTGTTGAAGCCCTAACCCTAAAAGGATGGTATTTAGAGATGGGGCTTTTGGGAAATAATTAGGGTTAGAGGAAGTCATGAAGGGCGGGTCTTCATGATGGAATTAATATCTTTATAGGAAGAGAGTAATCAATTTTCTATCTCTCTGCAATTTGAGGGCACAAGAAGAGACAGCTCTCTGCAAGCCAGGAAGGAGGGCCTCACCAGGGACCAAAACGGCTGCCTCCTTCATCTTGGACCTTTCAGCCTTCAGGATTCTGAGACATAAATGTCTGTTGTTTAAGCCACTGAGTCTATGGTATTCTGCTATGTAGAAGTCCAAGCTAAGACACCTACTCTTAGTTAAATATGTAATATCACGAGTAAAATATGGCCCAATGAGCACCCTACTGGAACCATTCCTCCTCTCTTGGGAGGGCTCAATACTCCCTCATGATTTCACCATACAGATGGTGCTGGGAATGTGAGATGAGAGGCCCAACTCTGCCCCTCCTTCTCCTGGCAGTTTGACTAAACTGGGGTTGGGAGTTACTATGGTATATATGCCGGAGGGTGTGATTTCCCTATCTGTCTTACGATTCACAAAAACAATACTTTCATGATCTTTTTTAAAAAAGTTCATAATGACAGAACACTTGGAAGTTATTATATGCTTCATAGAACACCATGAAATATTGATACATTTAATTCGAGGAACAATTTCAGGCAGAAAATATGGCTCTATTGTATGTCACAATATAAAATCATAACTACAAACACACATCCATAAAAAACATGCTGTTGAATTAAGAGTGATTGGCTGTTTGCTTTAACTTTTGCTTGCTATTTATTCATTTGATTTGTTATCAGCTACCACTCACCAGCAGATGAGCAGTAGCAGGTGCAGAAAGGCTGAAAAATTTTGGCAAAGAAAAGCTTAAAATTGAGAAAATTTTATCCATTAAGTTATATTTTTCTGGAAATTGCAAAAACCCAGCAATTATTCCAATTTAGTGATGGAACGTATCCGTTTTGCAGAGACTGAGAATTTCCAAACTATTTCCCAAATTTCACGCTACAAATTTTTCTATACCACAAAAACCAAGACTTGTCTATTAACAGATACTACATTAATGAAAGAGCTCAAGTTCATATTGGCAGTGGGATGAGAACAGCTAAGGGAAACCATTTAGCAGCTTGTACTCCTTATTTCCTTTTACCGAACAGAAGTGGACTTTTCAACTCTTTTGCCTTTTGTTATATGTAAGTTCCCAAATTTTTATGCCACACGAAAAAGAACAGCTATATGGGGATGAGGGAAGAACAATTCAATGTAAACCGAATCTCTCCTTTCCGTACTTAGTTCTGAGAGCTTCTTGTTCCTCTGGTCTCCTGAATTGCTCAATGGGCAAATTTGAAAAAAAATCTCCATTAAAATATAAGCACTGGGCTGTTGTGGACATTGCTTCTATAAATATTGAGGTGCATGCACCCCTTCTAATCACTATGTTTCCATCCTTTGGATGAATACCCAGTAGTGCAATTGCCGGATCGTAGGGTAGCTCTGTTTTCAACTTTTTGAGCCACTTCCATACAATTTTCCAGAGTGGCAGCACCAGTTTGCATTCTCACCAACAATATAAGAATGTTCACCATTGCCAAAACATGGCAAAGAGCCCAGATGTCCACTGACAGGTGAATTGATAAAGGCAAAGGAGTTGAAAAGTCCCTTTTCATTTGGTAATAGGAAATAAGGAGTACAGGCAGCTAAACACACACACACACACACACACACACACACACACACACACACACACAGAGGAATATTACTCAGCCATCGAAAAGAATGAAATCTGGCCATTTGCAACAACTGGATGGAACTAGAGGGTATTATACTAAGCAAAATAAGTCAGTCAGAGAAAGATACATACCATATGACTTCATTCGTATGTGGAATTTAAGAAACAACAGATGAACATAGGGGAAGGGAAGGAAAATTAAAATAAGATGAAAACAGGGAGGCAAACCATAAGAGACTCTTAATTATAGGGAACAAACTGAGGGTTCCTGGAGGGGAGGTGGGTGGAGGGATGGGGTAACCTGTGGATGAGCATTAAGGAGGGCACTGTGTGTTGTATGCAACTGATGAATCATTGAATTTTACCTCTGAAACTAATGATATAGTACATGTTAATTAAACTGAATTTAAATAAAACATTAAGGAAAAAAAGGAATATAAGCACCAGGGCAAGGTCTCTGTGCTATTAATTGCTGTAACCCCAGCATTGAGCTTGGGGCCTGGCACACAGTAGGTGGTTAATAAACATAAGTTCCACTGGATCTGAAGTTCTGTAGAGGCACAATATTTGAAATGGAATAACTTTTAGTATGCCCAGATTTGATCTCAGCTTACTACCTTAGACAAGGAACTTAATGTTTCAAAATAGATTTACTCATATGTTAAACTGTGGCAATAGTACTTAACTTTATAGCACTGTCATGAGACTTAAGAATACTCTAAGTAGAGCATTAACATAGCACTTTGCACATAGGAGTTAATTAATAAATGGTAGCTATTTGTTTTCTAGACTAAAAATGAGATTTCTTACAATTTTATATACTTTACCAAATGCATGATAACAAAGCAATGTGGATTTTTTTGTGATAAATACAGTTTTGACAATATAGCATTTCACATTTTTAAAACTATGTAAATTTTAATTGTAACAACTAGCAGTTCATATAGTAGGAAACTCTTTCTTACGTTTACCCCTCTATTGTTACTAGTTAAAGACAAAGAATTTTTTAAAGACACTCAGAAATTACTTGGTTACAGAGAGAACAGAAGCTTAGGAACTACACTATTTTAAGGGAAAAATTTGTTGCTCTCCTATATTAATGTCATCTTCATTAATTAATACCACCAGATACTCCATAATTACAATTCAAAGAAAACAGATGGGCCCTTTGATAGCCAATCTTCTAGGTTGATCTACCTATAAAGAGAATTAACTATTATGAACCATTTCTACAATAAAACAGTAAATTTACCATTTATATATCCAACTAAACAAACAACAACAACAAAAGCATCTAAGACCAGTAACGAAGTCACACCACTAGACAGAATAAGGGAACAGAAATCACTGGGGCTTTCTGAGCCAAATTTCTTAATTTAGATGGGCCTCTAACCCTAATTAAAGCTGACCATCTCTACTTAAAATAGCAGAAGCACCTTCCCTGGCCAGTAGATAGAGGTATTTTTTTCTGTTTGCAGTGGTGCACTAGATGGGTAAAGGCTAACCATGTCCCTCTTGTTCTCATACATACAACCTGAACAGACTTGGTTGGCAAGCATATTATCCATTTGCTTACCACAGATGATATTAAATGTCATCACTAGCCTGGAATTAGAGAGAAAGAGCAAATATTAATCATGAAGATAAGCCTGTGACTCTAATTTTGGAGCGCTGGTCTCCGGAGGTGACCCAATATATGTAATCTGGGTTGAAGGACATCTGTCACATGCAGCTTCCCCAGTCTAGACTCTGCAGTTTCCAAATTTCTAGCATTAAAGATGATCACTTCTGGTAGTTTCTGTTCAAAATGTATGTAATTCACTTATCCTTGAAACCAATATTTATTGGGCACCTTCATCATACCAGGTGCTGCTGATACAACAATGTACAGTAGTCCTAGGATGATTAACATATTTTCTCATGAATGCCTTAGTGTAAATGTGCTTATTAGAAAAATGTCCTCTGCAAAGGGTGGACAGCAATGGGTGGGAATGGGAAAAACTGATAAACAGGTAGAAGCTGTAGCTAACTGTGGTACAGATTAATGACGGTTTTTGGTTGCAAGTAACATAAAACGATTTGATCTATCTTAAGATATTATACTTTCAAAGAACCAACTTTCGGTTTTGTTAATTTTCTCTATTATTTTTATTTTCAATGCTATTATTTTTTCCTCTAATTTTTATTATTTCTTTTCTTCTGCTTTAGGAGTTTAGGAGTAATTATTCTTCTTTCTCAGTTCCCTAAGGTAGAAGCTTAGGTTATGGATTATAGATCTTTCTTCTTGTCTAAAATATGTATTTTATATTGTAAATTTCTTTTCAAGTTTCTGCTGTGCTGCATCTATAATTTGGCAGGTTGTATTTTCATTTGCATCTAGTTCAAAAGATTTTCACATTTTTCTTGATACTTTTTCTTTGATGTGCATGTTATTTTCAAGTGTGTTAATTATTAAGACACTTTGGAATTTCTCGGTTAAGCCTCTGTTATTGATTTCTAGTTTATTTCCATTGTATGGTCTGAGAACATACTTTGTATAATTTGTATAAATTTGTTCAGGTGTATATCATAGTCCGGATTGTGGTTTCTCTTGATGAAAACTCCATGTAAGTCTAAACAGAATGTGTATTCTGCTGTTGTTGAACGGAGTATTTTATAGATGTCAGTTAGGTCAAGTTGATTGATAGTGCTATTCAGGTCATCTGTATCCTTACTGATTTTCCGCCTACTTGACCTATCAATTTCTGACAGAAGAGTGTTCCAATGTCCACTATGATAATGGAATTGTCTATTTCTCCCTTCAGTTCTGTTTTTGCTTCATGTATTTTGACACTCCAATTACATACATACACAGTGAGAATTGTTATGGCAGCTTGGAGAACTGAATCCTTTGTCATTATATAATGCCCCTCTTTGTCCCTGATAATCTTCTTTGTTCCAAAATCTGCTTTGTTTGAAATTAATAGGGCTATTTCAGCTTTTAAAAATTGGTATTGGCATATTCCTTTATTTTTAACCTATTAAGTCTTTACACTGTAAGTGGCTTTCTTGTAGACAACATAGTATTGTGTCTTGTTTTGTATTTTTTTGTTTTGTTTAATCCACTCTAACAGTCTCTGTCTTTTAATTGATACAATTTAGACCATTCACATTTAAAATGATCATTGATACAATTTCTACTATGTAACCACTGTCTATTCATTGTATTTGTTCTTTGATATTTTCTCTCCTATTTTTCTGCCATCTCTAGTTTTAACTGAGCATTTTATATGATTCCATTTTATTAATCATTTGGAAGAACAATTATATTTTTTAAAAAGCATTTTTGGTGATGGCCTAGAGATTACAATGCACATTTTATAATTTTTTAATTTTGGTAAATTATACCTAAGAGAATTTACCATTTTAATCATTTTTAGGTGCAAAGTTCAGTGATATTAGGTATATCCACAATGCGGAGTAACAATCATCACCAACTATTTCCAGAACTTTTGCATGTTTCCAAACTGAAGTTCTGTATCCATTAAAAATATATACTTTTATTTTTTAAATTTAAATTAAATTTTTATTATTTTTTAATTTTTCTTTTTTCAGCATTCCAAGATTCATTGTTCATGTACCACACCCAGTGCTCCATGCAGTACATGCCCTCGTCAATACCCACCACCAGGCTCACCCTCCCCTCCAACACACCTCAGTTTGTTTCTCAGAGTCCACAGTTAAAAATATATACTTTTAAACTAATCTAAACTAATCTAAGTTTACCTTCGAATAATACTATACTCTTTTTTGCAGTTCAGGTAACTTAAAACACGAGAGAGACAAGTTTTTGACACTTTATATTCTTTTCCTCTGAATAATTTTTTAAAATATTTCTTCCTTTGGAGGCATTCCTTTTTTATTTAAATTCAATTAATTATCATATAGTGTGTTATAATTTCAGAGGTAGAGTTCAGTGATTCATCAGTTGCATATAACACCCAGTGCTCATTACATTATGTGTCCTTGTTAATGTCCATCAACCAGTTACCCCATTCCCCCAACTTCTGCCCTCCAACAACCCTCAGTTTGTTTTCTATGCTTAAGAGTCTCTTATGGGGGGCGCCTGGGTGGCTCAGTGGGTTAAAGCCTCTGCCTTCAGTTCAGGTCATGATCTCAGGGTCCTGGGATCGAGCACCACATCGGGCTCTCTGCTCGGCGGGGAGCCTGCTTCCCCTTCTCTCTCTCTGCCTGCCTCTCTGCCTACTTATGATCTCTCTCTCTCTGTCAAATAAATAAATAAATAAAATCTTTAAAAAAAAAAAAAGTCTCTTATGGTTTGTCTCCCTCTGTGATTTTGTCATTTTATTTTTCCCGGGTTTGTTTCTTTTACTAGCCAGAATCATGCTCTATGTATTATTCTCTGATGTGCTTGTTGGAGATGTTCTCAGCCTAGCACATTCCTTTTATTCATTATATAGTCTACAGAATTAGTGCCACTGTTTGGGTTGCTTCATTCTGCTGTTATAATTATGCCCACTTCTGTGCACAAACTTGAGCACAGGGGCTGGAATTTGAGGGGAAGAGTATCAATTTGAGCCCTTGGCAATCTGAGGTGAAGATGTATTAACCTGGCATTGAGCAGGTGGCAGGTCATGCATGCTGACTGGGCAGGAGGGCAACTAAACTTGGATTTGGGAGCCACAGGGTGATGGCATCATGTGTGACAAGGACATGGTGGTTTTCCTGGGAAACTCTATCTCTCCTACTATTCTGAATGAAAGTCTTGCTGGATAGAATATTCTTGGCTATAGCTTTCTTCCTTTTACTTCTTGGAATTTATCATGCCACTCTCTTCCGGCCTGCAAAGTTTCTGCTGAAAACCCACTGATAGCCATGTGGGGTTTCCCTTGTATGTACCTGCTTTCCTTTCTCTTGCTGCTTTTATTTATTTATTTATTTATTTATTTATTTATTTATTTATTTATTAAGATTTTATTTATTTGACAGCGAGAAACACAGTGAGAGAGGGAACACAAGCAGAGGGAATGGTAGTGGGAGAAGCAGGCTTCCTGCCAAGCAAGGAGCCTGATGCGGGGCTCGATCCCAGAACCCTGGGATCATGACCTGAGCCGAAGGCAGCCACTTAATGACTGAGCCACCCAGGCGCCCCTCTCTCGCTGCTTTTAAAATTCTCTTTATCACTACTTTTGGTCATGTTATTTACTTTGTGTCTTGGTGCAGACCTCTTTGGGTTGGTTTTGTTGGGAGCCCTCTGTGCCTCCTGGGTCTGGGTTTCTTTTTCCTTCGCCAGGTTCATGAAGTTTTCTGGATTATTTATGCTGATGTGGGTGTTTCCTAGGTGGCCACGTGGCAAGAGGTGAGCCCAGGGTCCTCCTGAAACTTCTTTCAGGGCAGGTATGCTGGTGATAAATTCCCTGTTTTTGTCTAAGGAAGTCTCTATTTTCTTTATTATTTAAGGATTAATTTTGCTGGATATAAAACTGTAAGTTGTTGGGGGGGAGCTCTTTTATATTTCACTCCATACTCCTGAATGATTTCTAACAAGGAGTATGCTTTAAGTCTTATCCTTATTCTTCTACAGTTAAGGTGTTTTGTTCTCCTGGCTTCTTTCAAGATTCTCTCTTTGCTGTTTTCTATAGTTTGAATAGGCTATAACTAGATGTGGTTTTTGGCATTTGTCTTATTTGGTATTTTCTTAACTTCTCAGATATGTGGTCTGGTGTTTGTTGTTAATTTTGGACAGTTCTCAGTCATTGTATTCAGATATTTCTTCTACTCCCTCTCTCTTCTTGTGACATCTCGATTACATGTTCTTTACACTTTTTGAAATTGACCACAGTTCTTGGATGTTCTCTCTTTTTTTTCTGTTGTCTTTTCTCTATTCCTTTCAATTTGGTTTGTGTTGACTTATTTTCAAACTCATGGTTTATTACCTCATATGGGTCATGTCTACTAATGAACCCACTGAAGACATTCCTCATTTCTGATTCTGTTTTTTATCTCTAGAATTTTCTATCAATTCTTAGAGTTTCAATCTATGCTACCTATCTTCTTGCACATTTTCTACAATTTCCATTAAAGACCACATTTTATTAATCACAGTTACATTAAATACCCCTTCTACTAATTCCTACATCTATTTTATAACTGACCCTATTTGTAACAACTGCTTTGTCTCTTCAGACTATCTCTTTTATTGCCTTTGGCATGCCCTGTAACTTTTTGTTGAAAGCAAGCATTTGCTGCATCACATTATGGAATTCGAGATAAAGAGGACTTTGTCATAAGGATTTACGGCAATACAGCTGGGACTGTGTTAAGTGTTTGTTGTAGCTAAGGGTGGCAGAAGCTTCAAATTCCTCTGGTATTCTTGTTTTTATCTCCCCTCTAGATTTTGGGTTTCCCCAAGTAAATTTCCTTACATAAAGTCTGTATCTTGTAGCTCTTTCTTTTGTAATTCCTTATTGTTATACTGAGGCTTTGTTGGTGGAATGCAGGGGATAGGGAAAAGGGAGAATCACAGTCTGATTAAATCTCAGTGTTTTATTGGGCCTGAATCTTGAGGTTCTGACCTTCATAAGTGTTTCTCCAGTGGTATAACTCCCTCTGTCTCCCAGCTGCCTCTTTTTCCTTTCCCTGCCTATATCATTCTCAATCTGTTTCCTTGAAACTCTGACCCCCACTGAGTCTTTTCAGTCTTTTTTTTTAATCCCCTGAAGTAAGGCAGGAAGATTTGAGGGATCAGAACTAGAAGAATGGCTGGTGTAGCCACTCTGGAAAACAGTACAAAGGCTCCTCAAAAAGTTGAAAATAGAGCTATCCTATGACCCAGCAAATGCACTACTGGGTATTTACCCCAAAGATACAAATGTAGTGATCCGATGGGGCATGTGCACACCAATGTTTATAGCAACAATGTCTGCAATAGCCAAACTATGGAGAGAGCCTAGATGTCTATCAACAGATGAATGGATAAAGAAGATGTGTGTGTGTGTGTGTGTGTGTGTGTGTGTATACACATCTTCTCCATACACACATGCAATGGAATACTATGCAGTCATCCAAACCCCTGAAATCTTCCCATTTGCAATGACATGGATGGAACTAGAGGGTATTATGCTAAGCAAAATAAGTCAGTCAGAGAAAGACAATTATCATATGATCTCACTGATACAAGGAATTTAAGAAACAAGACAGAGGATCATAGAGGAAGGGAGGGAAAAATGTAACAAGATAAAACCAGAGATGGAGACAAACCATAAGACATTCAATCTCAGAAACAAACTGAGGGTTGCTGGAGGGGAGAGGGTTGGAGGGATGGGGTGGCTGGTTGATGAACATTGGGGAGGGTATGTGCTATGGTGAGTGCTGTCAATTATATAAGACTGATAAATCATAGATCTGTACCCCTGAAGTAAATAATGCATTATACATTAATAAGAAAAAAATAAAAGAACTAGAAGAATTTCCTTACTCAGATAAGACTCTAGCAAAGTATTTTTTTTCTGTGGGAGTAGATCTTTGTTGTGGGGAAGGCTCTGGGTGAATTTTACAATGATTACTTTTTCCCTGCCCCTGCCAGTGGCATGAATAGATCTTTTTGGGCTCTGCATCAGGAGCATCTAGCAGGGTTCCTGGAAGTAATGCTCATGGAAATTTAAGTATCCCAGATTCTGTGGCCTTCAGGATTTTCAAGAACATAACTGATTATCAGTTTCCCCAGCTCTTTCTTGTTGGTTATCTCCCAAGCTTGTTACATATCCGAGCTGATACCAGAGTCTCTATCCCAAGAAATGAAGACATATTTACTCACTATATAACAAATTCATGGGATGGGCAAAGGAAAAGCTGGCTTCAGGAACCACTAGGACTAAGGCCTTAAATGCTGCCAAGATTGATCCTATACATTTTAATTTCTATTAGAGCATCATTCTTTACTGATTGCTGATCTCTTTTCTCCAAGGCTGTAGGCAGCTCTGCACTCATACCCTAACAGCTGCTACCACACAAACAAAGAAACTTCCTCTTTAGCTTTAAATTGAAAACAAACAAACCAAAAAAACTGTGGAAGGACTGTAATGGACTCACTTGTTTCATGTGCCCACAAGCCTGGACTAATCACTGTAGCTGTGCAGGGGCGGGGTTATAACTGGTTTTTGCCTGAACAATGTGCATACCCACAGGGCCACAAAGATGAGATAATGGGGATTCCTCCAACACATAAAGACAATCATTTTAGATAAGGGAATACAGGAAGGGAAAAACAAATAACCCAGGCAAAGGAAGAGGAAGTAGGGAACAGTTCATTGAAGCCAAAATTTACCCATTTTACAATTTCATCTACTTAGAAACCCTTTTTAATACTTTTGGATGCATAAGAGAAAGGATGATGTCAAATCTTGACTCATAGTTCTTGATGAAGCAGATGACTGGGTCTATTAATCTGACAATATATTTAAACTGAGTTATTGTGTCAAGGAACTTCCATTATGTATTTCATCCAGTTGCAAACTGTTGGAATAAATATAATGATAGGGGAAGATCAAAACTGCTTTCTCCTATTTGCCATTTTTATATTCCATGAATTCTTAGATTTGACAGTGATTTAATCCATGACTCAGGACAAAAGTACAAGGTGGTGATTTCCACTATAAGCCTGTGTGCTCCTAATCCCCCCAAATAAAAGTAAAAAGCCCCTAAAGTTATAAATGCTGGCAGCTCAATCCGAATGAGATTACTATTT
The DNA here is from genome assembly GCA_028646535.1 of Procyon lotor. Lineage (NCBI taxonomy): Eukaryota > Metazoa > Chordata > Mammalia > Carnivora > Procyonidae > Procyon > Procyon lotor. Next base: position 36,441,335 of record CM053603.1, read on the forward strand.
TTTTTAATTAATTAATGTTTGCTCATTCGAGTTCAAGCTGAAATGGCCTGATCTCCATAAAAAAACTTCAAAAAATGAGCCAAAGTTTCCATAAAACCTTCTGTAAAAATGATTAGAAGGGATATAAGATCTCTTTCTCTTAAACCCACTTGAACTCATTGAAGGAAAAAGGAAATTTATAGCCTCACATAAAAAAGGAAATATCAGAAGGGCTCAGTCTAGGAGTCTGAATGCCATTAGGACCTGCCTTTTTTCCATGTTTTGTTTCTACTCTTTGTAATGGGCTTTATTCTCAGCCCACTTTCTCATTAACTCAGAGAAATCATGCATGTCTCTCACAATTCTGTCAAACTTAAAGGTTACAGTTCATTGGTTAGGTTGAGTAACATGCTCAAACCTCAGTCTGTCACTGTGCCAGGTGATGATTCTAATTGACCAGGCAGGGTGATGGAGAATAGAGTCAATATTTGTATACAGTCATTTAAAGTAAAGGAAGAGGTGGTTTTCCAGAACACACATAGGGTTTTTCACTAGAATAGTATTCATAGCGGTAACAACAAGAACATTAACAAGAGACATTTACAGAGTCTTAGTATGTGTCCAGCACTCTTTGGGGCATTTTAAACTAATTTAATCCTCTTAACAACCTCACAAGAGGATAGGGAGGTTGAGTAACATGCAGCAGTAGATTCAGTATTTGAACCTTGGCAGTCAGGCTCCAGAAGTAGTGCATTTAACCACTGCCCAATAGTGCTGCTTCATGCACATGGGGAAATAAAACCTAAAGAGCAACTCTAGAAGGTAGGGTACAAGAAAGGACAATGGTCATTATCATTTATTGGGAAGAATTTCTTCATTTTCTCTTCTGTTGATTGTAAACTGTATCCTGATTCCAGACAACCGGTCTATTTCAACAATAAACACATCTGGAATCAAAGGCTAAAAATCTTGACTTTCAATTTATGTTCATCACTTTGGCCCTGTATCTCTAGTCTCAGCATCACTGAGCACCACTTAGATGGATCTCTAAAATAAAAATTAAATTTGAGGTCAACCTTTGTTAATACATATATGTCTATATCAGTCTTATTCTATTTCTCCCTTGGAAGAAAATATCTCTATTTTACAAATATGTAGAAGTCAGCCTGCTCCTCCACTCCCATTAACTTCATTTAGTTTCTCCTCAAACCCCACAAGAAACCTCACTGAGTTGGACATCTGGAAATCAATTTTACCCTTCATGGCTATGCAAACCACCTACAGTGCCCTTTGAGAGCAGATGAGTTTTAAAAGAATCCCAAAGAGAATTTGCCCTGGCAAGGCAAAACAACTTGTTTCAAGTTATCTCTAAAAGAGATATCTCTTTTAGATATTTCAAGTTATCTCTAAAAGAGATAACTTGTTGCGTTTATGGGAAAAATGGCTTAAGAAAATTTTAAATCACATCTATGAAAAACCCACAGCAAATATCATTCTCAATGGGGAAAAACTGAGAGCTTCTCCCCTAAGATCAGGAACATGGCAGGGATGCCCACTATCTCCACTGCCATTCAACATAGTACTAGAAGTCCTACCCTCAGCAATCAGACAACAAAAAGAAATCAAAGGCATCAAAATTGGCAAAGAAGAAGTCAAACTCTCACTCTTTGCAGATGATATACTTTATGTGGAAAACACAAAAGAGTCCACTCCAAGACTGCTAGAACTCATACAGAAATTCAGTAAAGTGTCAAAATATAAAATAAATGCACAGAAATCAGTTGCATTTCTATATACCAACAGCAAGACAGAAGAAAGAGAAATTAAGGAGTGGATCCCATTTACAATTGCACCCAAAACCATAAGATACCTAGGAATAAACCTAACCAAAGAGGCAAAGAATCTGTACTCAGAAAACTACAAAGTGCTCATAAAAGTAATTGAGGAAATGGAAAAGAAATGGAAAAACATTCCATGCTCATGGATTGGAGGAACAAATATTGTGAAAATGTCTATTCTCCCTAAAGCAATCTACACATTTAATGCAATCCCTATCAAACTACCATCAATTTATTTCAAAGAAATGGAACAAATAATCCTAAAACTTATGTAGAACCAGAAAAGACCACGAATAGGCAGAGAAAGGTTGAAAAAGAAAACCAAAGTTGGCGGCATCACAATTCCAGACTTCAAGTTCTATTACAAAGCTGTAATCATCAAGACAGTATGGTACTGCCACAAAAACAGACACATAGATCAATGAAACAGAATAGAGAGCTCAGAAAGGGACCCCTAATTCTATGGTCAACTAATCTTCGACAAGGCAGGAAAGAATATCCAATGGAAAAAAAGATAGTCTCTTCAACAAATGGGTGTTAGGAAAACTGGACAGCCACATGCAAAAGAATGAAACTGGACCACTTCCTTACACCACACACAAAAATAGACTCAAAATGGATCAAAGACCTCAGTGTGAGACAGGACTCCATCAAAATCCTGGAGGAGAACACAGGCAGGTCGAACCTCTTCGACCTCAGCCACAGCAACTTCTTCCTAGAAACATCACCAAAGGCAAGGGAAGCAAGGGCAAAAATGAACTCTGGGGACTTCTTCAAGATCCAAAGCTTTTGCACAGCAAAGGAAACAGTCAACAAAACCAAAAGACAACTGGCAAAATGGGACAAAATAGGGGTGCCTGGGTGGCTCAATTGTTAAGCGGCTGCCTTTGGCTTAGGTCATGATCCCAGAGTCCTGGAATCGAGTCCCGCATTGGCTCCCTGCTCTGCAGCAAGCCTGCTTCTCCCACTACCATTCCCTCTGCTGTGTTCCCTCTCTCCCTGTGTTTCTCTCTGTCAAATAAATAAAATCTTTAAAAAAAAAAGGGACAAAATATTCACAAATGACATATCAGATAAAGGGCTAGTATCCAAAATCTGTAAAGAATTTCCCAAACTCAATACCCAAAGAACAAATAACCCCATCAAGAAATGGGCAGAAGGTAATTGGCTCTCTCTGCTTGACTTATTTCACTCCTCATAATCTCTTCCAGTCCCATCCATGTTGATACGAAAGTTGGATATTTGTCCTTTCTAATGGAGGCATAATATTCCATTGTGTATATGTACCATATCTTCTTTATCCATTCATCTGTTGAAGGGCATCTTGAGCCAATTACCTTTTGGTCTCACTTACGTGCT
>CM053603.1:36445010-36508068 GCA_028646535.1 Procyon lotor
TGGGGGTGGCTGGGTTATGGACACTGGGGAGGGTATGTGCTATGGTAAGGGCTGTGAAATGTGTAAGCCTGAGGATCCACAGACATGTACCCTGGGGCAAATAATACATTATATGTTAATAAAAAAAAAAAGAAAAGAAAATTTAAAATCAGGCAAGTCAATTGAAAAAGAGAAAACTTTGCAATTCTGAATTAGGAACTCTGGTTAAAATGTATGAATAACATAGCTTGAAAGAAAAAAAATCTTGAATTCAGTCAAAAATATTTTATACAGACACTTGAGTGTGATAATTTATGTATTTGATAATAAGTTGATCTGTTACTGGGTTTACTAGATATTTTGCTTCCTAATGTGGTTTATGCTGTGTAACACAAACCACCTAAAACCTGATGGCATAGAAACCCTGAAGGCATGAAATCATGTCTTATTTCTCATTAGTCTGCAGCTTGATTAGGAACTGGCTCATCTAGGCTGGTTAGGCCAGGGATGTCTCTGCTCCACAAGTTCTTCATCCTCCTCTTGGAATTAGTGGATCAACTGGGCATGGCCTTCTCAGCACAATGGCAGAGATGGCAGAGAGCAGGACCCAGCAGTGTAAGCACTTCTGCTTGTATTATGGCTGCCAACCTTCCACTGGCCAAAGCAAGCCACACACACAGCCTGGAAGTCAAGGCATGAGAAGTATACATATTGCAACATCACACAACACAGGGATTACATACAAGGAGGGATAAAAACACTGGGGCTCCAATGCAATCTGCCATACCCTCTCACTCAACCTGTGTTGATTAGACCTCTAGGGGTTGTATCTGACAAAAGAGCAGTACTAAAAAATCTTTTAAGTTGATCAGGGGCCCACCCATGAATGAAGTGAGCCAATCAGATACTGGCAACAGCAAACATCTATTTGATGCTTACCAGATGCCAGGCATAGTTCTAACTACTTTACACTTATTATTCAATTCTCATGACAGCCTTATGAGATAAGTACAATTATTATCCCCATTTTCATCATGAGGAAACTAAAGTCCAGTGAAACAAAGTAACTTGATAGCTGATAAGCAGAAGGGCCAGGATTCAAACCTGGGTAGTCTGGCTCCAAAGCTCATGCCCTTAACTACTAAATTTTTCCCTCTGGGAGAGAAATAGAAGGAATTTGCACAATAATAGTGGAGCAGAAGTTATAAGGATGCCACGGTGAGCCACACCCACATGTAAGAAGGAACCTAGGAAAGCATGTTTAAGAAGGGATAAGAAAGGCTGAAAAAGTTAGTAGGGAGAGACAGGATGAGAACATAACAGGTGAAAAAAAAGACATGAAGACTCTAAGAGCTGACATCAGTTGCAAAGGGAGAAGAAGGTGGATCTAGCTAGCACGGCTTGGGACCTGACACGTTTCCAGTTCCCAGTTCTAGCTTTCTTCCGGACAGACCTCTGTGTAATCATGCTTTCTGAAACATAAGATGTAAAAATGCAACAACTGTGGTAGAATATGACACATCTTCCACTTGGCCTCTTTCTGGAGCATTTCCTTCCCATTCTCTGCTCTAAGGTGAGCTCTTTTGAACCATCAGGATCCTTAGGAAAAAGTTTTTAAAACACTGACCTCGACTGAAGGTTGGCAAATTTTTTTTCAGAAGGACAGTATTTTAGACACCATGGGCTTTCACCAAGACCCAGTGCTATCACTGTAGTGTGAAAGCTTCCACAAACAAAATTAACTAAGTGTGCATGACTGTGTTCCAATAAAACTTTAGTTTTAGTGTGGACAGTGAAATTTGAATTTTGTACCATTTTCGCATGTCACAAAATCTTAAATTTTTTCACTCATTTTAAATGTGAAAAACATTCTCAGTTCACAGGCCATATGATAACAGGTGGTGGGCCTGATTTGGCCTGTGGGCTGTAGATTGTCAAGGCCTGAACTAGATCTTTGTCAAGGCACCCTGGTTAAGAACTCTGCCCTTGCTTATGTATAAGAGAACAGGGATGATCTCAGATACATGCTAAATGGGTGGGTAGTATATAAAATAGGACTTCAGCACTTGAGGTGGCTTAACTCTGCCCCTAACTGTTAAAATTTGTCTTCTACCAACTCAGACGCCTGCTGCCCTTTCAACCCAAAACTAATTTTATTCCACAGTAAATAAAGAGATTTAAAAACCCATCTGCAAATCTGCAGGTATGACATCCTTTTCTGAGATTAAGGTTTGACCCAAAGGGCTCAGGAAGGAAGGGCAAAGGTTTTCCATTCTTGAGGTTTACCGATTGTACGACAGAGACAGAAGAGGGAGGGGGCACCTGAGGGAAGGTGGAAAGCCTTGTTCTGGGCCAATGATGGTGGCCAGTCCGCAGAAACTTCCTGATTTAGTTCTGGAACTGTACTGCCAACTTTCAGTATGCTGTGCCAATGAGACAATGGAGTAAGCCTTGTTGAAGGAAATCTAACCAACTCCTGACAACTCTTTCATATAAAGTCTTTTAACAAGTGCTTCTGGACCATCTGTGGTTTTTTTCCTCCCCATTTGGAGTCAATAAACAGAAAGACAGGAAATGAAAGAAGGAAGAAACTCTCCAGAAGGCCCCAAATGTAATCAGCTTCAGAGCAATTAAGAATCGACTATATTTTTATTATCATCTAAATCCCCTTTGAGGTTGATGATAAAAGCTAATTCACTTTGGCTGTATCTTTAATGCATGGGATTCATTTTTAAAAAGTCATTTGCAGAAGAAAGGCAAAAGAAGACAAAGCTTCTATTTTGATTGACTATGATTTGTTAATTGCTTGACTGGGCAAATTAAATTGAGTTAAATATCCAGTCAGCCAAAAAAAGTCAAGCACTTTTCCATAGATGGAACCACAGAAAATACAATAGCAACTGGATGGAAGTAATCAATCCTCCCCCCAAATTTCCTTTCTTTCCTTCTATAGGAGCACTCACAATTCAACTTCCCATCCTCAAAAGGACTGGCTTAACCCGAAGCTTTGCTTTTCTTCTTTGACCGGGTAAACCCCTGAATAAAATTCTCTATATTATCTGTCAAAAATGTATCATTGATCTTGGAAAACGAAGATAAAATGGTAATTTGTGAATGTTTCTTTTCTTTTCTTTTTTTTTTCTCTTCTTGTTCTGTTCTTGCTTGCTGCTGTCACGCTGGTTTATATGATATTTGTGGATAGTAGATCTGGTTTAATGAAAACATGATTCCACCGATACAGGAAAGTGGTAGGAGAAAATAAAAGGTGCATATCTTAGAATCCTTCTCTGTTGGGGAATCAGCAGTTATAGTGACTAATTGTATTTTTGCAAACTCTATTCTATAAAGTGCTAAAAAAAAATCATAATTCATGATTTTCCCTAAAGCTGTCATGTGGTCTCGGTGGGTGGTCAGGAAGTGAAGTACAACACAGAAGTGTGTCGTGTCTCAGCGAGTCTTCCCTTTGATCAAGCATTGAGCCCAGACAGGAAACAGTATGCTCGTTGCTTTACTGCCATTGCGGATTGTTCATTAGTTTTAATTATTTTCTAAGATCTAGAGGGAGCCATCAAAAAAAATTAATCATGAATGGGAGGCAAGGCAGCCTTCTGTGATCATAAAAACACATAAAACGTTTTGGATTATGGACATTTTATGATTTACACTCAAACTTGAACTGAAGGGGGCATATGGTATATCAACATTTATTAAAAAAGCATGGGGATTTATGATGAATCATAAGTTTTGCTGTAAAATAAAATAACTTGCCTTTCTATTGTGCTTTTAAAGTTTTTTGAGTATGTGTGCGGGGAGTCATTTCCTTATTTTGACCTTGCCAGAAAAAATACCATCACCATGTTAGAAATGATTTTAAATGTTGGCCAATTATATAACGACGTTTGCATTTTCGCCAGGCATTCCTACCAAACCTCCAGGAATTGTCTTTTCTGGAGCAGCCTATTCCATTCCAGAAAGCTGAAAAATTTAGAACCCTGTGTCTCCTGACCTCACCTACTCACTGAGCACCACTGGTTCCTGAAATAAATGCTGTATTAGTCCCATGATAGCCCTTCAGGTGATGAGTCAGCTATTGATTGAGGCCCTTTACCTTTTCTGAAGGGTTTAAGACTGCAGGCTCTGGAATCCAATGACTCAGATTCGATTCAGGATTCTGTCACTTATTAGAAGTGTCCCTGGGCAATTATTCAGCCCTGGTAAGCTTCAGTTTTGGCCTTACGAAGATGGTGGTGAAGATGAAATGAAGCCATGATCTGAAGTGCTTGACAGAGAATTTGCCAAATGGCAAGTGCTACCATTATGGCTGTGTTTCCAATATGTCCTCACGTGATGTGATTTTGGGTCCCTTCGCTATTCAGGTAACCAACTTGTCCTGGTTTTAAAAGTGAAAGCACACATTCTGGGCACCTCTCAGGACCAGGCAACTGGGATGACTTGCCACCCTGCTCCCGCTGTATTGGTTCATCACTCAAGACTTTTCTGCTTCAATTAAAGTACCTATAAGATGCCCCTGGAAAGACCTGCCACATGTGAGAGGCCACTTACAATGCCAAGGAATGTGCTGGGGGATAGTACATGACCCACTCTTTGCTCAAAGCTTGCTTTTTTTTCTCATAACTGGTGTCTTTAGTGCTATGGCCTTGGCTTCAGATTTTGGCTCACCCAGTATGAGCTCTAAGTGTCTCATTCACCAAAACTTCTAATTTGGTCCCTCTCTTATCCATCTACCTCAACAAGATGCTGCATCCCACATCACAAACAGAACTCTTCTGTGTTTACCTGGCGCTGAGCTGGCATTTCCCTAGAGATTGCCTCCATCCTCTCCTCTGACACTGATCACCCTGTACCAAGTCACAGACACAGGCTAAAAAAAAAAATCACTGAAAATCAGTTCCTCTTCCACTTAGGTACTGGCCATTTGGGCACTACATGAACCCCCTCGGTGGGTACCTCCCTCTAATTCCCACTTTGCTGTGTCAGTCTATAATCATATTATGAAAGAACTTATTGATGCCTTTCTGGAACTTTACTACACTATTTCTCTTACATTTATATTTCTTCTCTTCTAGAACCTTTTTTCTTTTCTTTCTTTCTTTTCTTTTTTTTTTAAAGATTTTCTTTATTTATTTAACAGAGAGAGATCACAAGTAGGCAGAGAGGCAAACAGAGAGAGAGGGGGAAGCAGGCTCCCTGCTGAGCAGAGAGCCCGATGTGGGGCTTGATCCCAGGGCCCTGAGATCATGACCTGAGCCAAAAGCAGAGGCTTTAACCCACTGAGCCACCCAGGCACTGCACTTCTAGAAACTTTACAAAAATGAAAATGAGCTGTTGGATCCTATTAGGTAAGATCTTGTTGAGAATCTTGGAATCCATATTCATCAGGGATATTGGTTTGAAACTCTCTTTTATGATGGGGTCTTTGCCTGGTTTGGGGATCAGAGTAAGGCTGGCTTCATAGAAAGGGTCTGGAAGTTTTCCTTCTGTATCTATTTTCTGAAACAGTTTCAGGAGAATAGGTATTATTTCTTCCTTGAATGTTTGGTAGAATTACCCAGGGAATCCATCAAGTCCTGGACTCTTGCTTTTTGATCACTGCTTCAATCTTGTTACTAGATATTGGTCTATGCAGGTTGTCAATTTCTTCGTTTCAGTCTTGGAAGTTTATAGGTTTCCAGGAATGCATCCATTTCTTTTAGGTTGTTTAACTTATTGGCATATAGCTGTTGATAATAATTTCTGATGATCGTTTCTATTTCCTTTGGATTAGTTGTGATCTCTCCCCTTTCATTCATAATTTTGTTAATTTAGGTCCTCTTTTCTTTTGGATTAGTTTGGCCAGTGGCTTATCGATCTTATTGACTCTTTCAAAAAACCAATTTCTGGATTTGTTGGTGTGTTCTACTGTTTCTCTAGTTTCTAACTCATTGATCTCTGTTCTAATCTCGATTATTTCCCTTCTTGTGTGTCGGGTTGGCTTAATTTGCTGTTGATTTTCCAGTTCTTTAAGGTGTAAAGAGAGGTTGTGTATTTGAGATTTTTCAATTTTTTTCAGTGAGCCTTGGGTGGCTATGTATTTCCCCCTTGGGACCGACTTTGCCATATCCTATAGATTTTGGATCAATGTGTCTTCATTCTCATTGGTTTCCATGAATTATTTAAATTCTTCTTTGATTTCATGGTTGATCCAAACATTCTTGAGCAGATTGGTCTTTAGCCTCCAAGTGTTTGGATTCCTTCCAAACTTTTTCTTGGGGTTGAGTTCCAGTTTCAAAGCATTGTGGTCTGAGAACATGCAGGGAATCATCTCAGTCTTCTGGTATCGGTTGAGTTCTGATTGGTGACCCAGTATGTGGTCTATTCTGGAGAAAGTTCCATGAGTGCTTGAGAAGAATGAGTATTCTGTTGTTTTAGGGTGGAATGTTATGTATATATCTATGAGGTCCATTTGGTCCAATGTGTCATTCAAAGCTCTCGTTTCTTTACTGATTTTCTGCTTGGATGAACTGTCTGTTACTGAAAGTGGCATGTTAAGATCTACAATTAATGTATTCATATCAAGATGACTCTTTATTTTGACTAACAGTTGGAAGATTATTCACCATGACCAGGTGGGATTTATCCCTGGGATGCAAGGGTGGTTCAACATTTGCAAATCAATTAATGTGATAGAACAAATCAATAAGAGAAGAGAAAAGAAACATATGGTCCTCCCAATTGATGCAGAAAGAGAATTTGACAAAATTCAGCATCCATTCCTGATTAAAACTCTTCAAGGTATAGGGATAGAAGGAACATTCCTCAACTTCATAAAATCTATCCATGAAAAGCCCACAGTATCATTCTCAATGGTGAAAAGCTGATAGCCTTCCTTTTGAAATCACGAACATGACAAGGATACCCACTTTCACCACTCTTGTTCAACATAGTACTAGAAGTCCTAGCAACAGCAATCAGACAAGAAGAAGAAATAAAAGGTATCCAAATTGGCAAAGAAGAAGTCAAACTCTCTCTCTTCGCAGAGGACATGTTACTTTATATGGAGAACTGAAAAGACTCCACCTCCAAACTCCTAGAACTCATACAGCAATTCAGTAATGTAGCAGGATACAAAATCAATGCACAGAATTCGGTTGCTTTCCTATACACTTACAGTGAAAATATGGAAAGGGAAATTGGAGAATTGATTCCATTTACCAAAGCACCAAGAACCAGAAGATACCTGGGAATAAACCTTACCAAAGAGGTAAAGGATCTGTACTCGAGGAACTATAGAACACTCATGAAAGAAATTGAAGAAGACACAAAAAGGTGGAAAAGCATTCCATGTTCCTGGATTGGAAGAATAAACATTGTTAAAATGTCTATATTTCCCAGAACAATCCATACCTTCAATGCCATCCTGATCAAAATTCCATTGGCACTTTTCAAAGAGTTGGAACAAACAATCCTAAAATTTGTATGGAACCAGAAAAGACCTCAAATTGCCAAGGAAATGTTGAAAAAGAAAAATAAAGCTGGGGGCATCACATTGCCTGATCTTAAGCTTTTCTACAAACCTGTCTTCACCAAGACAGCATAGTACTGGCACAAAAACAGACACACAGACCAGTGGAAAAGAGTAGAGAGTCCAGATATGGACCTGCAACTCTATGGTCAAATAATCTTTGACAAAGCAGGAAAAAATATCCAGTGGAAAGAAGACAGTCTCTTCAATAAATGGTGCTGGGAAAATTGGACAGCTATATGTAGAAGAATGAAACTTGACCATTCTCTTACCCCATACACAAAGATAAACTCAAAATGGATAAAAGACATCAATGTGAGGCAGGAATCTATCAAAATCCTAGACGAGAACATAGGCAGTAACTTCTTTGACATCAGCCACAGCAACTTCTTTCAGGACATGTCTCCAAAGGCAAAGGGAACAAAAGTGAAAATGAACTTTCAGGACTTCATCAAGATAAAAAGCTTCTGCACAGCAAAGGAAATGGTCAACAAAACAAAGAGGCAACCCACGGAATGGGAGAAGATATTCACAAAGGACACTACAGACAAAGGTCTGATATCTAAGGTCTATAAAGAACTTCCCAAACTCAACACTCAAAAAACAGATAATCATGCCAAAAAATGGGCAGAAGACATGAACAAACACTTCTCCAAAGAAGACATACAAATGACTAACAGACACCTGAAAAAATGTTCATCATTAGCCATCAGGGAGATTCAAATCAAAACCATACTAAAATACCACCTTACACCAGTTAAAATGGCCAAAATCAACAAGACAGTAATAACAAATGTTGGAGAGGCTGTGGAGAAAGGGGAACCCTCTTACACTGTTGGTGGGAATGCAAGTTGGTTCAGCCCCTTTGGAAAACTGTGGAGATTCCTCAATAAATTAAAAATAGAGCTACCCTATGACCCTGAAATTGCACTAATGGGTATTTACCTCAATGATGTAGATGCAGTACAAAGAAGGGCCACATGTACTCTAATGTTTATTGCAGCAATGGCCACAATAACCCAATTGTGGAAAGAGCCAAGAGTCCCTTCAACAGATGAATGGATAAAAAAGATACGGTCCATATACCATATATACAATGGAATATTAAGCCTCCATCAGAAAGGATGAATACTCATCTTTTGTATCAACATGGACGGGACTGGAAGAGATTATGCTGAGTGAAATAAGTCAAGCAGAGAGAGTCAATTATCATATGGTTTCACAGACATGTGGAGCATAAGGAAAAACATGGAGGACATTGGGAGAAGGAAAGGAAGGGTGAAGTGGGGGAAATCTGAGGGGGAGATGAACCATGAGAGACTGTGGACTCCGAGAACCAAACTGAAGGATTTGGAAAAGAAGGGTGTAGAGGGTGGGTGAACCTGGTGTTGAGGAGGGCACGTATTGCATGGAGCAGTGGGTGTGGTGCATGAGCAATGAGTCTTGGAACACTGAAGAAAAAAAAACATAATAAAATTAAAAAATTAAATTAAAAAACAAAAAAACAAAAAGGAAAATGAGTTTGGTCTGGTGTAGTGGTTGGTTCCTCAGGTGATTACTCCTTCCTTTTGTATAGAACCATCTCAATACTTGTTGCAATGTACATATTTCATGGAAAGACAGGAACAGAATGGGACATATTCCTTAATTGCCAAGAATAAGGACATTTGCCTGTTTAGAACTGACTACTCAAAGCAGGAGATAATTAGCCACTCTTGGCTTAGATGTCCCAAAATTCCCTGTGGAAACCTCTGGCTGGGACTTCCATCATGCCGTATTGGAGTGTCCATAAGCAAAAAGTCTGCACTACATTATTCTCAAAGGTCTTCGTATTCTCCTTGCCTTCCAACCGCCCTTAAGATTTGGGCCGTGAGCCACCTACTCACAAGGTGCAATTAATTAGCACATTCTTGAGCGCTTCCAGCCAGGCTGAGGTGATTCCGAGATAAATTTCTCAGGCATAGTCTTCTGCACAGCCAAGCTTCAGGCCTACTTTAGCTTTCCTTTGATATAACGGTTTAGGAAAATTGCCTAAGATTATAACTAACACTGGTCACTGGTACACAGAATCCACTTTTCTCCTTTAAAATTACAACCAGATTTTCTAACCGTTAGGCTTCTGAAAGTTTCCACATAGTTTGTTCTCTTTTGAGCCTTGTGGTGCTTCTAATTCTTTTTCTCAAATGCACCTTCTCATGTGGAACACACCTGGGAGTTCCAGAGAGTTGGTAATACATTAGAAGTTATAAGCAGGTTTTAAGGAGGATAGAGAGGTCTGGAAATCTTTATCCTTTCTGAACTTCTATAACATGTGCTTCCTAATATTCTGTGTACATATTATCTTTTGTTAGGTTGTAAACTCTCCAGGAGCAGCAAATGCATTTTATTCAGCTTTGTAGTCCACACAGTCTTGAGCATGGGGTCTTAAAAGTTGTTAATTTTCTGTGTGTGGAAGAACATTTTCTAAATAGAGAAATAAATCACATATACCCCTCAAATTGAAAGGTGGTTTTGCTAGAACTATAGCTATCACTATGCTGAATTTCAGTTAGGTGAGATTCAAAGACACTACTGAAGGGCGGCTGTTTGGTGGAGTTCTACAGAATGGTCTGTGGATCCATATTCCTGCCCATTATCTGTCTACCCCACCTGTCTTCCAGCATCGACAATGATCATGTCAACAATTTCCATGTATATGGTCGTTAATTATTCACAAAGTCAATGCTTAATTCTAATATCAATTTTTTGAGGAAGATTATTAATAATTCCATTTTACAGCTGAGAAAACTAAGGCTCAGTAATTAAAGTGACTTTACTAGGGAAAAGGAACAAAAAAGCGCAGAGCCAACCCATAGTTATGTCATCTGACTCTCTCTCTAATCTTTCCATCTTCCTGAGGGATCTTCCTCCTGTCACTCTTGTCTTAACATCAGCAATTGTCAACTGGAATGTGCATCAGAATCACTTGGAGTGCTTATTAAAATATAGATTGCTGAGTCCCACCCCAAAGTTTCTGATTTAGTAGGTCTGGATGGGACCTGAGAATATGCATTTCTAACAAGTTCCCAGGGATGCTGATCCTCCTGGTCCTAGGCAACACATCTTGAAAGCCAGTGCTCTACACAATATATTTCCCACATACCAGCCAGAGTGATCTTTCCTACACTCAAATCAGATTAAGTGTTGTGCTTGCAAACAAGCTTCTGATCACTTCTCACTTATACCCATTATAAAAACCTGACCCCTCACACCTACTTATGAGTTCCTTTTTTATATGGCCCTGAAATCCTTCTGTCCTTATCTCTTGCTTATTCACTGAGCCTCCTTTCTTCTGCTCAACTTTCAAACTTCCTCCCATCTCAGAGCCTTTGGAAAGGAGTATTCCATCCCAAATGTCTGAAGGTCATGGCTCTTTTGTGTCATTTAAGTGTCAGCTCAAGATAAGTATATGCATAGTGTTTCCCTGACTTTCATGTTAAGAATTGCCCTCCCAGTGACTAATCTTATAGTCTCATTCTTATTTTCCTATTTGTTTTACTTCATCATTTTCTTTTCCTACCACCAGAATGCAAGCTCCATAAAAACTGTGATGTTGTCTGCTTTATTTATCACTCTGAACTCTGCCTAAAACCATGTCTAGCATGTGGTGCTACTCAATAGATATTTGATAAATTAATGAAGGAGCCTCCAACATTCTCTTAAAATCCACAAAATCCTTCAGGTTAGTAACCCCATTGAGATCCCAGGTCTCATGCCTTGTGAATCTCTGAGGAATCAGTGGTCAGTTCCATTAACACTACAACTTCCTTTGCTTTTAGAGAAATGGAAACTATACGAGACAAAGGGTACCTTGTGGCTGTGCTAGTTTGAAACAAAGTGTAGGCCATAAATACATAAATACAGCGTCAAGTAGAGCTACAGAACAGATTTTCCTCACTATTTCATTAAAGCAGGAAACGATATCCTTAAGGAGCTAAGGAATCTTGAAAGAGGTGGGAGAATGACTCTAAGTGCTATCTGTAAACACCTTTCGACTCTATTGCTGATTCCAGGGGTGGGACTAGGCTACACTCAGGAATAGGTACAGTGGCCACAGAAGTGTGGTGTGTGTATAAATATATAGGCAAAACATCTGTGGTCTAACTTCTTTTCTTTTAGGGAAAGCCCCAATCTTTTCTTCTCAGTGGGAAAAGTCTGGTGTAGATTTCCTTTGCTTCCAGCTCAGAGGCTGGGCATGTGCCCCAGGCCTGGCCAATCACAATACTCCATTCCTCTCAACAGTGATTGGTCAAGTATACCCAAATGCATCATGTGGGGCCAGTGAGAGTCCCATCTATGAATTGTCCTAGTGCTGCCAGGAAATATACTCTCTGAAATCTTGAGAAAAGATTGGAGACTTTGGCAACCACCTTGTCACTGCGTGAAGAGAACCTATCTGGGAGTAAAACATAGAGTCTGGACCATAATGGTTTAGTCTCTGGATCTCCATGTGCCTGAATCTAACACTTGAATTTCTTACTTAGTTGAACACATTATTTTGCATTTCTACTTAAGCACATTGGAGATACATTATGTCATTTACAACTGAAAGGGTGCTGAGGGATCCAGCGTATCCCACATGTCCTTATGAAACTCCTCCCTGAATAGTTCTGCCGCGGTGTGTTATTTTTCTGTCAACACCTAGAGCAAAGGCAGTTGGAACCACCCACGACACTGCACTCAAGCTACTGTGAATTTGAAGCCCACACACCATTGCAGAAAATGTTATTAATAACAATTCCTCCATTTCTATGGAGTCTTCTTCCAAAGAGTTCAAAGAATCTATTATATATTCCTTTTCTCATCATCTTGCTTCTGTAATGGAGGAAGGTCAACAAATACTCCCCACTTGTGCGACCCTCGGCAGTTACATCACCTCTTGGGAGTGTCAGTTTTCTAAAGTGTTAACAACAATGGTATGGAGGCAAGGTAGGAGTTTTAGATTTGACATTTGATGAGACCCGGACACAATGTGAAACAACTGACGTCGTGACTGCAGGATTTTGCAAAATAAAATGTTGGTATTGCATACTATTGTTTGCAAGCAAGTTCTCAGAAAATACGTTCTATGTCACATCAGAATTAGTGCCAATCAGAAGTATGGAAAAAATACTCTCACGCTTCCTAACTGATCTCTTATCTAGAAGAAGATGGACTGAGGCAGTGTCAAGAGATCTACTTGCTCTATTTACTACCAACTTCTGTAGGGAAATAACATTTTCATTTTATCATAAACCTTGGGGCCTTAGCCAGCATAATATGCCCAAGAGTTCAGCTATGAATTACAGATGTCTTCTCAGTTTCCCAAAGCAAATCTGACTCAGAGAAAGATGAGTTTACGTGATCCACACTTGTGAGAAAATACATCTAAATCATTCCTCCTTAATGGGTTATATAATTCAACTGATAATCTGTATTATGCCACCTTATTCAAAGATGTTTGAGCCAACATAACTCAAACATGAGCAAATAAACTGCTAGTGGACAGATAGGGAAACTGTGTCATCATTAATTAGCTATTTTTTGAACATTTGCTCTGTGCAGAGTTGATTAATATGTTTTCTTAATGGAAAATATAAAAAGGACATAGTTCTTGCTTCAGGTAAGAAAGCAACTCCTTTGAGTCCATGGGAGATACCAAGAAAACATTCCAAGGAAACATTTAACTATCTGGTAATTGATATAATAGAATAAAAATGACAAAAAGAGAGCTAGATGGAATTAATGAAAAAGAAAATGACTGGAAGAAGTGAGCTTTACCATGAGATTTTCTAGAAGGTACGGAGTAGGTACATATGGGGAGTATTTGAAGAGACGCATCCTTTTTTGTGAGTGGTAGAGGCAGTTCATAAATGAGAACAAGAAAATGGCAGTTGCAATTTTTTTTTTCTTTAGTGAAAGTATACTCAAATGCCCCAAATGTTACATGGGACATACTCAGAGTAAAATGATTTTTTTTTGTTTTTCTGGAATTAAAATTTAGCAGGGCATCCTGTATTTTCATTGACTAAATGTGGGAACTCTTTGTAGAAGTATCTAAGACAAAGTCTGCTTTTTTATTTTTAAGAGAGGGATTAGCATGTGTTAAAGATATGCCTGTCAACACCATACAGCACTTTTATGTGCCAGGTCTTATTGTGAGCACTTTGCACATTTTTCGACTCATTTAATCCTTATAAAAACAGTATTATTGCTTTATCCTCTTTTTTTTTTTTTTTTTCCAGAGGAAGAGACTGGGCCACAGAGAGATTAAATAACTTGTCCAAGTGGATAAGCCAACAATGGGCAGAGACAGGATTTGAACCCATGCAGTCTGGCTTTAGAAGCTGTGCTTTCATGACAATGTAATTTTGCCAGGCCAATTCTGTGGCCACACAGCGTGCGAGGAAAACACCTCATCATGGCTTTTTTAACAGAGTTTAACTGTTGGGTCAACCCTTCCAACCAAAAGCACGGCCCCTGGAAAAAAGTAGCTCTAATCTTGGAGAGAGCTCCGGATATCCCTCCCTGCCGTGTGGACACCGAGTAGCGGCCTGCCGCTGACTGGTTCCTCACCTTCCTGTATCTTCCACCCACCTCCTGCAGTCTTCCCTGAGTGCCATTAAGGCTCCTCCCTGATTGGCTTCTAATAGTCATTTTACGCTCCTCTCACATGACAAGGAGACTGCATCTCGGCACACCACACCAACGTCTGCCTAGGCTCCTACTTTGGCCAGGCACTCTCCTGGCAATGTAGTAATGGGGAGGGCCCCCTGGGTGCTGAGTAAGGGACACGCCACCCACAAGTATAATTTATTGCCAGGGACTCAAGGAACTTGTGAGGCTAAAAGCCAATTCCTTTTGCACTATTTTATATCTGTCTAGATTTGTTCCCAAGATCGGTAGAGAGCTCCTGATATATTTTCGAATAGGAGCAAATATGATACAAATCTAAGAGACACATCCCTAGAATTCCAGAGAGAAAAATGGGAGGTATCATTGAAGGGTGCTCTTTGTTGAATTGATGGCTCTAATTTGTACAACATAAATGAAAGCAAATCATAAATATGAATGTTTAGCATATTAAAAAATGGTAAGTCCTTGTATTGACTTATTTTGGCTTTTTATACTACACTATCAATTTGTGAAGTGTTCAGGCATTTTACTTCTAGTAAGACATTTGTTTCAATGAAGTGATATAAAACCCTTCGTCCATTCCTACTAAGAGCTGAGGAATAAGCCTATTTGTAATGACTCTTACATGAGAACTGTATTGAATAGTTTTCTATTGTAATCAGACATTACATGAAATTAGAATCAATAGGGGAGCAAAATCAATCAGCCATGGCGGAGGGATTGAGATAATAATGACTCATTTGCCTGGGTTGCTTTAGAAAATTAATAACAACAGAGGTAATTACTAACCTGGGAGAGCCAGACTCTTGATCATTCTTTAACACTTTAAACATGAAGTACACAGAAACCCATCGCTGCAGGGCACCTGCCTGTTTGCTGCAATCAACAATTAACTGGCCAGGTGGTTCAAAACTCACATCTTCCGGATTACTGGTTCTCAACTGGAGGTGCCTTTGTCCCCAGTGGGACACAATGCAATGGCAGGGGGCATTTCTGACAGTTCCAACTTGGGGCATGGATGCCCCTGGCAGCAGAGGGTAGAAACCCGAGGTGGCACCACATGTTCTACACGCAGAGGAGAGCCCCCAAGATGCAGAGTTACCCACCCCCAATATAACAGTGCCAAGGCTGAGAGGCCCAGGCCCTAGGCCGTGTCTCAGAGTTGCCAGCTGCCCAGAGACAGAGTTCACAAGGCAGGCTATGACAGCACCCAAATAAAGAGCAGCGATGATTGGTCCAAGAAGAATGGCTTATCTCCCGCTTCCTTTGGCTGAGGTCTCTATTCTGCACAAAAGGCTGGCAAATTCCTCCATTTTTCTTCTAGCTCTATCTGCTCTCCTGCAAAGAGGCGTATATCACAGCCTCCTGGCTGTGGGCTCTAAGACACCGCTACAGATCAGACGGCTCAATGCATCAAAGAAAGGGCCCCTCTGGACACAGCTGGCTAATAGGGTGCTCCCTGGCAAAATGTAAAGCTGCCTCTTTTCTCTGAGTCCCCAGCCTTTGGTCATTTGGAAGTACCTTGATCTTTACTATTCAAAATATTTATGGAGCCAGCTTCCACGTGGCAAAAGGTAAAGGTACATGTCAAAGGGCGAGATGGCTGAACTGATCGGCCAAGCACCTCTGCATCTCATGTCCAAAGATGACCCATTTATGCCTCAAGTAATCCTACAGGCAAACTGCCTTGTGCTGTGCAAAGCCGGCAGCGAACTACCAAAACAGTACAACCGACTTCCTACCAAGCCCACCATTAGGTCCCTTGAAGATGGCTTTTCCTTGCTACCTTCCTTCTGTTAAAAGTAGGCTCCCATTTCACAGTGCCAGAAAGCTTTATGTTTACTATAATAGAAAAAGTCAAATTAGGGTAAAATATTTGTCCAAATAAGGGGTGTTAGGAATAATCAAAGAGCAAATGCAGTTTAATTTGTAATGCAGCTATCTTCTTTGCCCGCCATCCAAGCTCTTCCTATTGGCATTCTAGTCAGCTACAGCACATGGATGCCCAGAGCAGATCCCACTGAGACTGACAGTGAATCATTACTCCCTGTAATGTCGGAGACCTGTGCAGTCCTCTCTCACCTTGAGTCATAATGGACCTACTCTTTGCTGAGGTGGCATTAGCATTGGAGTTTTCTGGGGAGACAGAAAGGTAGGTCTTTAATTGTGGAGATCTCTGGCCCCATGGCAGTTTTCTCAGGGAAAGATGCTAGTAAGCTAGCATCTTACTATGCTAGTGATAGTATGTGTGATCATGCCTAGATAGATATGATAGATAGTATGATCACGCCTCTGATCATGCCATTGGGGTGGCTTACTTAGCCACTAAGTGAAACCTTTCAAAGTCAAGCAACTATTGCCAAGTCCTTCACCTCAAATGACACAGACATTGTATCGTATTGTCCAGGAAGGCTCCCATGTCCACAGACTTTTTTCCAGAAATATCATTTAATCTCAGTCTCAATCTTTCAACCAGCACCTTTCCAGCTTCTCAAATATTACACTCATTTTACAAGAAGCACAGAATTTTCAGAGATGCCTAGTTCCGCCTTCTCATATTAAAGGTAAGGAAACTGAAGGCCAATGCCTTGCCCACTCTTACTTTGGAAATTGTTACTCTTCAAGATATTTGCTGCTCCTCTTAGCGGAATGATTTTATTTTTTCACCCCTTTGCCATCAGATTTGGCTACCTTATTTGCATCGGCCAAAGAAACACGAGAATTTTAGGCTACTTTCAAGCAGGGATTTTAAGAGCCATCATGTGATTCTGCCGAGGGCTCTACCTCTTTCTATGCAAAAAGCAATGTCCTGGGTAGGGACTGTTCCCACAGTCTGGGTTCCAAATCAGGGATGAATCAAGGCAGAGCCATAGTCAACTTGGAGCAATGTAGATGAGAAGTAAACCTATGCTATTGTAAGCCACCACCTGAGGTCATGTGTTACTACAGTATTATACAACCTACACTGACCGATGTCATCACCAAGCAAGTTAATAGCAGAGCTGGTCAGTCCGTATTTCTACACTCGATTTTTTCCAACATACCACACTGAACAAAACATATTTCAGCTCTAATGAGCTACAAAAAGAATAACATCCAACATTTGAGCAGAGAGACCATGGTTTTTGATATTTTTAGTTTGTTTCCCAAAACAAATTAGAAAGGCTTTGGGGATTACTCACAGTATGGATCAGCTGTATCTGTGGGAATAATTAAGGGCAGATGCCTCTGCAAAGCACGGCCCAAAAGTTTACACTTTCTGTAAACTTGTATTTCAGACTCTGCAGAAGCAAAGTCTCCTCTTACCCAGTAGCAAACATAATGTTATTTAAGATAAAAAAAATAAACCTCAAACACAATAAAAATTCCTGAAATTCAGAGGACATAAAAAGAAAAGACAGAATGACAGAAAGTCAGAAAGGAATGAAAGAGAAAGGATTAAAGCCCTCAGACGTTGCGCAGAACTGTAAACATCATTTAGGTGTATAAATTTACCTCATTATTTTCTAGTTAACGAGTTTTCAAATAAGCTAAGAACATTCTGGTGATGTCTTTACTTAACACTGTAATTTCACAAACTGTCAAGAATGAGGAACTCCACTGGGGTAAATGAAGATATGCTTGAATTTTCTTAATTGCCACCTTGCTAAGGTTTCGAGCTCATTGTTTAGCAGTGTGACAAACGGTTCTAAGCACTGTCAGGCAGTCGCAGGGGAGACAGGGTTGCTATACAATGTGCCTGTCTCATTACTGTGTTGCTGACAGCCCAGAGGCAGAGAAAGCAAACAACACTTGCTTCAGGAGCAGAGTTTCAGGGGCCAGTGTGGCAGTGACTGACAAACCGGAGGAGCTCTCACTAGTAGGGAATGATAGCTCTTCCTCAGTCTGATCATCCTCCCTGGGAAAAGGACTGTCTTGAGGGGGTGGGGAAGCTAGGTCTCTGCATCAGCCCCTAACACCGTACTTGGCACACTGTGTGTTCTCAATAAATGCTTGTTGGATGGATGGATGGACTGATGGACAGGCAGATGGATGGGTGGGTGGACAGACACTGGATGGATGGATGAACATCTCTCCTACCCAGGCTTATCAGCACCTTCCTTTCTCCTCTCTACTTGCCAGAAACAAGACTGAATAAACTTAATCATATAATGATAACTCAGTGACTCTGAGGCAGGGTCTTGCTACCCCTAGCTTGCACAGTCCACCTCCCTCTCACCAGTACATTGACATTCTTGTACCCATTTCCCTGTCCCACCAGTTCGGAACTCCTCTGAGGGATGAGCTTGCGTCTGAGTCACCTTTCAGTCCTTCCTAATGCTTGCAAAGCATATTGCTCTCAGCAGGTGTTCTATACATTTTAATTTTTAAAATATTGTTTGATATTCTTAATGTGTTGTGTCTCAGAAATGTTTGCTACTTAGAAGAGAGATAGGATGAGAATAGAAAATGCTGAACATGAAGGAATGAGTTGAAGGAGGGTTTCAGATACAAAGATGGGAGAGATGCTTCTTTGAATCTTACTGCCTAGAAGAGTGGTCTCGAGTCCTCCTCCACAAGCCGGCTTTGGTGTAAGGTATGTATTCTCAGTGGAGATAGTGTCATGCCCAAGAGGGGAAAATTGGTTCCTGAGGGTCCAAAAAAGTCTTAGATATTACAATGGTTTATGACCCTCCAAGGGCCACAATTCATACACAGTACTTTTGTGATATTAAAATTTCATGGGAGTGTGTGGGGAAAAATGTCTAAAAAATATAAAATAAAAACTGAGTAGCTTTTTCCTCTTTTAAAAATTTTTTCTTAAACAACTTGCATAACAAGGAATCAATTGTTCCTTAAAAGTTTGATAGGACTATTTGTAAACACATCTGGACCCAGAATTGTCTCAGAGCATAATCTTTGACTACCATCTAAAAATAGTTATTGGACAATTCAAGACATCTGTTTCTTCTAATTTTCTAGGAATCTACCCTATTTTTGTTATGTTTACAACATCAACAGCACGTGGTTGCTGATAGCCCTATTTTTAACTATCTCTTATATCTGTGGTATTTCTTTATATTTCTTTTTATTTTCTGTATTTCTAAACTACTTTCTTGAGCCATAATTTACATAGCATAAAATTTACTTGTTTAAATACACTCATTTTGAGTGTAAATTCAGTGATTTTGCAGTACATTTAGAGTCGTGCAACTATCATACAGTCCTGTGGTAAAACATTTCCTTTACCCCAACGAGGTCCCACCTTTGGGAGCAGCCACCAGTTATTTCATGTTCTAAGCCCCAGACATCAACGAATCTACTTTCTGCATTTATAGATTTGCCTTTTCCGGACTGCATTTTGTTTCTTTGTTTATCTCCATTAGCCTTTTCAAAGAAAACCTTTTAATTTTGCTACTCTTTGCTATTTCTTTATTTCACTGATTTTGAAAGAGTTCTCAGTCCATCCCTCAGTGACAGCCACCAACTATAAGAGCAGGACTCATGAATGAGACCGGCCCATTATTCCTCTGATAATCATTGAGGATTTGTCTGGGCACAGCGTCTGCTGAGCCTCTTCTCTGTAGAGACTGTGCTCATTTGTCAACAGAGACTTGGACAGTCTCTGGGCAATTTGCCCCAAATCCTGGTTTCTCCCATATGTCAGAGGTCCAGCTTCTGTGAAGCCAAATCCTGAAATTCTTGGGGGAGACAAAAGATCCTGAGTTTTCTGGTCTAGACCCCAAACCCCTAAACATGTCTGGGATCTCTGTATTTAAATTTGTACCATCATGAGTCATTATGTGCTTAATTTAAAAAAAAAAAAAAGAACAAAATATCAAGTGGCTGGTCAATGCTCAAGGATAGAAGTGCTTTCTGGCCAAACCCACTTCTGATTGCTAAGGAACCTGAAGACTGCCAACAATGTCCCTCAGCTGAAAAAGCAAAGGACATTTAAAGGACTAGAAGATATTTTGAGGTCCCGTGTTTCTTGTTTCACTTTGCAAACATGTGCCCACAATTGCTCCCTTTTCCACACTCCATACAATGATTACTGGTTGGGCCTTATGGAAATTTCCCTCATCTTCTTTGTGGATCTGCTCCCTTACCAATCACTGGCAAAGGGCAGAGAGCTAATAGTGATCATCTAGAGTAGACCAAGCATTTTATGGAATTTTCTCTCAATACTCACAGTGGCCCTTTGAGGTTAGTACTATTATCATTCCAATTTTAGAAATGAGACAACAGGGAGAGACAAGGTAACTTGATCATGTCTCTTATCCGTCAGTCACTTAGTGATTCCCTAGGGTCACAAAGATGGTGTCAGAGCCTGAATGAAAACTAACATCTACCTCACTACAACCTCATGCTCCTCCCACCCGACTAAAATGCGTCTGCACTATTAGGCTGGAAAGGACATTGGCGTTCATCTAGTGAAATACTTTCAACTTCCCCCAAGAGGCATGAGACAAATGCCCATATGCAGAGTAGTTATTAATTAAAAGTCAGTACTGTGGGCATCTTCTTGATGGTTCTGCGACTTGGGAATCACCTGCTCTGTCTACTGTGGTCCTTATACAGGCCTCTGGGATTGAGCTGCTCCAGTATGTAATGAGAAAATGCCAGGACTGGGCTTAATTTACCTGAAGCCTGCCTCCACCCCAACTTGACAACACAGAGAACCATAATTTCAGTGCAAGCTGGAGAACATTAAGAATGCCTTAAATCCTTCTAAATCCTCTTCAGTTGGATTGTGTGCTCCAGACAATTAAAATAACCTGGTTACTTGGAGGGTAAGTCTTTGTTCAGGTACCACTGATCATCTGAGAGATCCTTCTGACTGTTTAGGTTTTTCAAATTCTGGACCAATCATTCCTCTTTCCTTAGGGAACTTTCCTAGATTTCTCAAAACTCCAGGACTGAAATCTGAATTTACAGCCAATGTTTCTTTTCCCATTTATTTACTAATAACCTGAGCCTAGCAATATGATGTTACCAACATTGAGTGTAAGCCTCCTGGGTGAAAGGGGCAGATATATGGTTGGGGGTGTTGGAACACTGCTACATAATGAAAGCCCCTATTTTTATCTCTGTTTATCTATATTCCCCTGGGGTGGGAAACTGTTTCCTCTTAAGTGCAATCATATTGACATCACAAGAAAACTAATTTACTCTCTTTTCCCTGGAATGTTTTTCTATCTGGCTCACTTTTTATCATTGAAGAGCCAGCACTAAATTTAACTTCAGAAAGACCTTCCTAATTTTTTTAAAAGATTTTATTTATTTGAGAAAGAGACAGAGTATGAGAGGGGGGAAGGTCAGAGGGAGAAGCAGACTCTCTATGGAGCTGGGAGCCCAATATCCCAGGACTCTGGGATCATGACCTGAGCCGAAGGCAGTTGCTTAACCATGTAGGCACCTAAGACCCTCCTAATTTTTGAGTTACATGACCCTCTGTGATACTTTCATGGCCCCTCCAAATACCTACACCATGGGTCAGATGGTCAACATTTTTTTTATTGATATTTTACTAATTCATTTGACAGAAAAAGAGAGAGAGCACAAGTAGGCAGAGTGGCAGAAGGAGAGGGAGAAGCAGGCTCCTTGTGGAGCAGAGAGCCCGATGCGGGGCTCAATCCCAGGACCCTGGGATCATGACCTGAGCTGAAGGCAGAGGCTTAACCAATTGAGCCACCTAGGTGGCCTCAGATAATATTTTCTATAAAGAACCTGATAGTAAATATTTCCAGCTATGTGGGCCATAAGGTCCCTGTTCACAACTACTCAATTCTGCCATCGAAGCTCAAAAATGGCCAAGGGTGTGTCAGTAAAATTTGACTTTATTAACACTAAGTAAAACTTTATTAACACTAAAATTTGAATTTCCTATCATCTTCATGTGTCACAAAATATTATTCTTCTTTTGATTTTTTTCTGGCCATTAAAAACCATTCTTAGCTGCAAACTACAGAAAGAGGTGGTGGACTGGAAATTCTTACTTGTTTATTTGCCTTTTTTTTTTTTTTAAAAAAAATAAAAAGATTTTATTTATTTATTTGAGAGAGAGAGAGAGAGAGAGGGAGAGAGCATGTGAACTGGGAAAGGGGGCAGAGGGAGATACCTCTCAAGCCGACTCTGAGCTGAGCATGGAGCTCCATACAGGGGCTTGATCTCATGACCTTGAGATCATGTCCTAAGCCAAAACCAAGAGTAGGAGGCTCAACCCACCAAGATGCCCAGGTGCTGTTGTTTACTTGGCTTTTTAATCTCAATGCATTAAAAATTCCCCTTGGAAACCTTCCATCCTGACACATTTAGGACCTAACAGGGTACTTGACTTGTATGGTAGAGGTTAAGCTTTACCCACTTAAGAATGCGCCACTAGTCACCTTTTCTGCCCCACTGTGGTCCTCATGTGGCCAATGGGCAGGACCATCACAGTGTTTAATCAGAAAATGCCTTAGTTTAAGTAACACAAGGAATCTTTGCCCTCCACCACAGACAGAAAAGCACACTATCAATATAAGCCTGAGAACATTAAAAGGGCTTTAAATCCTTTAGAATATTTCCCAACTGGTCTCTGCACTCAAGAGAAGGTTCAGCCACAGTACTGTGAATGGAAATGTTCTGCTTACTTCCCTCTCACCTACTATGTCTTAGTTTAATAGCTCGGTCCACCTGGTGAAACTTCCCTGCTTGTTAAAGATTTTTCCAGGCTTGGACAATTCCTTTTTCTTCTCCTTCATGAAGCTTCCTCAAGCCTGTGAGTTTTTGTATAAACTATTCTCACTGCCAGGAATATTCTCCTTTGTGGCTCAACCTTTCTCATTTTTTTAGGTCTCAACGGCAATGCCATAATCTCAGATGGGCTTTCTCTGTCCACTTCAACAGCACAGGCCCCATCCCCATTCTGCATCTCAGTACTGGTTTTTTCCCTTCCTAACACTATCCTGATTTATAACTCCTTCCCTTCTTACAGATTTGCTTTTTATCTCCACAGTCTAACACAGTAACTGACATATAGTAGGTGCTCAATAAATACTTGCTGAATGACCGAACAATAATTTGGCATCCTGAGGCACAGCACCTATATTTAAATCTCAGAAACCCACTTCCTAAACTTTCCTGGCCAATTGACTTGCTAAGTTTTGCTGCTTTTGTAATTAGTAAAATGCAAATAACCCACTTCAAAATATTTTAAGTGTAAAATGAGAATAGCACATGTAAAGTGCTTAGCACAGTACCTGGTACACAGTAAGAAGACAATTAGCAATATCTGTCTATTTCTATCTATCATCTCTATCACATCTATCTATGATAGATATCTATCAATCATCTATCAACCTTCCATCATTTATCATCGATTGCTACCATCTATCATCATCCATCGATCCATTATCTCTCTCTACCATCTCTGTCTATATATCAATTATCTATCATCCATCATCTATCATTATCAGTCTCTATGATCTATATCAATTATTTATCCATCATCTAGCTATCTATCCATTATCCATCTCTATCATATATATCTTAGTACTCTATCCTTATCTATTGATTCATCTATTATCTATCATCTATCTATCGTCTATCATCATCTATCATTTATTATCTATTATATATCATCTATCTATCTCTATCCATCATCTACCAATCATGCATCAATCATCATCATCATCCTTATAATCTCTTGAATGTATTAATTTGTATCAGAGCTAATTCAACTGATAATTTTAAACCTGTTTTTCTGGTTTTGGCTACAACATACTGAAGAACTCTTAACACTGCTTTATTCTGCTAAGTAGGAAAATAAACAATCTAAATTGTCAGAGAGAGTATTTCTCATATTTTCAGTTTCTCATCATGTAATTGCCCTTGTATTACATGCATGCACATTAGTGTATTCATCCCTGGATGATTCTTTCAGTGATAACACTGAATTCTGAGCCACCACACTTCCCACAGATTACTTATACAACACAAGTAACATCATCAGTTACTCATGTCCTATCTTGTGGAGGCTAGCTATTTGAAAACAGTCACTTACTATATTTTTAAATCTCTGCTTCAGCTTTCAGCACTAGGAGGTCTTCATCAAGCCTAGGTTTTATGCTAATGAAAGCAAGGCTGTCTTGTCCAAAACACAGAAAGGTGCAAGGAGTTAATTGTTGCAATTATCCACTGAGTGGATTTGGACTGTGAATCCCTGAAAGGATGGATTGTTAATTGCTGTTAAATGGTGATTAGATTTCACTCTTCATGTTTTCAAGATGAATTGAAGTTTACTAGACCTCAAATAATGATCTGCATTAAACTAAAGGGCAGGGAGGACATCATAGAGTTTGATAAATACCCACACACCCACACACACAAGCATAAACTCAGAACTTGTTTGAAAAATTTTTCATTCCTGCTTTCCAAGATACAAATGGTAGGATATGTTTTACTAAACCATACTTTTTGCTCTTCCAAATAATTGGTCAAGAAGAGAAAATCTGGGCCTTCTGAAAATTGCAGATTTGAACTACAGAAATTATAGGTAGAATTTTGATATTAATGCCATATGGTGATATGTTTGAGTGGTTGTTCTGAAATGACATGGTGCTCTTCTCTTTGAAGGGTTCAGTATGGCTTTCCAAACTTCCCACTGTTGGTAGCAATTGTAGTGCTATATTAAAGTGACATTTTATTTATTTATTTTTATGTCCTGTTAACCAACATATAGTACATTGTAAGTTTTCTGTTGTGTTCAATGATTCATTAGGTGCGTATAACACCCAGTGCTCATCTCAATATGAAAGCAACACTCTAAAGCAAAAATTTAAAAACCCCATTTTCTTTACATGGCTTTGTTTTTCTTTTGTCTTTCTTTGGTTTTACTGTATATTGCATGTGCATTCTGAGGGCAGGCACTGGATCTTGACAGTATCTAGCACAAACGTGACTGAATTAATGATACTTGAAAGATTAAATACATGAATAGATGAGTATCATACAACAGTGTAAACTTAAGTGTGCTACTAAACCTAAGAATTATTACCGCATAGCATTAATATCTTAAGAGTTCTGTCTTTAGAGTCCAAAGAGAAGTAGGTCTTCTTCTCCTTGAAATTTTCTTAGTAATAGTACTCAGATATGGGGCTGGCTTCTGAGAACTTAAAACATGTATGGAACATGACATGGGCTTCATGTCAGACTTACCTTTCTTGGTGTCTTTTTATCCCTTAATGTGAATTAAAATGACACAAAACAGATTTGGAGATGTTTGTTTCTAAGTAACCCCTCTAGAGAAAAATGAACACTTGCAAGAAAGGTCCTTTAAAGCACTGTATACACACAAAAAATTAAATGAAAGGAAAACATCCTCCATTACCTGCAATGAAAGAGGATTCTAGGTATAACTTGAACCTACCTGTATCTGAGCATTTTACCATGATTACTAGGACCCACCCAAGAGCTCCTTGCATTTTGCAAGAGGAATTTTGTGGTAGGCTGAATAATGGCCCCTAAAACATCGGGTCCTGATTCCTGTAATATCTAAATATTACCTCATATGGAAAAAGGCCCTTTGGAGATGCGATCAAGTTAAGGATCTTGACATGGGGAGATTATCCTGGATGGTCTAGGCACATCTTAAATGCAATCTTAAGTATCCTTATAAGAGTGAGGCAGAGGGAGATTTTAGAGACAAAAGAAGTGGAGACAATAGCACTATGAAGGCAGATGATGTGACACAAGCCAAAGAATTCTGGCAGCCACAAGAAACCAGAGGCAGCAAAATCAAATCCTTCCCTAGAACCTCTTAAGGGCGCACTGCCCTGCTGACACCCTGATTTTGGCCCCCTAAAACTGATTTCAGACTTCTGGCCCCCAGAACTGTAAAAGAATACATTTCTGACGTTTGAAGGTACCAAATGTGCTGTAATCTGTTAAAACAGTCACAGAAAACTAATACAAACATAGAATTTTGTTTTTATTCAGACTAGAACCTGACGCAGTCTATGAATTCTTATTACTGCATACTACTATGGCATGAGGGCTTGTTAGAAATACTCAGTCTCGGGCCCAATTTTGAAATCAGAATTTGCAATTTCACAAGATATGAGGTACTTCACATACACCTTCAAGCTTGAGAATCATTGCTCTAAATGACTCTGCAGCCTTTTGGTGAGAACCTACTTCTCACTTTGAAGATCTGAGGTCACCCTTTACTGGAGGGTAGGTGTTTTATTAACAGGCTGCTAAGAGTCTTATGAAGGCAGACAATGAGGCTAGACTGCAGGTAAAATCCCTTTCTCAGCTGGAATCTCAACGCATCTTAGCAAGAAGGAATGTGCCAACCGTCTTGGAGCTAGATCAGGAAGGACTTCTGGAGTAAGATGGTGCTTGAATACTTAAAAATGATTCTAATATTTACACGACCACATGATACATTTTCCATTTAATCTAACAATTAAGAGAAAGAAATCTGTGAGAGCCAGAGCCATCCCTGGAGAAATGAGCTTCTCAGAGCTGGATAGGTGACATGGTGATAGGGATATAGCAGGGACATAAGCTTAATGTGATTAGAGTGACCAAGCGACCTTTATCATCTCTTTCAGCAAAAAGCTTGTGCTCCTATGATTCCTGAACACCATCTAAAATCATATTTACACTTTTAGAAACAGTTTCTTTTTAACAAAGCAAAAGGGTTGAATTACAGCATCTATGGCTAAGGAAGGACTCATTAAACAGTTTGGATGGGTTCCGAAAGCTGTGCAAGACTGTTTCCTGACCTATAGAAGAATTCAGCAGAGGAAATTTTACCTGTCCACTCCTACTTTAATAGGCAACAGCAAAATGCTGGAGTCAACAACACCATCTATAAATGTGTATGGCAGCTAATTTTTAATTGGCACTTTCTCTTGCACCTGCCATAGGAGTTTCGCACATTTATCAACATATTGAAAACGCTTACTTGGTATTTGCAATCTTTTTCCTTTCGCACATGATCAACACTACTCAAATTAGTGTCCCTCTGAACACTGACAAATATTTGAAGAAAAGATCATTTTACACTTGGCTAGTTGGAGGCCATCTCAGGTTATAGTTCCAACTCCTTTCTAAAAATGAAGAAAACTTCAAGTTCAGGAGACTGATGCCTATGCCTTCTGCTTCAACCCTCAGTAGTACTAGACGTGCCCAGGATGATAGAACATCCTAGCAGAGACATGGGACATGAACTGAGAACGGCTGGGGACAGGAGAGGAAGAGGTTAAAGCAAGAACAGGAGTTGCCTAAACTGAATTGAATAGTGTTCTCCCAAATTTGATGTCTACCTGGAACGTCCAAATGTGACTCTTTCCTTATTTGGAAATAGGTCTTTAATGGTGTAGTTAGTTAAGACAAAGTCATACTGGGTTAAGGTGGGTCCTAAATCCAGTAACTGTTGTTCTTATAAGAAAGTCACATGGGGACATAGATACACACAGAGAGGAGGACATTGTGTGAGGATGGGGGTAGAAATTGGATTAATTCAGCTATGAGCCAAAGAAGCCAAGGATTTCTAGCAACCGCCAACCTTCCAGCAGATGGAAAAGACCAGGAAGAATCCTCCCCTGGTGTCTTCGGAGGAAGCATGGCCCTGCTGACACCTCGATTTCAGACTTCTGGCCACTATGATAAATTTGGTGAGATAATGAACTTCTGTTGGTTTAAGCCACTCCGTTCGTAGTAATCTGTTATGGCAGCTGTAGGAAACTAGTAAATGCCCATCCTAACTTATAATGAAAAATGATGGCAATGCTGACAGCTTACTTTCACCAGATACTCACTATGAGTCAAGCACTATGCTAAGTTCTTAATGTGGACTGTTCCACTTACTCTCCATCACAATCCTGGGAGGTATGTTTAATGACCTACATTCTATAGAGACTTGTCCAAGGAATCATAGCAAGTGGCTGAGCCAGAGCTTGATTCTTTAAAAATTCAGAACAGGGCTCATACACTTCACAACCTTATTCAACTGTCTCCTGATGATAATGATGATGAGGAGTATTATCCCAAACTCATAGCTCTTATGGCCAAATGTGCCCTCTTCTTACTCCTTAAAGGCAAATTTAGAGCTTTCAAGCAAATGATTAAGTCCTCCATCGACAGAAGGAAAATAAAAAACTTTACAGCAGAGAATTCATGCAATTAATTATAGGCCTCACGATAAATAATTGTAGTCAATGTTCTTACTGGCTAGGACTCAGTTGCCCTGATTGGTCTCACTATGGAGGGCAGAGATAGAGAAAAAACATGGGGAAATTATTTTTTTTTTTCAGCTGGGAGCATGTTTAAAGGCAACCTTGAGGGAACTGAGTCATATATTCAGTCACGCTTTGAATCTAATGGAATTATAGGTATTTCACCAAAGAGGAAGCTGAAGACTAGAAATGAGGAGGGATTTTAGCCAGTAACATAGGCAAGTTAACCAAAGTTTGGGGTCAGAACACATGTTTCCTGACCACTATCCAATGTTCATTATATATGTGCTTCCATCCATATATTCTTTTGTTGACCCATGTGTTCATCCAACCATCTACACATTCATCCAAGCATCTATCTGTCCACTGTTCACTTACTTAATAATTAGGAAGCAAGGATAGTTACTGAGAATATGAGGCTACATGGCCATATCTCCACCTGGCAGATCTCAGTAACACATGATATTCAAAGTTCAGTTCATCATTTGAGAGTTTCCAGAAATAGAATGGTAGGAAAACACAAGTGGAGATCCATCTGAGTCGGGGGTTGACTCTCAAACAGTTCCAACTACAATACCTTTTTAAATCTGGACTTCAGTACCCACATTTCCCTTTTACTTTGTTTTCTGAAATCAGGTGACCAGTTTCAGGAAAATATAGTTATTGCCGGAACTGTGTCCCACCCCGCCGAGACAGATAAGTAAGTAAGTAAGTAAGTAAGTAAGTAAGTAAGTAAGTAAGTAAATAAATAAATAAATAAATAGCATGGGTTCTGTCTGCAAGACATCATCATAAAACTAGTTTTCTTGTTGTTGCTTTGTTTTCTAAGTTGCCATGTATGCATTTTTAAACAGGGTCTGTTTCATGCAATACAAATTAAAAAACACTAGAGAAGTGTTATTACAGAAGAAAAGGTCTTCATATGGTCATATTCAGCAATGCAGTTGCCTTTCACTGTTGTGTTTCCATTTTCTCCCAAATGCATAGTGATATATTTGCACTGAGTGTCAGTAGAGGGAATGGCTCAGAGCTTGGCCTCAGATTGGGAGTCAGACCTAGATTCACGCTTCCCCTGACAACTGTAGGTAAAATTCTTAATGTTTGTGTGCCTCAGTTTCCTTAATTATAAAGTGGCATTGATGAAAGTACTGGTTCATAGTGGTTCTAAATATTAAATGAACTTATAAATGTGAGCATTTAAATCATGATTAAAATGACTCAGAGTCCCTCCTGCTCTACCATTTGTTAATTTGCTAGTCACAGCAAGGAAGCACCTTTGAGATATAAACTGGTTACGGCATCCACTGTGGGAACTTTGTTTATGCCATGCTAATTTATATTTACATTTATACAAATAGTGTACTTTGGTGCTCCCGCCTGTCTGAGATGTTTCTGTGGCAGGCACCACTGAGTAGAAAAAGCCCCTTTCTGGGATAGCTCATGGCATACGCTTTGAGTGGTGGCTCTTTTAATTACTGCTCGTGGGGCCCCAAGTAGTTTATTGATTCATCAAGTTGAAATTCATTTCCACAATGATCAGGTATCAACATCTTCTCTACAGATGAAAACACTAAGATCCAAAGAAACTCAGGTATAGTCAGGGTCCCACAGTTATTTGTGGCAGAACTCAGTCACTTGACAGTAAGTCTTTCTCCCCCTAACACAGAATAGAAATGTCTCACCAATGAAATCTAGTTTCCTTTACTTTGGGTTCACATTGGATTCAAATCCTCATGTTGTCACTTACTAGGTATTTAGTAAGACAGGGCAAATGACTCATCCTTTCTATGCTTTAGTTCTCAACTATAAAATGGAGAAACAACACCTATCTTGTTGTGAATTTATACACATTACATAATAGAACCAATGAGAATATTTTCATAATGCCTGGCATTATAGTAAAGATTTGAATTATATAATCTATCTTTATATACTTAAAATACGATTACTTAATATTTCAACACAGGTCACAATTTCAAAACAGATCTTAATTTCATTGATCATTTATTCATTCATTAACCAAATATTTTGAATACCTACTCTCTGCTAGGCTCTGTTCTTTGTGTTGGGAGATGCAAGTAACAAAATACCCTGAACTCCCTCATATTCTGCTAGGATTAGAGAAACCATAATAAGTGAATACATGAATTATATATGTGTTAGAAGGTGTTAAGTGCTATAGAGCAAAGTAAAACTGAGAAGAGAATAAGGAGTATGGTAGGAAGTAAAAGAGATGAGCAAAATTATTAACATTTTAAATAGAATGGCCAAGGAAGGTGATGTAAGGAATATTTTAAGAAGACGAGTGAATTAGCCAGGTAGATACCAGGGTGAAGGGTGTCGAAGCAAAGAGAAAAAGAGCAAGTACAAAGGCCCTGGGGCAGTAGTGTGCCTGCTATATCAGTGCAATAGCAAGAAATCCACTGTGGTTGGAAATGAGTGAGTGTCCAAGAGATAAATAGGCCATGAGATTAGGGAGGAAACAAGCCAGGTCCTGAAGTGCATTAAACCATTGTAGGGACCTCAGTATTTAACATTTCACAAATTATAAAGCTGTTTGGTTGTTTTAAGCAGAGGGATACATAATATGACTTTTGGTTTTGATTTGAATCTCCCTGATGGCTAAAGATGATGAACATTTTTGTCATGTGTCTGTTTGCACGAGGTGTAGTGCATGAACAATTAATCTTGTAACACTGAAAACATAAAATAAATGTATTTGGGGGAAAAAATATGACTTGTAGTTTAACTGTGAACCAGGTAGTTTAATGCTGCTGTGTTGAGAATAGACTACAGGAGTCAAGGGTGGGAGCAGAGACACCACTTTGGAAGGATGATACAGGCAATGCTACATGTTGGCCAAAAAGAGCCTTGTTTCCTCCAAGGAGTGCAGTGGAAGGCCACATTTTCCAGTCCCTCTGTACCATGTGAAGCCATATACCTAATTTTGGTTGATGGAATCTTGAATAGTAGACACGTGATGGCAGCACATAGATCACCAATCGCTTAGTGGGGAGCTACCCAAGGGTACCCCTGGCCTGCATCAAACAATGAGGTGAATGAAAAAGGAACTTTTACTATGTTAGTCCACTGAGAGTGGGGAATGTTTATTACAGCATCTAGAGGGATTCAGCCTCACAAAGACAGGAGCCTCCTGCAATAAGCAGGATGGGATCATAATGACTTGGACCTGGGGTGAGTAGTGGAGGTTGTGAAAAGTGTAGTTGGAACCTAGATGTGTTATGAAGGTAGGTCTCAGAAAGACATGGGAGGAAAAGAAAGATGACACCAAGAATTTTGGCCCAAACAATGAGAAGTATGGAGTTATCACTAGTGGAGACAGGAGCGACCAAAGGAGGAAGAGGTATGCATATGAGGGGGCTGTGAGACAGGACGAGACCAGGAGTTCAGCTCTGGGCATACAAGGTTTGAGTCGCCTATGAGACAGGTGAGTGGAGATGCTGAGTAGTTAAGTTATACGAGATACTCAGTGGTGCTGCAGCCAGCTGGTGCTGGCTGTGAGAACAAATTACATAATCCTCAGGAATTTTATAAACCATTTATTAAACTAGTGATAGCTTAGAGTCAGCAATGATGGGAATATTTCCATCACAGAAAGTAACAAATGCTCAAGTCAGGGCTTTCACTCTCCCATCTCCCTGAGAGTCGGCTGTTAAACATTCACATACTCCATTAGGGCTAAGAGTTGAGGGGAGAGATTGTGTCTACAAATGAGATTATATGACTCCCCCCTTCCCCGCCAAGACACCTTAGAATCTATCTCAAGTGCCAAATGTATTTTTTATTTAATGCTGGATTTTTTTGTTGTGTTCTATTAATCAATGCTATTTTTAGATGACAGGTACATATACAGTCGCACTTGTACGGTTCAGTCTGTGTTGACAGCTATCACACTGAAAATTTTAAGTATTTTGCTTCTATTGTCCAGTGTATTCAAAAATATAAAAATTTAATAATCTCACAATCTTAAATCTCAGAGAACGCTTACACATCTTTTCTGAAAGTCCCCATATTCATAATACCCCAAATACTCCCAACTAAACAAGGAGTCAATAACTCACTGAACATACCAACATTGTCTAACCTCAGATTCTCCATCTAAAATAAGGATTATATTTTCCTTGTCTACATCACCAGGTAATTGTGAAGATCAAATAACATGTACATAAAAGTGCTTTGACAATTGTAAATAAAAACAACAAATATTTACAGATCTAAAGTAAAATGGCAGGCAGTCTCTACACTGACTGTGATGTCCAAAAGATTCATTAATGCATTTTTCTGGATGGCTAGGTACCATCCAGAGCCAATCAGGTTGATATAGTCCTGCTTTTCTAGAGCTGCATAATATGATAACACATTATGGAAATTAATCTAGAAGGACTCCATGCAACCTTACATTTACCATGCACAAGAGGAGTGTAAGAAAATGCCTTCTTATTATTTGAGTTCATTACCTTCTTCACCTTAACACTGCCTCTTTTCTGGAAAGGAATCTGACTTTTCATCAACTATAAAGATGGAGTACCATTTCGTGGTATCATGTTTTTGCCTTTAGCTTTTAAACAATGTTTGTTGCAGAAGATGCTTCTCTCAGTATTTTAATTCAAACCGAGTTAAACTACAGGAAAACTAGTGACCTAAAATAATCTAGTCAAATTAGTCAATATGTTTATGATACGCAGCAAACAAAATTATTTCTGTTGTCATTGATTCTGTTATAGGGTTGCCTAACTATACAGTCTCAATAAATGGGATCTCCAATAATATTTCAGGCCTTTATATTTTTTTATTTAAAATGACAAATTAGAGCATTAACAAATGGAAACACTCATTTGAATAAATTAATATAACTTAAATGGAAATATTTATAACTATAGAAGGCCATAAGTGATTTTTATATTTAAATGTCTCTCAATGCACTTAGCCTTGTATGCACCTTAGTGTCTGTGTTGCTGCTGCTGAAGCTTCGAGAGAGATTAAATCAAACACAGAGGATCTGTGGCATATGAGGGAGGAATTATTAACTACTCGGTTTGCTGCCGTATTTGGATGGAACTACTTTAGGCAACGTAAACTTTCATTGATCCACGGGACTGGAAAGCAAAGGGTAGATGACTGGAACAATAGATAATCGATTTTGAGATATTTACACTCTATTAGCTCTATGGCTAAATCCTCCTATTAAAGCTGGTTGTGTGTATGCTTTTCCCTATTTGAAATCAATAGGGAAAAGGAGTGATTTTTGGTGATTCTGTTTAGGACCAATTTCAAAGAAGGGGAGTCCCAGTGATGTAGTGAAACCTGATGTAAAAATAGTGATGAGGTGAAGTGCCTGAGGGGGCCTTTTCTCATTCAACTTTTCTTTTTTCCCAATATCTTGATAACCCAGGTGGAAGAGTGATGAACTGACTTGTGCATGACAATGAGGGTATTAGCCATAGTGACTACACAAATGACAGAGAAGCAACGGCACATCAGCCAGTTGGTAGGAGGGACCAATTAATAAGGGGGCATGTAACGGGCACACAGACAAAGTCCTGCTGTAGGTTACAAACGTTAGGTTAAAATTGCCTAAGTGTCACACACCCATTTTACACAGTGATACATTCTGGGTCCTCTTGGCCTCAAGGGTCTCCAGGGCCTTGAGAACTTTTCAGGCCCTCGCTACTGCCCCTGTGACCAGCTTTGGAAGGGCACGACTGATTGCATCTGGCCTCATACCTGCCTCCCCCATCCCAGCCTCCTTCTGGGACTGAGACATCTAAGGAGGATCTGTGCAGTGACGGTATGTGTGTGTGACTTGGAAGCGTGGGAGGATGACTGCTCCATGGAGCAAGCCCTTGAAATTGGAAATTGACATGAATGCACCGATAAACCTTCTTTCCTTGTGGTCCTGAGAAGCAGTTGATTACAAAGCCTCTCAGAAGCTGGTGGACCTGCAAGATCTATCAGTCCGTCACTGTGCTTGGTGCTCTGCAGAGGCCAGCAGGAAAGTGCACCATCTTTTGGACTGTTCTGCCACCTACTCTCTTGCTTTCTCTACTCCTACTCCTTTTATGGGACCCCAGGCTAAGATGACCTCTCCTGTCTGACACTCTCATTTCACGTTTCCAGTCCCCTGAAATAAATGCCAAACACAAAAGTGTATCACAGATATAGAAAAGACCTGGAATTTTGATGTGGCAAACATTCTGATGTAACTGCCCCCCAAATCACAACTTAGTATCAGACTGCCTTTAGGAAATGAGAAGGCACATGATTTGCCTCAATTGCTATGGTTAATAAGTGGAAATTACATTTTAACCTACCTTATCTGAGTCTAATCCATATGCCCTGATCCTCTGATCCCCTACACTATGGGGATGGAATCAAATCCATTTAACAAATGGTTAAAATAGTAAACACCTTTATTCTGAAAAAAATCCTTTGGTGGAATATAAAAGAGGTCTTTCAACAAATGAAGGGCTGTGGAACTCATCACATATAATGACGTTGATAAAAATTAAGAAGGATAGGCAGAATAACAACCGCATAACTACAACAAAACTAAATTAAGAACTTACGTGTGCCAATCACTGTGCTAAGTGCTTTGTAAAAATTCTCACCTATGTACACAACACCCCTATAAAATCCTTACTGCTTTTGTTTCTATTTTAAAGACTAGAAAAGTGACACTGGCCTATACTGAGCTGTTTGATTAAGGCCAGTCAAGGAAGGGGTGGAGCTAATCTGGTCAGTGCAACACCTGCATCCTTAGTCACTATGCTATCAGGGCAACACAGAGGTGCAGCTATCAGCTCAGGGTTAGGAAGAATATTTGACAACAGGCATTTGAAGAGGTAATTGACTGCCCTCATGGCGGTGAACTCTCCATTAGTAGAGATTTGACAGCTGACTGTGGAGTATGATGTGGCTGGTCCTCCCAGATGAGACAGAGCAGACACAACATAATCAGCTCTAGTAATTCCTCCATGTAGGTGGGTTTGGAGTGCAGGAAGCAATTTGAGCAGCGTGCCAGGGAACCAAAGCAGGAAAGGATAGCATCCAAAAGTCATTCCACAGAGGAGTGAGAGGCTTGTGCTGGGGTTGGGACTGGAGTGAGCTCAGAGTTTGGTGACGTGGAACTTGGCAATGGAAATGCTTAAGCAAGGATCCTAAGATCTAACTATTGACTGAGAAGAGCTGAGAGAAAAGACAATAGAACTAATTTAATCAACACAAATCTCAGACTAGAGGCACTTACCCCTTAATGAGACCTCAAGTAGAGCTGGTCATACCAAGTCTCTAGAATGGTCCGGATGTTGGCTTAGGGAGCTATGATAGGATGAATTCATATCGAGCCAAGAGTTGGGCTTCATGACCTTCAGCACTCCTCCCAACTCAAATCCAAGTACTTTAGGAAGCCTACTAAGGGCTGGACTAGTGGAAGAAGGTACTGTAAGACAACAGTTTTCAATAGAAACCCAAGAAGTTGACAATACCTACCAAGATTAGTTAGTAGTTGATTATCAACGAAATGTTTATAATGCATTGCTAATCAGCTTTGGGAATAAGGAAAAATGTTGGCTCCTGTTTGAATCACATAAGACTTTTGACTCCATTCAAATCCTCTTAATGGATGCATTTAGGATAATCCCTTTAATTCCTCCCTCAGCGCTTCTCCAATCAGTGAACACATGGAATGCCCATTAACAATCCTGAACAGTCATTTGTGCATAGATACAGGGAAATGAGCCTGGCAGCACTGACAACAGTATGCACAAACTGGCATGAGACAAGATGACTCATGAATAGCGGTGCATTTGGAAGGAAGGAAATCACAATGCATGTAGTCTTATAGTCACCAAGAATTCCTTATCTTTTCTTAAGGCAAGCTTCTCTTGTCTTTTCTCAATTATGCTTCCTGTGCACTTATCTCCAAATTTAATTGAATCGGTTGCTTCACAGATGGGCTTAAAGGATATTTTAGTTTCTAAGTGCCAGAGACGAAAGAATGACTGGTATTCATTCTCGAATCAGAAGCCATTAGGAAGAGGGAGTTTTAGCAAGTTTGTGAGGATTTAACTACATTCGAAGGGAAGTAGTATGTTTTCCGAACATCAGGAGGATTTAGTCCCTGGTAAGGGGAAAAGGAAGGGCGCTGGAGCCCGACTATGGATCCAGTCTGTCTTATGCTGAAGAAGGGAGAGTTACTTGCCAACCAAGGCTACATCTCTAAGTCCTGTGGGGGAGAGGTGCATGTTCGAGGAAAGGAAGTGGTCTTTTGGAAGGAGAAGTGAGGTGAAAAGCCCTGGAAGGAAATGTGGGAGGCATAGGCGGTAGGTGGGGGTAGAAAGAACTGTAAAATTGGCAATAGATAAAGCCAGTTCATTTCCTTTCTACCATAATGCCCTGGACACACAATTAACTGTGTTTAAATTAATACTTATACTAACTCCAACAGTCACCCCTACCCCAATCCCAAACCAAATACTAACTTAATGGAAGACCACATGTCTGGGAGTGCAAATCCTGAAAGCTCTTAAATAAAACAACTGCGCTAAAATGATTTTT
The DNA here is from genome assembly GCA_028646535.1 of Procyon lotor. Classification (NCBI taxonomy): domain Eukaryota; kingdom Metazoa; phylum Chordata; class Mammalia; order Carnivora; family Procyonidae; genus Procyon; species Procyon lotor. The sequence continues at coordinate 36,481,953 of CM053603.1, forward strand.
AGATCAATATTTATCAATAAAATTATGTAGATGACTGTTAAAAACCAAATTCAACTGAATAAATTTTAAAGATCTTATTGGCTTTACCAACGATCCATAAATCAGGCAGCATCTGATCTAGCAGACAGAAAGGAGCTCCCAAGAGCTATACAAAATGACAGACTTTTAGAGGTAGAAGGGAGCAGAACAAGGAAATAACTATCAAAGAGTAGATTGTTTCAGGCAAGGTCACCTTCCTTTGCGGCTCAGCAGGGGTCTATCAGGCAGATTACCTCACTAGTGGTGCCCAAGTATTTCCAGATTCCAGATGGACTGGTTTAAGATTCCTCTCCTGGGAGAGGTTGAAATGGTAATTAAGTTAGGTATTTAGTCCCTTTGATGATGTGAGTTCAGCAGAGCTGACTCCAAGATGGGCCTGTTGTTTGTCTCTCTCTCTCTCTCTCTTTTTTAAGATTGTGGGGCACATGGGTGGCTCAGTCGGTTGTGTCTGCCTTCAGCTCAGGTCAAGATCCCAGGGTCCTCGGATGGAGCCTCGTGGGGCTCCTGTTCAGTGGGGACCTACTTCTCCCTCTCCCTCTGCCTGCCACTCTCCCTGCTTGTACTCCCTGTCAAATAAATAAATAAAAATCTTTAAAGAAAAAGATTTTTCTTTATTTAACAGAGAGAGAGAGAGCACACACATGAGATTGTGGTGAGGGGCAGAGGGAAAGGGAGAGAAAGTCTTAAGCAGACTCCACACAGAGTGCGGAGCCAGACTTGGGGCTCAATCCCAAGACTCTGAGATAACCACCTGAGCTGAAACCAAGAGCCAACTGTCCTACCCAGGTGGCCCCTGTTGTCTCTTTGTAAACATAACCAAACAGGGGCACCTGGGTGGCTCAGTTGGTTAAACATGAGCCTTCGGCTCAGGTCATGATCTTGGGGTCCTGGGACTGAGCTCTGCATCACGCTTCCTGCTCAGTAGTGCGTCTGCTTCTCCCTCTTCTTCTGTCCTCCCCACCCCTACCACCCCCATTGTGCTCACACTCTTCTCTCTCTCAAATATAATCTTTTCCGTAAAATGACTGTTTCATTTTTATTTTTAATTTTAAAATTTTATTTTAATTACATTAACATATAGTATACTATCAGTTTCAGAGGTCGAATGCAGGGATTCATCTGTTGCATACAACACCCAGTGCTCATTACATCATGTGCCCTCCTTAATGCCATTCGCCCAGTTATCCCATTGCCCACCCACCACTCCTCCAGAAACCCTCAGTTTGTTTCCTATAGTTAAGAAGGATGAGGAGAAAGGAGACCTCTTTTACACTGCTGGTGGGAATTTAAGTTGGTACAGCCACTCTGGAAAACAATATGGAGGTTTCTCAAAAGTTAAAACCAGAGCTACCCCATGACCCAGCAATTGCACTACTGGGTATTTATTCAAAGGACAGAAACAGAGTGATCTGAAGGTATAGAGCTAGCATGTGTGAAGTGGGTGAACTAGGATTGAACTCAGTCTAATTCCAGAGAAGTTGATAAAAAAATAATAGGTGATCTGAAATGGGCCGTCAACAATGGAGACTGCACACTGAGGACTTACTGATAATCTAGGCTCTGTGTTAAGCAGTTCCTTTGTACGATCTCATTTAACCCTCCCAACAACATATGATATGGCACCATACTAGTGTCCTTTCGCTGATGAGGAAACCAGAGTCCCCAGAGGTGAAGTTACTTGCTTGAGATTGCTTCTTTCATATTTGGGGGGAGAAGGGGCTGGGACCAGCACTCACACTCAGAATTGCTTGATCCTAGAGCACCACCTACCAATCTACACACAAAAAACATTTTAACATTTTTGAAGGACAAGAATCACATGGGCTAGATTGGGAGGTCATATCCTCCCTTACTTTCCTAGTCATACTGGCAACATTGCAGGTAACTGACAAATATTATAATATATAATATTATAATTCAGATTTAATTCAAATTTTGATTCCAGTCAGTCATGCGACAGAGACTTTGATGAGACATGAAGATGAACAGAAAACTGAGGGCGCCTGGGTAGCTCAGTGGGTTAAAGCCTCTGCCTTCAGCTCAGGTCATGATCTCAGGGTCCTGGGATCACGTCCTGCATCGGGCTCTCTGCTCAGCAGGGAGCCTGCTTCCCCTTCTCCCTCTACCTGCCTCTCTGCCTACTTGTGATTTCTTTCTCTCTGTCAAATAAATAAATAAATCTTTAAAAACAAAACAAAAAAACAAAACAAAACAAAAAACCCCAGAAAACTGAGAAGAATCTGTAACCTGGAGAAGCAGCTCTTTAAACCCAGAAATAATTGTATCAGGAAACACAAGGAATTTGGTGATCTAAAATATCTAAAGTATTAGTTTATAACCCTGGTTACCTGTTAGGATTAGAGGAACTTTTTAAAAAAAAATCCTGAAGCCTGAGATCTCACCCAACACTGCAATGAAATAAGAATCTCTGGGGAGGAGGCCTGAACAGAGTATTTTTAAAAACCTCTTTTGGTGACCTTAATTGGTAACCTAAATTAAGAATTGCTGATCTTCCCAATAGAGGCTCCTTTCAACCCTGTGGTGCCTTGAGCACTGTGAAAAAATCTTAGTTGTTTTCTTTACTAGATATTTTTTTCCCTAAAGCCCAAACTGTAGAACATGTAAGCCGCATGTCCTTTCCATTCCAACAAATTCAATGAAGAATAAAGTTGACATAATGGCTGGTGCTCAAACTCTAGCATACACCAGACTTAGCGGGAAGGCTTCTGGAAAGATAGATTGTTGGGCCCTATCACAGAACCACAGGATGTACATTTCAACAAATTCCCAGGTGATGCTAATGTTGCTGGTCTAGGACCCAACTTTGAGAAATGCTTTCATAGAGGGTTTGAATGGGCAATGGTGACAAAGAATACAGTTCTTTTCTGTCATATTGCTCTAGTCTAACTCACTCAAAGTCAGGTTTATACCAAGTGGTAGCATTTATGGGACAAAAGGCATTACTGATTGCTTTATTCTCATTAGATCTTCACTTCCCTGGTTACTGCCATTTCAGATTCCTGCTTTTCAAAAGTTTAGAAAGTCTCTTGCCAAAATGATAGCTCTCATCTTACTGCCAGTAATGCAAGTTTATTTTGGCATTCTGAAGAAGTTGAGAAGTAGCGAAAATAACCAGATTCTTTAGTTTCTCGGATTCAGTTGGTGAAATCCTCACTCCCGGGGCTCACTAATAACACAAATCCAGTGTATTATGGCAAGGTCAGTTGTGTCTATGACCAAGAAACCAAGTAGCAGGGTGAGGAGGAAGAAAAGCCAACTCTGACCTGGGGTGCCATCAAGGAAATCTTTAAAAAAAAAAAAACACAAAAAAAACCTACCAGGCCTGGATTCGAAGTCTACAGTAGGACAATTCTACCATCTTGGTCATTTTGGTCATACAAGACCAGGAAAACCAAGGGGGTAGTGAGAACATCAGCTGCTTGTTTTAAGTGGTTCTGTTTGGTCTACATATCCAGCCCCCTCTATATCCCTGATCAGTTTCCCTTAACTTCAAGGACTGACGACAGTTTCTGACCAGCTTCTCTTTGGTAGAATGATAGGCCTAGGAGTTAAAAGACAGGGGTTCTTTTATTAGTGGAGTGAATGAATATAAGTATTTGATTCTGAAATCACCAGTACTTAGAGCAAGAAATAGAATATAACCAGCATCCCAGAAACTTCCTATCTCCTATCCACTGGGATTAACACTATCCACAGGGCAAGCATATCTGACTCTCTAACACTGTAGATTAGTTTTGTCTGTGTTTGAACTTTCTTTACATAAATGGAATCACAGTATGTATTCAGTTGTGCCTGGCTTCTACCATTCAATATTATGTTCATGAGATGAATTCAAGAAAGTATCAGGAGTTTGTTTTCACTGTTTTAAAATATCCCAGTGTATATCTGAATTTATTTATCCATTCAGTTGCTGATAAATAGTTGGGCAATTCCTAGTTTGGGACTATTAGAGATAACACTGTTATAATTATTCTTGTGCAAGGATTTTGGTGACCATGATAGGCAACTCTGTTGAGAATATACCTAGGAGTGGAATTGATGGGTCACAGGACCTGTTTATGTTCAGCTTTAATAGATACTGCCAGATAGTTTTCTAACAGTGTGTCAGTTTATGCTCCCAGTAGCAGGATATGAATGTTCCGCTTATTTCATATTCGTGTTAACACTTGGTGCTGTCTTTCATTTAAACTACTATGAGGTGTGTGCAATGATATCTCAATGTGGTTTCAAAATGCATCTCCTGATGAGTCTCTTTGACACATCTGGTTCAAGTGTTTTTCCCATTTTTCAATTGGGTTGCCTGACTTTTCTTCCTGATTTATAGGCATTCTTTATGCATTTTGTTTTTTTTGTTTTTTCTTTTTAAGATTTTATTTATTTATTTGACAGAGAGAGAGAAAGAGAGATATCATAAGTAGGCAGAGAGGCAGGCAGAGAGGAGAGGGGGAAGCAGGCTCCCTGCTGAGCAGAGAGCCCGATGCAGGGCTCGATCCCAGGACCCTGAGATCATGACCTGAGCCAAAGGTAGCAGCTTAACCCACTGAGCCACCCAAGCGCCCCTCTTCAAGCATTTTGATTTTGAACTCTTTGTCAGACTATTGGTCTATAAAATATCTTCTTCTGCACTGTAGCTTGCCTTTCCTCTCTCTTGATGTCTTTTCATTAATGGTCTACATATTTTTCAAGGGTGTTTTTGCTCCTCACCTTCAAATACTCTTTCTTCTACGAGTCTGGCAAACACAGGACCAAATTGTTTTAATGGAAATGAATTAAGTGGTATGACTTCTGACAGTCTGAGCAATAAAATTAATTTCCCTTAATTAACTAATCAGAAATCATGGCTGCATTATTTTTAATTGATGTACATGTTTGGGCCCTTGGGTACTCATGTCATATATACTGCCTGCCCATTACAAAGTCTCCACAATGGTCAACTGTCAGTCAGCGTTGGTAACGTTCCATCAAATACCGAAAGACTTCCAGTTATTATTCAATCATACCTATTCTCACCGGTTCACACAGGGGATTAGGGGAGAAGCAATAGGAGAATGTTCAAACATAAACAAAGTGACTTAAAAAGATGACTGGGAAGCAGGGAAAGAAGGCAAGGTTTTATTCAGCTGCAAATCAGGTTTTGAATGAAGTCTTTTGAGGACTTTGGTTTAAGTGTCCTCAGAGGCCAGTTTCTTTTGCATTTTTACACAGAAGACAATTTACATAAGTAGAAGCCTGGTATCTGAAGTAACCATAGTAACCTTGCCCTTCTCCGGCATTCAGGGTGTGCCTTTATTCCCCATTTAGTGAAATCTCTCTGTGGTCTAGGTATGTTGATATGACATGAAATAAATGGATCAGAGTTGGAGGGAATGTAAGGGGAATTGTCAAGAGGATTGCAGGAATGGGGGGCAGGGGAGGGAGACTGCCAAAACGAAGAAAACAAATCCTTAGGAGTTTTAGTGGAAACCACACCTGCTGTACAGACCTGGACTACCCTTGCCAAGATTTATGATTTTTATTGCCTGAAATTATGTAAACTCAGAGAAGAAACAAGTTAGAAAGGAAGGGGGGTCCCCCAGAGCTGTGTTATAATTAGTCTCTTAAAAATTCAATAAATCGTGGGGCGCTTGAGTGGCTCAGTGGGTTAAAGCCTCTGCCTTCGGCTCAGGTCATGATCTCAGGGTCCTGGGATCGAGCCCCACATTAGGCTTTCTGCTCAGCGGGGAGCCTGCTTCCCCTTCTCTCTCTGCCTGCCTCTCTGCCTACTTGTGATCTCTGTGTGTCAAATAAATAAAATAAAATCTTTAAAAAAAAATTCAATAAATCATGTTCCAGCTCCAACCTTTAGGGATCCATCCAACCCAATTACATATTAATCAAGGGGACCAGCAGGTCTGAGGGGGTTTACTTGTAACCTGTGGCCTGAGAAGAGGATTCTTGGAGCTAAGTTGCCCTTTGGGGCTGATACTACTCCTTATCATGGGTGGGTCTCTTCTACCAGAATGTCTCCAGATTTTTCTGGGTTCCATTAGCTATAACCTTTTAACTGAAGTACGTGTTGATGGTCCTTTCAGTATTAAAAAATTAATGATCTCATTCAAGTGATTAACACTGATATCAACAATATCATTCATTATTTAAAGCATTTCTTTCCCTACCCTACTGTCCTATCTGAAGTGATTTTTGGTGTGATTCTTGGGCAAGGAGAGAATCTGTTCCACTAAATCTCTGAGGGAAAGAAAACCAAAGACCAGTCCAATAAAGCTGACTTGACTGGCCTGTGTTTTGATTTTAAGTGTGTTGAAATCCCAAGGAGAGAAGAGAGGAACATTATCAAATTTCCATTCAGCAGTCCATCAGCAAATATTTAATATGGCTGAGCAATGCATTTATAACCTTGTGGAAAAAACACTTAGATGATGTCATCAATAAATGAAGCCATGGAGTTTATTTTTATCGCATAGATTTTGTTTCTGGGATTAATGGGCCCATGACTTGCAGCCAATGGAGGATGCTGAGGAACAACCTTCTGACAGAGAAAACACTCAGTTATAAAAATACTTTCATAAAATGCTCACTCATTCTAGTAAGAAATGAGCACGCATTTTCTCATGTCATAAAGTGTCTCAGCAAAAGACACTTTAGATATCAATTTTCAAGGAGAAAAGAGGAAAAATTTCATAATAAATATAATTCTTGACTAACTTAAATCATTTAATACAATGCTTGCTTATATCAAGGTTTATATATACTCCTCATCACAAGTAAAATCTTTCCCTATGCACTAAATTGCTTAAAACCTTGTCCCTTCTGTTCTAACATTCCCTGCAGTTGAAAACAGCCTAAATTTGCATTCATGAACCAAAATATAGCTTGTGGCAACTTTGTGACTTTGCTTATTAGAAATGCCAGCTGCTTTTGCTGTTATTGTATAAGAAAATTGGGTTTCTAGCTAACATTTCTCTTTAATAGACGCCTAGAGTAAAGTTTCAATTGTGAACACTTTCCTTACAATTTCTCATGTATAATATTGCAGTAAATTTTATTTGTGGGTAATGGAACTATTTCTTTCAGAGCAAATTTGCTGATTATACACAATCTTTCCACCTGCTCTTCCTATAATAAAGGAAGATAAATGTAAATGAGTCACCTTAAATGTGATATGCACTACACCTACATACACATTTTAAAAATTATGTTTGCATTATTCTCATAAAAGCATACCAAAGGAAGCAGAATTTGACTTTGATACAGAAAAATCACTTGATAAGTAGTGTCATCTAATTCAATTCCACAAATTTAGAGTGATTCTGATGAATACAAATAAAATACCAAGGAAAACTAGTTCAGATAATACCAAACACAGGAGTGTTGACTAGCTATACAATAATATGTCAGAATACTAAAAATTATTAATTTTAAGATTAGCTACTTATGATTTGCCAATGTTTCACTGCTGTGTGCATAAGAGATGTTTAATAAACATCCTTTGACAGAGTGATGGACATGTGTAGATCAGTAGGTTAAAAAGGAAGGTGGACTAAAGTATTCAGCATAGGTAAAACATGGAAGCAACCCAAGTGTCTATTGACAGATGAATGGATTAGCTAAATGTGCTCTAAACATACGAGGGGATATTATTCAGCTTTAAAAAGAAATTCTGACATATGCTTCAATATGCATGAACCTCGAGGACATCATGAAAAGGCAAATACTCCATGATTTCATTTCTATGAGGTACTTTTAGTACTCAGTCATAGAGACAGAAAATGGAATGGTGATTACAAAGGGCTGGGAGGGTAGGAGGAAAGGGGACCTAGTGTTTAATGAGCATATAGTTTTAACTTTGCAGGAGATGAAGTCTGTGGAAGGGTGGTGGTATTTATACAACAATAGGAATGTTTTAATGACGGTGAACTGTAAATGGTAATTTTTATGTTGCACTTTTTTTAGTAAAATGAATAAAAACAAAAGGAAAAAAGTCATGGTGAAGAATGTGAAAGGCAACAGCATATTGAAGAATTTCCTTGGGTATTTCTACAAAAAAATTGGAGAAGATGATGAATTTTATGTGTATTTTACCATAATAAAAATGAATGAAAAAACAGGGGTAGATTAAGAATCTTGATTTATCAAGTTTCCCAACAAAAAATAGAACCATTTGCCTCATTATAGCTTTCTAGATCCCTTTAGCTCATGACTTCAAATATTCTTCATATGCTGACAACTTGTGTATTTTACTTCCAGGCCTAACTTCTGTTAGGAAGTTAGAGGGTCCCATTACCTGCTGGTGTCCTCATGGATATCTCACAGGTATCTGAGACTTAACATAATCCAAATCATACCTTTTTACTCCCTCTCCTCAACCTATTTCTCCCTCATTTACTACTGAGTGTCTCAGTAAATGCCACTATGATCAACTCAGCTGCCCAAGAGAGAACCCTGGTTGTCATGTGAGTATCTTCCTTCTCTCTTGTGTCCCACACCCAAATCACCAGTAAGCCCTGTTGATTCAAAATCTCACCTGTTGGGGCGCCTGGGTGGCTCAGTCGTTAAGCGTCTGCCTTCGGCTCAGGTCATGATCCCAGGGTCCTGGGATCGAGCCCCACATCGGGCTCCCTGCTTGGCAGGAAGCTTGCTACCCCCACTACCATTCCTTCTGCTTGTGTTCCCTCTCTCGCTGTGTTTCTCTCTGTCAAATAAATAAAAAATCTTTAAAAAAAAAAAAAAAAATCTCACCTGTTCCCCAGATATGTTCCCTCCCCTCCTTCTCCTCTGCCCAGTCCATATTTATATATAAATATTTATATTTAGCTTTTAAATACAAAGTTCTGTGTCATCATACACTGTTATTTTATCTCAGGAGTAGAAACCAAAAACAAATGATCAAGAGATCACCTCCCTCCATTTCCCCTTCTCCTAAAAATTAGGGCACCAATAGGCAGAAAAGCTGCAGAAATCCCTTCATTCTATGTCTCAGTAGTACTTTGGATCATGAAACTGGATGGGGAGAATATAAAAACAACAAGGGGACATTTCATTTCCTTTTCTTTTATCCCAGCACTACTGATCTGCTATTCAGGAATATGATTATGTTTTCAACTTCACGAAAAAGACATCTTCATAATGGTTACGTGCTATGTCTCTTAAAAAATCACAATGTACAGGTTGCAAATATCTAGCTCCTGTGAAGTACTTTCATTTGTGTCTGAATCTAATATTTTACAAAAGGTAACATCCATGTAAGTGGGCTATTCTGATGTCAACATAACTTCTGCAAGAGTCACAAATGCGTGTGTTGCATGGGCATAACTACCATGCTCGAAGCACAGACACTGACTGCAATCTGACGATCTTTGTTTAAAAGATAAAAAAGACACTTAAAACCTACATGGTGTCTTCCTGAAACAGTTTCTACTTTGATCTGCCACTGTTCAGACTACCTATTCTGTACATTGTTGCAAGTACAAAGGACGTCAGATTCAATGTAGTTGTCACTAAAGTACTTTTAATTTTAGCAGAGACAGCCAAGTTGATTAATGATTGCAAGTCAGTGTGATAGGCATAGAGCGCTATGGGACCCCAGGAATAGTGCACCTAATTCGGACACAGAGGTCCCAGAAGGCTCCCTGGAATTTTCTAGATTATGGAATGAGAGGGCATTTCAAGCAGAGCAAATCCCCATGAAAGAGACAAGAGACAGAGACAGAAAGCAGAAAGGGAAAACAGCTCAACTCACATAATGAAGCGGACTTTAAAATAAGATGAAAATACAGAAGGAGGAGTCAAACCAAAAGAGGTGCTGAACTCTAGGAAACAAACTGAGGGTTGCTGGAGGTGAGGTGGGGCAGGGGGAGGGCTCAGGGGATGAGGGGCGTTAAGAAGGGCACCTGATGAAATGCGCACTGGGTGTTGTATGCAACTGATGAATCACCAACTCTACCTCTGAAACTAGTAATACAGTATATGTTAACTGAATTGAATTTAAAGAATTTAAAAAAACATATTCTCCTTGACAGTGTACACTGGCAAATCCGGCTCTTTGGAAACACTGTGTATTTAACCTGCTAATTGGTCATAAGGAGTGACTAACTTTGGCTGCACTCATTTGTCAGGAAAACTAATTATGTGAGCAGTCTTGGTGAGTAGGCCAGGAGACAGATCTGCACAAACCCAAACGTTCCCTGAGGATGCAGTGCTAATTCGCTAGGATGCCCCCTTTTAAATGGCATTTTCCGTTCCCTAAATCTTAGGCATCTTGAAAGAAGGTCCTCTGTACTCTTTCATTCTGAGCAGTTTATTAAGCTGCTCAAACAGATTCCAAAGGGAGCAGCTTCGGAATCTGACCTTTTTTATTAGTTATTATTTTTAATGTTTGCAACACTGTATCTGTTAGGAAGGGCGATGACTTCTGTGAACCAGACAGGAGCTTGGTAACAAATCTTGGTGTCCTCCTGTTCTCATCTACCTCATGGGTTTAAAATGACTCTCGGGAACATTTGACAGATATGAATTATCCTGTGCTCTGGTACACAAGCATAAATAAAATACTGGTAGATAGAGGAATAATTGCAAGGCTCATATATGCATTTATCTTTGTATGAAACCAAGTGACTCTGTACTATGTCAGAAAGATAATAAAAAAGCAGATAGCCTGAATTATGAACATCTAGGTTTGTCTAGTGAAAATAATTCAGTTTTTGAAAATAACACTGCTCATAATACTCACCGGGTGTATATTTGCTCTGTGGGACAAATAGCAGAATTTAAACCAGAAAGCAGAATTTGTATTGGTAGGTTGACATTTCCTGATACTGAACCTCTTCAGAGTTTATTTGACAATTTGACTTAAAGTTCTGAGATATGCAGTTGGGCCCAGAGACCACAACTTCCCCACCCCCATCAGAAAAATCCTAACATTTAGCTCTGAACTTTAGAATCAAATCTGGTAAAAGCCTCTGTGCCTTCCCTAAAACTCTCTTCTTTTTTAGTTATGGCGTCTAATTAGTATAGAGCTACATGACAAGGGCCAGAGGCATGGTTGGATTCAAGGTAAAGAAAGAATCATCCTCAAACTTTCCACTCACAAATGAACATTGTAACCCTGCAGGAAAAAAAAAAATTCTATATTGTGACATGGGGTTAGGGGGAGGGAGTTTTCGTTTAAAGTGCTGCTTCGTCCATCTACTAGAAACTTTTCCTCTGACTGGTTGTCTTTACTACAGGGTGACTCAGACTGATCTTGCTGTGAAACTTGTTGTTAACCTTATAAACACACATCTGTGTCAAAAGGTCTGAACTTTAACAAAACTTTAGCCACGAAGGAGGATAATTTTTATTGTATAAGACATGACGGGGGCAGGGGGAGGAGAAAAAGAAACGGGTAAAAATTTGGTGGCTTTCTCACAAATCTTTTAACTGTTACTAATTATTATTTTTTATTATTATTCATTTATTTGACAGAGAGCACGAGCAGTTGGAGCAGCAGAGGGAAGGGGAGAAGCAGGGTTCCTGCTGAGCAGGGAGCCAGATTTGGGGGTGGGGTGGGCCCGAATGACCTGAGACTAAGACGATGCTTAACCAACTGAGCCACACAGGTGCCCCGACAGTTACTTATTATTTACAGTTAAAGTTTTAAATTAAATGTTCCTTTCTAATTGTGACTTCTAGTTGGGACTTGGAGCATCATTGAAAAATGTTAATCTTGCAAGGTGTTCACTACAATCTGCTTAAGTATTCTGAGGCATTAAGGCTCAGCTTCCTTCGGGTATTTCTAGGAGGTGAATTTACCAATGGGGTTTTTTTATCCATAGCTAGAATTTTGTAGGCATTGATTAAGGATGTCCTGGAAAGGTTTTCGCCTTCCCTCTTACTAATTAAGATATCTGCATTTGAATTGATTAAGCTTTATTAACATTAAAATACCATTCCAAACATGTTTTAAATAAGGAGGACCATATGAGCACAACTGACTGACTAAGGTAAATTTTAAAAAATCAAGTACATTCAGGATTCTTGGAAGTGTAAAGAAGGCATTTTAGCCTGCGCACACTAAAGCTCCCGTCCCCAATTACTCGACACAGAGGTCTCTAGAGACTGTTGTTAGCTGTTCTGAGATATAAAGCCACAACTGCAAACAGAAATGCCTACGGGATCCAGACAGGCAGAGGAGTGAAGCAGGCCCAGTGCCACTCAGCATAGTCAGTTTGGCTCTACTGGAATTTTATTGCAATGGGACCAGATTTCCATGTCATTTTTAGAGAAGGTCAAAATAGTAGACTTTAATGTAAAGTTTCTTGTGCCTTTTAGATGTTGGCTGATCACTAATCATTCACTTATATGGAGTGTGGCTAATCCCATGCTGACAAATGAAGACAGTGGGCTGCATTCCAATCCAAACACAGTCACTTGGAAAACCCCTTCTTTCAAAACAAAGACTCACAGTCTTCCTTTCTCTCGGCTTTATATACTACTCATTTTTACCTCCCTGGGTTAAATTTCCTTCACTTTTATTCACTGTCCTCCTTGACTTACATTAGGTCCATTAAGGTATCATTTATACATTGTAAAATTCATCCTTTTCAAATGTACATTTTAGTGCATTTTGGCGAAAGTGCATAGTGATGTTACCACAACTCCAGTTAAAATATAGAACATTTATTTACTTCACCCCCAAGAAGTTCCCAATGTCCCTCTACAGTCGGTTACTCTGTAGACCCTCAGCCTTAGGCAATCCTCATCTCCTTTTGGGCAGTATAGTTTTGCTTTTTTTAGGATGTTGTTGAATGTGTTAGTAGCTTCTTTCTTTTTACTGCTGAGCAATATTGCAATTTCTGGAGTTTATCACTGAGCGCTTGTCATTATTTATAATTCTGGCCTGTTATGAATAAAGCTGTTATTAAACATTCACCTACAGGTTATCTTGTGGACGTATGTTTTCATTTTTCTTGGGCAAACACCTAGGACTAGAATCCCTGGATCACATGCTAAGTGTAGATTTCACTTTATGAGCAACTGCCAAACTCTCTTCCAAAGTGACTGTATCATCTGACATTAACACCAGCAATGTCTGAGAGTTCCACTTACTCCAAATTGCATATCCATATCTCATTCTACTTTTAATTTGCATCTCCCTAGTAACTAATGATATCGAAGTTGTGTGTGTATGTGTGTTCATTTGTAACCCATATATGTCTTCTGGACAAGTATTCATTCACATCTTTTGTCATGTTTATTGGGCTCTTTGTCTTCTTATTGAGATGAGAAGTTCCTTATATAATCTGGATAGAAGTCCCTTACCAAGGACTTGTTTAGCAAATACTTTCTCTCAGTCTGAGGCTTGTCTGGTCATTTTCTTTACAGTGTCTTAAGAATAGAAGTTTTAAATATTTTTTTTAGGGTTTTAGCTTTTTAGTCTCATCTGAAAACATCTTTGCCTAATCCAAACTTACAAAGATTTTTCTTCTGTTTTGTTCTTCTAGAAATGTTGTGGCTTTATATTTTATGTTCAAGTCTACGCTCCAATTTGACATTTAAAAAAATACGATGTGAAGGTAGGGTCAAGGTCTTTTGGGTTGAGAGTTACGGAAAGACCCAGAATGAAAATATGATACCCAGACATATATCAAATACTACCCTATGTGATGACTTTCATCATCATCATCCAATCAGAGAAAAGTGCTATTCAGTTCCATAGTGGTCTCTGGCTGCCATACTCTCCCAGTGAAACTACTGTTCATTTTTCTTTAATAGCATGTTTAACATCATCTTACCATGATTACTGTGTTTATGCTGCTTGCTTAGATAGCTGAGCAGTCACCATATCTCTTTTCAATTCTAGTTTCAAGCCTTAAAGGGGCATTGCATACCTGTTTAAGTTAGTTACTCAATAGGTGTGGAATATGGGGTAAAAACTCTTTGTTTCCTCATCTTTAAATGGGCATGACTAGTGATTTTTCTGCCCCTTAGTTGTGCAAAATTTCTTGGTACACTATACAGCGGGTAATGTGAAAATTGTATGAGGGAGCAATGTTACTGAAAGAGCTTTGCTGTGATTTTTCCTTCTGCGCTTTTAAAGTGCATTTTAAATGTAACAAAGTTCAGCAAGACAGATTACCACACACAGGAACTCAGACATGGACTCTGGCATATGATCCAGGACTTAGGCTCTTGGCATGCAAGCCCTTCTGAGCGTGCTTACATTTCAGCAGCCAACAATTTAAGTTACTCCAGCAAGAGTGCCCTTATCCCTTCCAAGTTAATCATAAAGAAGTTGGTGTGCCTTTCTCACTTCCATGTCCTCACAATATTGGCTCCTTTCCTCCTGCACAGTGTTAACAAGCAATACAATGGGTCTAACACTTACAAAGCAGGGAAATGTTGTGAGAAGTACAAAAACCTCAGAACTCAGTTTTTATTGTTTTCTTTTTCTCTTTTAGGATAAAAATTTTCTACCTTGCTATGTTACAAGAGGAAAAACCACACTCTCTCCTTTATAACTTGGCTTTTCTATCTCAGACACAGCCAGATTTTTATTTGCAGCTGTGTATTTCTTAATAACACTCTAGCAACCCTTCACAATATTCCACTTGCAGAAACTTGTTTTGGTGGAGAGGTGAGGACAAAACTTTTCTTGAAATGGGTGCAAGAGAGAATAGGAAGCCAGGAAGCAAAGACAGTGCAAAAAAGATTTTGCTAGAAGAGGAAAAGAAAAATAGGATGATAGAAATGAAGGTTTTTAAAGATGGAAGACACTGGTCATAAGGAATGGACAACTTTACTACATTCATTGGAGAAACTGATTATGTGAATAGTGTTGGCAACCAGGGCAAGAAACAGACTTGCACAGAACTCAACATCCAAACAACTTTCGTCAGAGTCACCAATGACCTACATACTGCCAAATCCAGCCATCCACTCTCAGCCCTCAATTATTTAACCTATCTGCAGCATTGGCAAGGTGGGTCATTCCCTCTTTCTTGAAAGACTTTTCTCACTGACCTTTCAGGATGCCACTTTTTCCTTTTGTCTTCTCCTTCCACTGGTTCCCCATTAACTCCTCAACTTCAGTCATTGGATTGCTTTTCTTCTTCCTCTGCATTCACACCCTGGGAGATCTCATTCAGTCTCATCAATTTATACACCACCACAGTTGTCAGAAGAGTGTCCCCCTCTCCAAAGATGTCCACATATGAACTCCTGAAACCTATACACGCGTTACCTTACATGGCAAAAAGGAATCAAGTTTGCAGATGGGATTAAGGTTACTACTTGTCAGCTGTCTTTAAAATAGATTAGTCTGGACTGTCCAGATGGGTCCAATGTAATCCTAAGAGTCGCTAAAAGTATAGGAGGGAGAGAGAAGAGAAGGTCAGAGTGATGCATGGTTAGAAACACTCCAGTCACCATTGCTGGCTGTGAAGATGGAGGAAGGCAGCCATGAGCTGAGGAATTCAACAGCCTCCAGAAACTTCGAAAAAGCAAAGACATGAATTCTCCTCTAGAGTATCCAGAAAGTAACATAGCCCTGTCCACATCTTGATGTCAGCCCACTGAGATCTGTGTCAAGCTTCTGACTTAAAGGATTCTAAGACGATAAATCTGTGTTATTTTAAGCCATCACATTTGTAGTACTTGTTACAGAGTAATGGGAAGCTCATACAACCGAATGAAAGTTGTCATCTTTTTATTATTAGGTTCAACTAGCCAGCATATAATACATGATTAGTTTTTGATGCAGTGTTCAATGATTTGTTGTGTATAACACCCAGTGCTCATCACCACATATACCCTCCTTGATACCCATCACCCCATTACCTCATCCTCCCACCCCCTCTCCTTTCTGTAACCCTCAGTTTGATTCCTGGAGTCCAGAGTCTCTCACAGTTTATCTCTCACTCTGATTTCTTTACATTCAGTTTCCCCTCCCTTCCCCTGTGGTCCTCCATGCTATTCCCTAGGTTTCACATATGAGTGAAGCCATATGAAAATTGCCTTTCTCTGCTTGACTTATTTCACTTAGCATAATTCCTTCCAATTCCATCCGTGTCAGTGCAAAAGTTGGGTATTCATCCTTTCTGATGGCTGAGTAATATTCCATTGTATGTATAAACCACATCATTTTTACCCATTCATCTATTGAAAGATATCTCAGCTCCTTCCACAGTATGGCTATTGTGAACACTGCTGCTATGAACATTGGGGTGCATGTGCCCCTTCTTTTCACTATGTCTGTATCTTTGGGGTAATTACCTCGTAGTGCAATTTCTGGGTCATAGGGTAGCTCCATTTTTCAAGTCTTGAGAAACCTCCATATTGTTTTCCAGAGTGGCTGTACCAGCTTGCCAGTATAAAAGGGTTCCCCTTTCTCCACATCCTCACCAACATTTGTTGTTTCCTGTCTTCAAAATATAGGGATAGAGGGAACATACCTCAGTATCATAAAAGCCATCTATGAAAAGCCCACAGTGAATATCATTTTCAATAGGGAAAAACTGAGCTTTTCCCTTAAGGTCAGGAGCGTAACAGGGATGCCCACCCTCACCATTTTTGTTTAACATAGTACTAGAAGTCCTAGCCTCAGCAATCAGACACAAAAAGAAATAAAAGGCATTCAAATTGGCAAAGAAGAAATAAAACTCTCTCTCTTCACAGATGACATGATACTTTATGTGGAAAACCCAAAAGACTCCACCCCCAAATCACTAGAACTCATACAATTCAGCAACATGACAGGATATAAAATCAATGCACAGAAACAATTTGCATTTCATTACACTAACAATATGACTGAAGAAAGAGAAATTAAGGACTTAATTCCATTTATAATAGCACCAAAAAAAAAAAAAAAGATACCTAGGAATAAACCTAATCAAAGAGGTAAAGGGTCTATACTCTAGAAACTACAGAACACTTGTGAAAGAAATGGAAGAAGCCACAACGAGATGGAAAAACATTTCATGCTCATGGATTGGAAGAATAAACATTGTCAAAATGTCTATGCTTCCCAGAGCCATCTACACTTTCAATGCCATCCCTATCAAAATACCATTGACATTTTTCACAGAGCTGGAACAAATAATCCTAAAATCTGTATGGAACCAGAACATACCAAATTGCCAGGGGATTGTTGGAAGAAAAAAACCAAAGCTGAGGCATCACAATGCCTGACTTCAAGCTATATTACAAAGCTGTGATCATCAAGACAGCATGGTACTGGCATGAAAACAGACACATAGATCAATGGAAGAGAAGAGAGACCCCAGAAATGGACCCTTAACTCTATGGCCAACTCATCTTCAACAAATCAGAAAAGAATATCCAATGGAAAAAAAGACATGTCTCTTCAGTAAATGGTGCTGGGAAAATTGGACAGCCACATGCATAAGAATGAAACACACCATTCTCTTCCATCATACACAAAGATAAACTCAAAATGGATGAAAGACCTCAATGTAAGACAGGAATCCATCAAAATCCTAGAGGATAACATAGGCAGGCAGTAACCTTTTTGACACTGGCCACAGTGACCTCTTTTAAGAAATGTCTTTAAAGGCAAGGGAAGCAAGGGCAAAATGAATTTTTGGGACTTCATCAAGAATAAAAGCTTTTGCGCAGCAAAGCAAACAGTCAACAAAATTAAGAGGCAACCCACAGAATGGGAGAAGATATTTAGAAATGACATCACAAATAAAGGG
Source organism: Procyon lotor (assembly GCA_028646535.1). Taxonomy (NCBI): domain Eukaryota; kingdom Metazoa; phylum Chordata; class Mammalia; order Carnivora; family Procyonidae; genus Procyon; species Procyon lotor. The sequence continues at coordinate 36,499,706 of CM053603.1, forward strand.
CTGGTATCCAAGATATAGAAGGAACTTCTGAAACTCAACACCCAAAAAATAAATAATCCATTCAATAAATGGGCAGAAGATACGAACAGACACTTTTCCAAATAAGACATACAAATGACCAATAGACACATGAAAAAATGTTCGATGTCACTAGCCATCAGGGAAATAAATACAAATCAAAACCACAATGAGATACCACCTTATACCAGGTAGAATGGGCAGAATTAATAAGACTGAAGGCCGTTATCTTCAATTATTTTTTAACCAGCCTAGATCTTGCTTCTGAACTTCAAATTGTTCACTTGATAACTCTACGTAAACATTTAATTCATAAAAACTAGGTTCAAAACTTACCCCAGAATTTGATCCCTCCATTCCAGTCTTCGCGTTCTCATTCTAGTCTTTTGCTCCCAGGCCAAAAGGCATGCACTCATCTTTGATTCTTTCATACTCACTTCACCTCTCAGCAATTTCTATCAGCTCTACCTTCAAAATATGACTCAAATTCAACCACTCTTTCCTTTCGCAGCACAACTGTCCTTGTACCACTTCTCAGGCCACCGTCATTTCTCAACTTATTGCAATGTCCTCCAAATTGGTTGCCCCTTCCCTCCCTTTCCCCTTATAGTCCAATATATAAAACTTGGCTCCTTTTAAAATATCATACATGTCACTTCTCTGTTCATGGCTTCCTAACTCATGCACAGTGAAATCTAAGTGCCTTACTGTAACCTATCTTGTCCTGCATTATCTGTGTCTTTACATTCGCTTGTCCCTGTACCTGGAACTCCCTTCTCTGAGGATCTCTATTGCTTGATTTTTGCCTTCTTTTAGGTTTTTCTCAAATGTTAGCTTATTAAACATGCCTTCTCTCACCACTCTGTATAAAATATTGCCTCCCAACCCCCCATTTCCCACTGACATTTTTATAGTGCTTATTACCACCTGACATTTTTTTCATGATTTTTTTTTAGTTCTGCCTCCACCATTAAAATATAAGATCCCTAGAACAAGGATGTGATCTGCTTCATTTCTTGTTATGGCCTCAGCACTTAGAACAAAGTCTAGGATATAGCTGACTATTCAACACAGACCATTTTGTTTAATGCAGTTAATTTTCAGTTTGTTAACTGAATTAACAAAATGGTCATGTATACTAATGATTGGAAACAAGTTCACCTTATTAGATAAGAGACATAATATAGGGAGTCTTGGAGTCAGATTGCTTTAGAATTGGATTCAGGTTCCTGCACTTACTAGTTCTGAGCCCTGGGGTAAGTGAATTAACCTCTCTGAGCTTTTATTCCCTCATCTATAAAATGCAAATTGTTTTAAGCATGGAATGATGGGAGACAAGTCAGGAGTTTAGAGAAGGGATTCGGAGACTGAAATTTGGAAAGTCATATACCTACAGATGGTGTAAAAAGCCAGGAACATGGATAAGGTTACCCACTGAATGGGGTAAATGGACAAAAGATCAAAATACAACCCTAGGATCCTCCAAATATTTAGATATTGGGGAAAAAAGTGTAAACAGCAGAAGAGAACATGGAGGAAGAGTCAGAAAGGAAGGAAAAGAGCTAGAAAGAGTTGTCACTCAGAAGATAAAAGGAATGATTCACTGTACCAATGCTATCAATACCTTACCATGAAGTATATAATAAGTACTTGATAAAAGTAAGTTACATACAATATATACCTGTATTAGTTAACTATAGATAGCATAACAAAATGCCACAGAGTGGGTGGCTTAAACAACAGAAATGTATTTTCTTATCATTCTGAAGGATCTAAGTCCAAAAGGAAGGTGTTGAAAGGTATGGTTCATCATGAGGCTTCTCCCATTGGTTTGCAGATGGCCTGCTGCTATTTGCTGCTATTACTTCATACGGCCTTTTCTCTTTGTCTGCACACCTGTCTGAAGGGTGTGTCTCCAAATGTAGTCACATTGAGGGCTGGAGCTTCAAAATATAAATTTTGAGGAATACACTGCAGCCTATCACAATGCCTACTTCCTATAAGGGCACATGTGTGGGTTGATTTGCTTGTGTGTGCAAGAGTGTATGAAATGGAAGCAATAATAAAGACAAATAATGGTTATTTCTGGATATGGAGTTTTGGAGTTTAAGTGGTTTTACTTCCTAATTTAACTGTCCTTGAATTTCTAAATTTTCTGCAATAAACACATTTTACCTTTGTAATCAGGAAAAAATTTTTTTTTAAATATTATAAGAATTAGCATGATTTGGAGCAGAAAAAATGATGGTATTGGCCAGAGAGATATTCAAAGACAGTGTGAATGGAGATGCGGCTGGCCACCAGGTGTAATTATAAGAAAACATCAAAATTCTTCTTGATCTCTTAGAAAATATTATTTACATACGTAAAGAGAATATAAGTAAATGTGGAATATTATAGTTGTTATACATCTGTATCACTCTGTTTTGGATACAAAGACTTTACTATTGATCTGTTCCCAAAGTGTATTTCTGAAATACTATGTCTGGGGAATGTTAATAGGTATTGAAGGAACAAAGGTTTCAGTGCTCATGGAGGTCGATAAACTCCAGGTTTCCCAATTTTTTTACTTCAAAACTTTTCAGAGTTTTATTATGCATACATACTAGGGTAAAATATATAATATTTTAAAAAATATTTGACCATGGAACCTCCATTCTTTTTAGTATTTTGTTTAAGTAGGTTTTTTTGGGGGTGATAGGGGGAGGAACACATTGACAAGTACTGCTATACACAAATGACTAAAAAGCTTCCCGATTTTAAAATATGTTACAAAGATATAGCGTGGTACTGGCATTGGCATAAAGACAAACATATATGCCAGTGGAACAAAATGACACTATATCTGAGACTAAAGATGTTTTATATGTTGGCCAATTGAATTTAGATTAAAAAAAAAAAATGGATAACCCAGAAAGGAACCGATGCATATTGTACAAGGACACCAAAAATACACAATGGGAAAAGGAGAGTCACTTCAACAAAAGGGGTTGGGAAAGCTGGGTATCCACATGTAAAATGATGAAATTGGACTTGTAGCAACTCAAAATGGGTTAAATACAAATGTAAGAATTGAAAGTGAAAAACTCCTAGGAGAAAAATAAGGGAAAACTTCAAGACCTTGGTCTTGGCAATGGCTTCTGAATATAACACCAAAAGCATAGGAAATAAAAGCAAAAATGCACAATGTATACACAACAATGTAGTTCAAACTAAAAAGGTGATGCACAGCAAAGAAAAACAATCAACAGAGTGAACTTGATTCTTTTAAAACCAGTGATTCTATCCTGGTTGAGCATGAGAATCACTGTTTTACAAACTGGAGCCTCTCTAGCCCCAGCGAGTTAGCAATCTCACAGGGATGCTGCTGGGCATCTCTAGGGAAAACAAGCCCAGAAATTTCTCTACAGGTCATTGTGATGCACGTCCGCGTTGGGGACTAATAGCTTAGACCTTTGAGCAGTATTAAAATGGGAATATCCCAGGAATAAACAGGACAGTTCCCATTTCAACACTGTGCTAGGAGTGGGGCACCTGGGTGGCTCAGTCGTTAAGCATCTTCCTTTGGCTCCGGTCATGATCCCAGGGTCCTGGGATCGAGCCCCACATCAGGCGCCCTGCTCGGCAGGAAGCCTGCTTCTCCCTCTCCCACTTCCCCTGCTTGTGTTCCCTCTCTCACTGTGTTTCTCACTGTCAAATAAATAAAATCTTTAAAAAAATAAAATAAAAAAGACTGTGCTAGGAGTAATTGCCACCATAGTATGCAAGAAAGACCCAGAAAGCAGGTTTTGATCCAAGGATGGATGGAAATAAGTTGAAGGCATTCAGAGTCTAAACAACTAGAAAAAGGAAGGTGGCTGGGATTCAGATTCCCAGACTGGGAAAAGTATGGGCTTTGTCCTGAGGAGCAACCGGGTTTGAATCCTGTGTCAGCCATTGACACATAACCATGATCAAGTTACTTAACCTCTGTGAGTCTCACTTTCCTCCTTCCTTATTTGTGGGATGGAAAGGTAGGAGAATGCCCACTTCCTCAGAATTCTAGGGAAACCGAACAAATGAAATTATGAGTGGCAAGTACATGATTTTGCCTTAACTATGTTCCTGAAAATTTGGAAGAAATGTTAACAGTGTCTTTTATGATAAGCATAAAATACAACTCAAGCATACACACAACTAGTTTTCTCACCAAGAGGCAGCAGCTGGGCTTGCCAGTTCCATAATGACACAACCATGAAATATTAAAATTGTCTATGATTGGAAATTGCTAGGAGGGACACAAAGAGAAAACATCCTGTTCTCAAGCTGGGAGTGAATAAAAGTGGAATTTGAGGCAGCTACTGGTAGTATTAAATAGTAAGTAATTCCTGCTTTTTAAGTACAAAAAAATTATACTGTGGCAGTACACGTCCCTGCAGGAGATGAAGAAAGAGTGAGAAAGCAGGGGCCTTCAACCACACAACCACAATGACATGGATTTTTTTTTTTTTTTAAGATTTTATTTATTTATTTATTTAACAGAGAGAGATCACAAGTAGGCAAAGAGGCAGGCGGGGGGTGCGGGGTGGGGGGAAGCAGGCTCCCTGCTGAGCAGAGAGCCCCATGCGGGGTTCGATCCCAGGACCCCGAGATCATAACCTGAGCTGAAGGCAGAGGCTTTAACCCACTGAGCCACCCAGGCACCCCGACATGGATGTTTTGAAGGAAGATACCTCATCTCTGGTTTTTCAAGGACATCAGAGTCTTTGGTTATTAATGTTCACTATTCCCTGGGTGCTAAATTCTTCTTGATGAAGCACCCATTAATTTTATTTATTTTTTATTTTTATTTTTTGGCTAGGAAGGATTTGGCACAAAAGCCAGCCTCTCGGTGGACATATTGACATTGCTTTTGCTCCCAAATGGGGAGGCAGGAACAGTCTCAGTGCCATTTATGTAAAAGTAGAGTGTGTTTCTCTCTTTCCATTTCTTTCTGGGTAGAGTTGACTGTGGCAGAGCTGGCTTGTAAAGTCAGAAGATTGGGCCACCCAGAGGCAGCAATGTGGAGACTATTAAATAGACGGAGCTCATTTCCCTGGTTTTGATGCAGTCACTTCATCTGTATATTACAGCACTCAGCTGCTTTTCCACTTAATCATCATTCTGTCCTTTGTTTAGCTGCCAATGCTTTCTCCCTCCTTAACCATGCACTGCCATAAACTTCAGAAGCAACCATTTCAGGAGTGAGCCAGTTCAGGGAGAATAAATACACAAACAAATGGGATAAAAGTAGATTAACTTTTGTTTAACATCTTCTGCGTTATCTTTCCATCACTAGCTACTAATCTGACCCCTTAAATAAATCCTGCCCTTCTGCCAGTTAAGATTTGAATGACTTGAATCTTTACTGGTAAACCTTTTGGGACTGGCCAAATATAAATACCCATTGTAATTATAATCTGTGGTTTGTTCACTGGTGGGAACTACTTTAACCTCAGTCCTCATCCTTTCATATTCATGATTCTGGAAGCTTTAGTGAATTGAGGGAAAGAGTCAGTTTACATTAATTAAGATGCTTTCCAGTTGTACATTTTGCCATCTGGAAGCTTTTCAATACTTATCCTGGAAGAGTAAGTAGATAACCTACTGGGATGATGACTCCAGATGAATGTGACTGAGCCCCACCCAGCTTCAGGGATGGGGCCGTTCCCCCATGTCTCAAGTCTGAGAGATGGCAGTTTCCATGTCTAAGTGGCTCTAGCAGACTTCTGTGATCTTTGTCAATGCCTTTTCCCCATCCAATGAAACATTGTTTTCTTTGGCAAACAACCCTATCCCACTCTTAGTTCATTTGGCTTGTGCAGCGCTGGTACCAACCCATGGGATGGGTTGGGTACACCACCTAAGCTTAGCCAATCAGCACATCCCACCTACAGTCCAGTTAGTTATTGGGAGATAAGCATGGGAGCCAAGGCAGGCCAATAATATTCAGTTCTGGGACTTGTCCCTGGAACCACTGGGGTAAAATACTGTTTCCCCTATTTCAACTTAGGTGATACAATATAGGCTTCAAATTGCTGGTGGCTATCTTATCTGTTGGAGAATAAAGACAACAGAGAAGGGGAAAAAAAGCCAAAGGATGGAGAGGTGTGGGGAATGATAATGACAGCCAGAAGAAGCATGAGACACCATTTGAGCTCCTGTACACAGCCTTGCCTCAAGATACGGTGACCTTTGATTTTTCAAATACGTGAATCAATAATTCTTCATTTTTGCATAAACGACTTGGAGTTGGATTTTCAGTTGCTTTAACTAAGAAATTCCTGATTCCAAAGCCCAAGATGAGGATAAAGAACATGTTGAAATTTTTCTTTGCTTTCTCTCCCTTCCTTTTACTTTTGTCACTTTAGATAAATCACTTAATCTCTTTGCCTTAGCTTTTGCTTTTTATCAACAGGACATAATGGATGCAAAATATTTGCACTATTTTTAGCACATACTGTGTTCAATAAGTGATAGCTTCTTTACTACTGCTGCCATTTATAAGTGAGTAACAGCAGTCCTAATAGTAATAGGCACCTTCTCCTCCCCATACTACTGTCAGCCCTGACAGGAGCATCCTATTTTGACAATGTGGCTTTGAGACTATCGGTTGCCTCAAAAAAGCCCAAGGATATGATTATTTTTTCCCAATTGCATAAGGAAATAGACACCCTAATTTGCTGGAAACCACACAGAACAGTTCACTTCACATGAATACACACACATACAGATATATGTGCGCGCGCGCGCGCGCACACACACACACACACACACACACACACACACACACATCTTCTTTCCTAACCGCAGCAGGGGAAATAATCATGGAGGCTAGAATCTAACTGTATATTTCTAAAAGCATTAAAAAAACATAACAAACTTTCAAAATGCCCCTTCTTAAAGATCATTCATCAAATTTACATGCATGAATATTACAGTGATAAAGCACCAAAGAACACCTTTTTTCACATCCTGTGTGGAAAGATTATTTGGGATTCAAATCTCAAATACAGCATTACCTGTGGGCCACAACCTAGGATTCAGCAATCAGTAAATATACCAATTCATTAGGAAAAACATAAAATGCTAGGAATAATGCTTGAGACAAAAAAGATGCTTAACAAATGTCATTTCTTCTGTTCTCTCCTATCCATCCATCCATCTATCCATCCATCCATCCATCCAACCAACCATCCCTCCATTCGTCCTGCATTCAGACCCTAAATGTGTCAATACAAATAAAAGTATTCAGTTTTTTTAAACTTTTAAATGCCAAATAGTAAGTTAACTAAATATTTCCACTCTACTAGTTGTACAAGAGAGAATTAGGTTTATGTTGTGCTTAATAGGACCCTATGTTAATATATTAGCATTAATTGGGCAATTCTGCATATATTATAGGAATGCTAAGATATACTGCCATATGACAACCATGACAGTATATGATAGATGAGAAAACAACCAAACAACAGTCACTGTTGAATCAGCAGGCCTGTTTTCCTGCAAGATGACATCCTTATATTTTAGTCTTGATAGTTAATTGAATGAGAACCCAAATCCACCCCTGTGGTATTTTATGTGCAATGGAGACCTCTTCTATTTGAAATGCTTTCAGAATTTCAAAATCAGTTTATGCACGGTTCAGGAAGGAGAAACTAAAGATGTGAAAAGATCTGTGATCGGAGTCTGTTTCTACTAATGTGAAAAAAGAGACATTCTCTGTTTGAAGCAGAACTGAAGGCTCTCTTGATGTACAAAAGTAGCTTCAAATGTATCAAACACAATACTTGATTTTTCCCTTGAAAGAATAGGAAAGAATACTTCTATCACAACTTCTCTGTAGCAACAAAGTTTTCTAACTTTTCTTCTTCTTTCCTCCTTACCTTTTAAAAGAGGTTTTCTAAAAGTATGCTCACAGTACAAGAGGAGAAATGACTAAGTGCTCTCAAGAAGGAACATCATGTTTCTATTCAGACAAAATCTAAGGTGAAATTGAGAAGCTGGTGGTCTATCCAGTCTTCCTCTCATTCGAAAAGTGTGGTAGAGGGAGCAGGAGTTCTAGACACAGAGACCTGGTTTCAAATTCTGCTTTTGCCTTTGAATGTCTACACAGTTGGGCAAGAACATGTTACTTAAATTCTCTGAATTTCCATTTCTTTACTTACAAAACGAGAAAAACAGATCTAACTCAAAGAGCTTTAAGAGAACTAAGGAGGGGCACCTGGGTGGCTCAGTGGGTTAAAGCCTCTGCCTTCAGCTCAGGTCGTGATCTCAGGGTCCTGGAATTGAGCCCCACATTGGGCTCTCTGCTCGGCAGGGAGCCT
>CM053603.1:36508168-36550190 GCA_028646535.1 Procyon lotor
ACAGCATCACTTGTGTCTTAGTGGACAGTTGCCTACCTAACCCTCCCACTAGGCTGACCCATAACCCTATATTCTCACGTTATTTTTTAACATCTTTTCATGACGCCCAGGAAATGCCCCTATCTTTTCCTCAATCAAAAAAATTTAAAAAATCCAAAAATTCACTTGCAGTGTATTTCATTTTTAAACTGAAAATGGGTGGTAGAAGTTTCTGAAAGAAATGCAGAATAGTATTTTAAAATGAACAAAAGACTTAGTCACCACACTCCGCAGAGTGACTTAGACAACTGAACTACCTTGGATAAAGCAGAAGACTCATGTTAACCCAAGCCTCATTTGCAAAATGGCAGTAATTTTCCCTAACTCATAGGGGTTGTTTCACTTACATGTCATTCTGTGCAGGAAAGCACTGTATAACAAATGCCATGTCATATCAATATGGGAAATTATTGTCAGCTAGTAGTTACTTACTTTTTAGGTACACTAGTGTCTTTGCCTGGTAAAGGGTGAGAAGTACACAGCAGTTTAAAATATCTTTCTGAAAATAAAATAAAATAACCTTCTGGACAAAAAGAAAAAAATGCTCAATGAAGCCCTATACAAATAAGGTAGGTTTGTGGTGTGGTAGTAAGAACCTACTTCTTGAAATCAGATCAACATAGATTCTTTTCATTCCATTGTGTTCTATCTACATATTCTTTATCTTTCCAATCTTCAAATTTTTTCACTTGATGGGATTTCTCACTTATTTTGCAGATTTTTGTGAAGGGTAAATGTAATTATACATGTAAAACCACGAGCAGAGTGAATGGTACAAAGATACTCAATAAAAATTGCCATTTTAATGATATGGATTTTTGGCAATGTGTAGGTTGGGCAGTAGGGTGTCAGAATAATTCTACTAATATAGGCGTCTGTTCCTCTTCCTACCTACATGAAAGTTGAGATTTTTGCTTACAGTGTTTGGGTTCTCATAAAAGCCAGTGTACAGTTGATTTCCTTTGTACTGTCATTGAGATGACCTGGTAGAAGACAGGATACTTCTTCATGTAATCAGTTGAAAATGGAGTTGTTGTGTAATGTCATCAAAAAGACATGACTACCAGGGTATCTAGGTGACTCTGGCTCAATTGGTTAAGCATTCGAATCTTGATCTCAGCTGAGATCTGAGTCTTGATGAGTTCAAGCCCTGCTGGGTGTGGAACCAACTTAAAAACAAAACAAAACAAAACCAACAACAACAACAACAACAAAACATGACTACTGGCTGACCCATGAGCTAGACCCGGAAACACCGAGGCTCCCTAACCCCTCTTCTGTCCTTAAAATGTGGGTTCTATTTGCCTTTTCTGCTCTCAGAGACTGATCAAAAGACAAAGCCTTGAGATATGATGTTGAGACTACCTGCACAATTTATGTGACTGATGCCAGTTACAACCTCTTTATAAACTTAGGATTTGTTGGGTGGGTGTGGGATCCATTCATCTTGCTGCTCCCCAAAACAAGTCCTACATATAAGTTCCCTTTGCTTATTAAAACTGGCACCTACCAACCTGGAATGGCTTGCCTCCTTCTTGGGTCTCTCCCTGCCCTGTGAGTATGGGAGCTGGTTTTAGGATACACTTGGGAAGCTCCTACAAATAGTATGAACCAACAGTGTGCCACAAAGATACCCTCCAGGTCCTGATTTTAGGAAACAGACCATAAAGCGATTACCTTCTTTGACAGACACTAATAAGAACTAAACACAAAATGAAAGACATCAGTCAACTGCAGGAATTAGCAGGATATTTGTAAATATGATTGTTAGGAGCCTTCAGTGTCTCCCAAATCTAGCCAAGGTAACAAAGGCAAATCATCAGGTTGTGCTGACTGGTTTCTACGTGGTGAAGAGGTAGCTGGACTTAGTTGTTCTGAAACTTGCCTGATAGGGTTAAAATGTTTAAGGTAAGAACAAGTTCTGCCTAAGGGTAAAAGATGATAGGATTATAACAATGAGAAATGTTTTATATGGCCTAATGAGATAGTCCTTCAGGTCATAAAAAACCAAAACCTTGTTTTGTTCCATGAAAACCAACTTTATTTCCTAGGTAAGTTTATACAGGTAAGGGTATGCCATCAAGAGTGGAATATAGTATTTTTATTTTTGGGTTTTCATTGTAAATTAAAACACTAGTATTCTAGTTCACAGAACAATCTTCAATTCTCTGGTTAGCATAAATCAGTTCACTAGTACTTAGAGAGTTTTGACTTAATAGTTCAAATAAAAGGATAAGAAATTGCCTCCAAAAAGAAGCAACCAAGAAAAAACATTTATCCATGAACTTGTTCAAGAGATTGCTGAATTTTTTCAAGGTTTACATTGGATATTAAGACCCAAGTGAGCCCTTATGAGAAAGGACTGTTGAGGTGACTCAAACACCTCGGTGCAATTAAGGTGACTTAATTGCAATTGTCAATAAATCTGGAAAAATGGGGGCAGTCTCAAGATGAGAAATATGTGATAGAAGTATGTATTGAATGAGCTGCCCATGCCAAATTTTTAAGAGTTCCAGTTAATAAATACTACGAAGCTCAAATATATTTTTGTTAATAAGGATAGTTAGGACAGTTATTTAGAATTGGCAACAATTTATTAGTATTGTGATTTTTGTTGTAGGTTCCTGATACATATTTAAAGTGTAAGCAGGAGGCTCTTATGGTCATTCTCTCCCCTGTGAAAAGCAAACAATAGTATAATGACTGAGAGCCAGATGGCCTAGATTTGTGCTTAGCTTGATGTTTCCTAGGATTGTGGTTTGGACAACTTATTTTACCTCTCCAAGCTTCTGTTTCCATTTCCGTAAAATGTGGTATATTGTTATTTAGTGTCATAATAAAAAATTATCCCTAAACTTGGTGGTTTCAAACAACACACTTCTCCTATCTTACATGTTTTCAGGGAGGCAGGAATTCTGAAGCAGCTTAGTTGGATGGTTCTGGCTCCAGGTCTCTAAAAAGGCAGCAATCAAGATGTAGCCTGGGGTTATAGTCAGCTGAATGTTTTACTGGGGCTGGAGGATCCATTTCCAAGATGGCTGACTCATAGGACCGCTGCTGGCTGCTCTATACCTGAGTGTGGGAATCACTATGGAATCTTGGAGGCTGGCTATGGTTACAGCTGATCTCATTGCTATGGTAAGAATTAAATAAATTCTGCACACAAACCTATCAACCTAGTCCCTGATACATGACAAAGACTCAATTAGTGGTTAAGTCTAAATAGATCTTCATGTTTCTTATAAGAGCTTAAGTGTCTAATTATTATCAAGTATTGCCAATATTATTGTTATTACTCTCGTCTATTTACCAAAGACTTTAGCACTATAGTAATTGTGACAATTAGCAGATAATACCTCCTTGTAGAGATTAACCCACACCTCCAAACATAAGTACCCCTAGTTTGGTAGTAGAGAGAGAAAGTTGGGAATTCTATACTCTATTCATTCATGCTAAAAGAGATCACTCCCTAGATCCTGCACATGCATCAAGGTGCTTCCTTAATTTAATCCAGAAAGAAATATACTTTATTATGTCCTTGCCAATGTATTCTGAGTCTTAATGAGAGACAAGGAGAGAAACACTGAAAGAGAAACTTGTAATTACATTCTAATCTTCCATTATTGCTCTCAGGAATAAAAAATGATCATTTTTATCTTGTTTTATAAATCAGAAAACTAAGACTCAGGGGAATGAGGTTACCTGTTCAAGTTTCCCTAACAAATTAGATGAAGGGCCAAAATTGAACCCAGGTCTTTGACATGCTGTGACTGTGGTTTTCCCTTTCTCATTTGTGATCTGGACCCTAATTAGAATCTAGTTTAATGAGGGTGCTCTGTTGGAGAGTGCACTTCGTCCTTTTTTCCTCACTACTTCAATAAGGAAGGAATAGCAAATGACATGGAAGTCACTAATTTCAACCTCACCCCAGTGTTATAGATAATGGTAACCCTTAGAAAGGTAAAAAGCAACTTACAATCATAGAAATAACTTCCATCTGATAGGTAGGCTCAAAACAAGTGGTCTCATCTCCCAGAAAAAGAATGTTACTGGTCACAATTTGTATTTTGAAAGCTTGAAAGAAGAGCTATCCAATCCCCAGGGAAGGAAAAAGAAATCAGGGAGTAAATGCAGACGATAGTTATGGGTTCTAAAGGAGCAACTGATCTGTCTGAAACTATCTCAACCCAGAGCTCTGGGGAGGACTTAGGGTCTTATACAGCTTTATGTGTCCAAGTTGGAAGGGCTGATCAAGTTGATAGCGCTCGATGCCACCAACTTGACAGTAGTCCACTTAGAACACCTAAGTCTGTCACCACATTTTAGGCCTGACCCTCAAAAAGGTTTTAATCAACCACTAGATTCCCACACCTGTAGTCACTGTGGTTGATGACTTGTCCCAATGCGGCTAGTTGTGAGCTAGCCATTTGTCCTCACTTCTGTCCTTCAGGCTCACTCTAAAAGGTCAGCTTCTCTTCAGTCCTCAGCACCTCTTCCCAGGATACATGAGGAACACAGGGGCTCAGAAGCTGATTTTGAGACCCAGGCAATGATTAATGTTTTGAAGATTCCTCTACTTGAAATATAATTCTCAGCGGTCAAGGAGTTCAGTTTGTCTAAAACACCTAAAGCGCCTTTCCCTCCACTGGAATGTTTCCACAGTCATAGCTTTGTCCTGATTCTGTCTCTTTTCTAGATCCAGACATTGCCACAGCCCCTTTCACCTGCAGAGGAATTAGCACCAATGGAGGCAAGGCGCAGCCTGAGTTTAAACTTCCCTCAACTTTCTGAGAAGAGCAGGAGTGTGGTATCTGTATGTACGGGTCTTGTTGCAAGAAATAACATGAGGCTGTTCTTAAGTAACTTCAACCCAAGAGTTTTTGTTTTTATATTTACACAAGCATCTGGCTGCCCATGAATTGAGCTGCATCCTAAGTGGAAAAGAAGAGCCAAATCCCTCTCCTCTCACTCCCAGCGGATTGCCTCACTTTGTCCTGAAAAATCCCAGCAGTGCAGGGGGGCTGCTGCGGTAATTGCTGAGCTGTGGTGCAATATATGGTCTTGTTTTATCTCTGCAAACACAGTCTCCAAAGCCACAATATAAACAGTGTGGAATTTCTCACCCTTGTCTATAAATGAGACTGAACGGTTCCTGAGCCTGCTCACATTCTCTGCACACTAAAGTGCATCTCTGTCCTCACCAAACAATTTCTTCCTTTTTAAGTGCTGAACTGTGAAGAGGGACACCTTATTTCACTGCAAAATGAACAGCAAGTAAACAGAGAAATGTGATTAAAATTCAATTGAATGCAAGCAGGAATTAAGCCATCTGACACGATCAGTCTGTAACCTGCCCTAAAGAGGGGAAAAAGAAAAGGAACAAAACAGAACAAAACCTCACCACAGCTCAGCTGAAAAAACTGTTGGGACATTTTACTAACTGAATCTCTTGTTATCCTCCTTGCTCTTGATAACACAAAGTGTAGGACAATGTACTTCGATGCTCTGGGGGTGGAGACAGTTGTCTTGCCTTTCAGTGTGATTCTTTGTGGGTTTCTTATGCATTCCCAAGTTCAAAAGCCTAAAGTGACTACTTTCTTTTACCTTCTGAGCCTTATGGAGCCAAGTATCAAAGACAATCCAATCAGCTTTAGACAAAACAAAAAACCTATAGTATTTTACCTACAGTTTCCATAATTCCAGATCTCAAACAGGATTGTGTAACAAAAAGAAATGTAGCTCAGTTGCAATGGGCCCTAATGATTCAATGGGTATTAAGAAGATCTCTCCTGAAGTGGACCAGAAAATTATATTTCATAGATAGGAGGTGGTTGCTAACTGGCCTAGCTCAAGGCCAAGGGCAGAGTCAGCAGCTCTGTGTCTGATTTTAGTCTAGACCATTTATCAACTGTAGAGCTAACTTGGGACAACTTTTTTAAACATCTCCAAGGTGAAGTTTCCTCATCTGTAGATGCCGTTGAAAAGCAGAGCATTGAAGGTGTTGCTGTAATGATTATGTGAGACAATGTCTACCAAGTCTTAGTACACTGCCTAGCGCATAGTACATGCTTAATAAATGCAAATAAGAATTCTTGCAGGGAAAAAAACACACCCAAAACAAACAAACAAACAAAAAGAATTCTTGCAGAAATAAATGTGTGTGAAGGTTAAGTGGCATATCCAAAGTTATACAGCTGAGGAGTTGGGAAGATTAGCACTAGAAACCACATCTCTTAATCCCTAGACTATGACGATTTCCTATCTCTGTACAGATGGACGCTGGGAAAGTAGTGGGTCTTTCTAGACCGCTGGTTTTCTAAAACACATCTATCTAAAATAGACAGACAGACAGAGATAAATTTGAGCTTCGGTTCAGAGTTACCAGATCAGAACGTGTTTTTTCAGAAGAGTTCCCTACTGATTCTCATGAAATCCTTCTATAACTATCGATTGGGAAGAGTGACAGGGGCTTCCCGGGTAAGGAAGAACAGTATGAGCAGGTGCAGATTTAAGAACATGAAATGCCAGTTAGAGAAACTGCAAGAACATGTGGCTTGGGGCTGAAGGCACTTGCCTAGAGTCTCTGGAAACTGTGACCAAATGGTCAAGTGGCCCTCACAAGAGAGTCAAAATCTTCCAGGTATTACGATATTCAAAAGAATTGTATGGTCCTAAGAATAAGAGAAAATGCACTGTTCTATCTGGTGCCCAGTCTGTTGGTTAGATGGAAATACCAATCAAAATAATAGCAAAGAAATGCTAAAACTAATGAGGTAATCCATTTGGGTAGGCTCCACACTTATCTGTTAAAAAAGTATCGGGTAGGATATAGCCTGAATTGAGACACATGGGCTACATGCCCATTCTTTCTTTTGACTTACAGAGTCTTGATGGAGTAATTATCATAGTGTTTGGTGCTGCTCATCTAAGGTTGCCTACAGAGCTCATTTAGTAGACTAAGCTGAAATCAATGATCATTTTGCTACCTTGAGTAATTTCCAAAAAGCATGAGATAAGATTGTAGCTTCCTTAGAGGTCAAACTTATTTAAACTCTTGGGAGATTCTGAGTTAAATACAGAATGTTTATAAGACCCAAAGTAGTAATATTTTTGAGTAAGAGTCTGTGCATTTGGAATTTTATATGACTTGGTATTTTATATAAAATTTAAAAGAATTTGTTCTATTAAGTTAGACTTATAATTGTACTGTAATATGTGCAAATGAGCAGTTGATACAGAGTTGGGATTTCAAGTTGAAAATCTTACTATATTTTTATGTGGTAGTGGAATACTTAAGCTAACTTAAAGTTCACCACAATTACACATTTGTTAGATGCATAGGGATAGTCTAAGTATACAGGGAACAGGTAATTGAAGAATCTTAGGTGCTCTTCCCACAGTGAATTGGGATAAGCCACATCGAGTAAACCCCACTGGGCTCCTTGCTTAGGAGTAAGAGGCATGACATTCAGCTTTTTGAGGCTGTGCTAGGTCACACAAGGGGTCTCAGAAGTAGATGGGAGTCTGGGTGGGGGCCCTGTTGAGGATTCTCTGTAATGGAATCACAGAGGCACTGAGTAGACATTGCAGAGTCACTGCTCCACGTGTGCAAAATGAAACAAATTGCTAACCTTTATGAAAGCTTACTATGAACTAGAGGGAAGGCTTTCTTTATCTGGTACTATCATTTAATCTTGAGTGTAACCCTGTTGAACAGGTATGAATGTTGTTTCCATTTCGCAGACAAAATATAAAAATTAAGTCACGTACATCTGTATAGGAATTTATAATTTGCAATTTATCTCTATTAATGTTTTTTTGAGTCTCATGACTTCCCAGTCTACAAGCTGAAACTAAGGCACAAAAAATAGCGCTGGGAAAACAGGACAGCTACACACAAAAGAATGAAACTGGACCACCTTCTTAAACCATATGCAAAAATAAACTCATAATGGATGAAAGACTGAAATGTGAGCCCTGAAACCATAAAAATCCTAGAAGATAGCACAGACAGTAATTTCTGGCCATAGCAACATTTTTCTAGATATGTCTCTTGAGGCAAGAGAAATAGAAGCAAAAATAAACTATTGGGACTACATCAAAATAAAAAGCTTTTTTTTTTTTTTTTTTTTAGTGAGAGAATGGGAGGGAGAGAGAAAGAGTGAGAGAGAGCTTGGTGAGAGAAGGGAAGAGGGAGAGAGAGAATATTAAATAGGCTCCATGCCCAACACAGAGCCTGACGCAGACCTCAGCCTCATGACCCTGAGATTATGACCTGAGCTGAAATCAAGAGTCAAATGCTTAACCAACAGAGCCACCCAGGTGCCCCAAAATAAAAATCTTATGCCCAGCAAAGCAAAAAATTAGCAAAACTAAAAGGTAATCTACTGAATGGAAACCATATTTGCAAATAACTTATCTGATAATAGATTATAAAGAAGGGATACAACTCAACACTCTAAGTACAAATAATCCAATTAAAAATGGGCAGGGGACATGAACAGACATTTCTCCAAAGAAAATATTCAGATGGTCTACAGACAAATAAAAAGATGCTCAACATCACTTACCAGGGAAATGCATATCAAAACTACAATGAAAAAAAAAAAAAAAACTACAATGAGCTATCACCACACATCTGTCAGAATGGCTAAAATCAAAACTATAAGAACCAACAAGTATTGGCAAGGGTGCAGAGAAAAGAACACTCATACATCATTGGTAGGAATGCAAACTGGCGTAGCCACTGTAGAAAACAGTATGGAGGTTCCTCAAAAAATTAAAAATAAAACTACCCTATGATCCAGCAGTTGTACTACTACGTATTTGCCCTAAGAATACAAAATAATTCAAAGGGATACATGCACTCCTGTATTTATAGAAGCCTTATCTACAATAGGCAAACTACGGACACAGCCCAAGTGTCCATCAATAGATGGATAAAGAAAATATGGATAAAAAAATAAGGAAAAAGTGTATATATATTATTCAGCCACAGAAAGAATGAAATCTTGTCATTTGCAAAGACATGGATGGAGCCAGAAGAAATAATGCTAAGAGAAGTAGGTCAGTCAGAGAAAGACAAATGCCATGTAACTTCAGTCATAGGTAGAATTAAAAAAAAAAAACAAAACAAATATGCAAAGGAAAAAGAGGGAGAGACCGACAAACCAAGAAACAGGCTCTGAACTACAGAGAACAAACTGTTGGTTACCAGAGGGGAGGTGGGGCATGAGTGGGCATGGGTGAGGGGGATTAAGAGCACACTTACCATGATGAGCACTGAGTAATGTGTAGAATTGTTGAATTACTATATTGTACACCTGAAACTAATATAACACCATATGTTAACTATACTGGAATTAACAATTTTTTTTAAAAGATTTTATTTATTTATTTGACACAGAGAGAGAGAGATCACAAGTAGGCAGAGAGGCAGGCAGAGAGAGAGGGGGAAGCAGGCGCCCTGCTGAGCAAAGAGCTCAATGCGGGGCTTGATCCCAGGACCCTGAGATCATGACCTGAGCTGAAGGCAGAGGCTTTAACCCACTGAGCCACTCAGGCGCCCCTGGAATTAAAATTTTAAAAAACTTAATTAAAAATTTCCAAAATGAAAGAAAAAATACAGAGTCATATGTCTCACCCAGAGCTACTGCTTTTGAACTTCTAGGTTCTGGAAAAGGGGTGTAGGAATCTATTTACTTCAGATCTCCAAGTGCTTCCCATTCATGCTAGAACTTGAGAACTAGTGAGCTACATTGCAGCCTATGTCAGAGAGTCACTGGAGAAAAGTGCAAGCCTTCTGCCCCAGGGGGGCAGAAGGGGCCTGGGAGCAAGTGTCAGCATTCAGAGAAGTATCTGGAGGTGTCTACTGCAAAGGTTCTTAGCCCATAACCATGTAGCATTCGTATACACCTTCTGAAGGCAGACTAGCAAAGTGCAATATTTGCCTCAGAATCAGAGGAACATATTTTAACTAATATTACATTTTTAGGAAAACATAACACATGATGGTAAAAACAAAATTCAAAGTGCACAAAATACTTATGAGACTCACCCACTTATTCCAAGGCCCCATTGTCTTTCCCTAGAAAAGGCCAATGTTTCATATTTCTCAGTCTTTCTGTTCAGAAATCTATGCAACCCTGTATACATATTGTTATTCTTCCCCGCCTTAACAAAAATAAATGATATCATATACTCTTCTGTGACATCTTTTCCCTGAAAATTGCCACCATTGACACATATAGAGGTCCTTTGTTCTTTCTAATGGTTGTTCTGAACTCATCTGCCTTATTTGAGTTTACCTACTGCTAATTTTAATTTATCTACCATAGAGGTTGCTCCTAATGTTTTGCTATCACAAGTAATGCTGCAAAAGGTACACCTATCCTTTGATAGGCATGTGAAAGTATCTGAGGGAGAAACGTCCGCGTATAGCACTGGCCATCATGTTTGTCTCAGTCCCCTCGTCTGATGACTTCCGGGGGCCATCACAACTCTCTGGACTATAGCTCTCTTCATACAGCATCCTGTTTCAGCAACATTAGAAAATGTAAAACTTTCTTAATAAAGAAAACAACTCACTCAACACACGCCAGTTTTTGCAGTGTGTCACAAAGTGCCACACAATACAGATTGGAACAAAGACAGGTGTTAATGAAGTTAGGGAAGGTAAAGCGATTAGTGTAAAATATCCCCAGTCATGGATGATAAGCATTTACATCCCTTCTTCCTCCACGCTGCAATTGCTACTTGTGTTTATAAAGCCCCAAGGGGGGGAAAAAAGCATTCATTTTCTTCTCCCTTGTGTTGTTCAACTCCAGGGGTTTCCAAGAGTTCTACATGTCCTCAAGTTCAGTAATGGCAAACGAAGTATAACCGGGTGGTTTCTGTTTGCAGGGGCCTTTTAGAAACTAAACCTTTGTGCTTTTTTTCCTAAACATGAGCTCACAGCATTCAGCAGGTTATACATATTCACCCGCATATATGCTGTCACATGTACATCGCTACTAAGATTGTGTGAGAAAATTCCACTATGAGAGGGTTACAGACAAGTTTTTCTTTGCTTCTCAGAAGATGGAAGACTCCTTGACAAGGATTTTATTTTCATTGTGGTGGGCTGTCAGCGTGAGCATTTATCATAGCCGGAATTAATGAGGAAAGAACAGAAGAAAGATGGCTTGCCGCCAAACAGGACACCAGGGCTATTGTCTGCTCATCAATTCATTTTCATTGAGTTTCAGAACAGACATCACCAGGCCTTTTTCTGAGGCATGGTCCTAAACTGACCGCCTATACTTGTTTTCTATTCTAACCTCTTATTCCCACAGGACACTCATCAAGGTGGCATATTGTGCTTAGATTAAGCTTCTTCTCTGGAAATCAGCTAGTGGCAGTGCACTGTTCCTTTCCCCTGCCCAAACGCACAAAAGTCTGAACAATCTTTTGAAACTAAAAGGCAAAAGAGATTCACATCAAGCACATCCGAGATGCAATAGGAATCCTTTGTATACTTGTGACAGCGTAATAAATTAAACAATAAAATGCTTTCTAAGGTGCTGGGAGACACACAGGCCACAGAGGAAAACTGTAATATAGATTTGCAGAGGGCTGGGGTAGCAGACATCCCGTTGTTTTCTTTTGCCCAGGATGCATTCCCTTCTACCCAAAATGGTTATTTGACTTTTTCTCAGCAAAGCATGTGCTCTGCAAGTTTCAGAGCTTATGCTTCTGATTGGGCTTCACACTTATTTTTAGCGTTGGACGACTTGACTTAGGTACGGCTGTCATTCCCCAGGTAGTGGTATTTGGTTTATGAATGGATTTATGATGCAACAGAGCCAGAGAGACAGAAATGCAATTTCAAGAATTCTTGGGCTTCTTTCTTTCTCTCTTTCACTTTTTTCTTTCTTTCACTTCGAGATACTAACTACATAAATGATGAGTGTCCAAAAGCCACTATGGTTGAGAACTTCTGCCAACATAGCAGAAGAATGAAATGAGAGAGAGACTGAAACCAGTCCTGATGAGAATTTGGAGTAGCTGCACGAAACCCCTCCTGAAGCCAGCATGCTTCTGGATTAAGTGAACAAATATTGCTAATTTTTAAAAAGTCAGTTTGCATTGGGTTTATATTATAATAAAAGGAACCAACTATAGGCAAAATTTATTGATTAGTTATTGAATTTAGACCTGTGAATTCTAAAACTGAAATGGTCCCAAAGGTTTCTTTTTGAACAGAACCTAATGATTTTCACCTGAAAATCAGAAAACATGAAAATATCCTATAATTGAATTCCCTCCATAAAATTAGTTTCTACCCTCTGATATGAGAAGTGAGAAATAGTGCCGTTGACTTCTGATAATTGTTTGCGGGGCAGTGTGGACCAAATCTTTCAGTAATGATAACTATTAAAGCTACAGAAAAATAAGGGTACTGGGATTCTAATAAAGGAGGGAGGATTTATTGGGCCAAAACCTAAGAGAAGGTGATACCTGAGAGGTACAATGTAAAGAATTTGCTATTCTAATGGAGGAATCTAAGTCTGAGCAGTACTTCTAGAAGGTTATAGGAAGGGGCAAAAACCCAGTCTTGCTAAGGGGGGAATCAAGAAAAAATCCCTGAAATTTGTGTTGAGGCCCTGAATGTCTGTTTTGTAGGAAGAAGAGTAAATTGGAAAAAGAAAATGCTTTTCACTTAGGCTGATCTCAGTTAAGAGATATACGGATAATCTACAAAAATAACCACTTCTGAAACTGAATTAAAGTAATCCCAGATTAAGAGAGCCCCACCACATGTGGCAGAAACAAACAAAAATCTTCTATGGAGGAAGATAACGTCACCACAGACCACAAATTATTGCTGTAATTCTTAGAAACAATGGCTGGCACAGATAACAAGACACACAAGGAAATTAAATGGTATGAAAGAGCTTAACTAGGGGGGAAAGCAAGAAAGAAAAAAGAAAATTATTCACAGAATCTTCAGATATTAGAGCTAGACTCTAAAACAATTATGTTTACATTTCAAGAAGCTAAAAGAGAAAATATATTGACAGATAATGAGATACTATATAAGTGACAGAGATGATCTCAAAAGGATCAAATAGAAATTCTAGAATAGAAAAACTGAACTAGTGAAATTAAGAACTCAGTCGAAAGATTTAATAGATTAGACCCAGTTGAATAAGGAATTAGTGTCTTCTGAGGAAAATAATTTAATTTTAATGTAGTACAATTCACCAACATTTTCTTATTGGTTAGTGCTTTTTGTATACTTATTTAAAAATGGTGCCCTCCTAGGAGGTCATGTGGATAATTATCTAAATTATCTCCTAAGATCTTAATTCTTTTATCTTTCATATTTATATTAGCAATCCACTATAACTTTGTGTGTGTGTGTGTGTGTGTGTATGGTATGGGATAAAGAACAAGAGTTTTTCCTTCTCCCACATTGTATCCACATATTCTAGCACTACTCTTAAAAATACTATCTTTACCCAGTACTCTGCAGAGTAATTAGAAGATAATTCAGATAACCATCTTCATGACTTCATAGAAGAGGACTACCATGGAGTGGTAGAGGATATTTTAAAAATCTATAACTGAGGGGCACCTGGGTGGCTTAGTCAATTAAGCGCCTGACCCTTGATTTTGGCTCAGGTCATGATGTTAGGATCATGAGATTGAGTACCACATTGGGTTCTGTGCTCAATGGGAAATCTTCTTGAGATTCTTTCTCTTCCTCTCCCTCTGCTGTCCCCACTCTCTCTCAAATAACTCTTTTAAAAATATATAACTGGAAAAGGAATAATATATAACATAATGAGTCTCAGTCATACAACAATACACCACCCAATTTAAGAACTGTGCAAGATACTTGAAGAGGAAATTGACAAAAGAGGTTATCCAAATGACCTTGAATATATGAAATTCTACTCAGCCTCATTAATAATACAAAACCACAGTGAGCTACTACTACACAATTTACCAGAGTGGCTAAAACTAAAAAGAATACCAATTGATGTGTAGCAAGAGAAATACTTACGTACTGCTGGTACAAGTATAAGGTTGGTACTATCACTCTGGAAACAGTTTGGTGATATCTACGTTGAACATATGCATATCTATAGACTCAGCAATTCTATTTCTAAACATATACTCAACAGAAATTCATGAATGTAGCAAGTGACAGAGATAAGAATTTTCATGGCAGCATCTTTTTGTAAGTCTCTAACTGTAAATAGACCATTAACATTAGAATAGAAAAATATAAGGTGATATAGGTCTACAATGAATATACAGCAAGAAAAAAAAAATAAAAGAAAGAAACAAACAAAAAAAACACAACTCACAAAAAACCCAAAAAACATAAAAACTAGTTACAGGACCAAAAGCTAGCTGAATCTCAGATATGTTCAAAAGATGCCAGACAAAAATACTATACCTTATTCCATTTATATAAAGTTCAAAAACAGGTAGACCTAATCGACACTGTTTAGTTGTTGCAATCTTAAATGGTAAAACTATTAAGATAATTACAATAAATGTCAGGAAAGTGATTACTTTGGGGAAAGTAAGAAGCGGAAAGTAAAGGGCTTCTGGAATATTCCATTTCTTTTTTTTTTTTTTAGTTTCAAGTGTACTTTTTTCTTCAACCATGCCATGTTTTAATGGGTACACAGCGCTTTTACTTGGCATCAAATATGAGTAGGTTTTGAAACAATTCAGTTTTATACCAGCTGGGATGGTTACTGATTTCTCCATTCTTTTAGATGATTCTGCCCACAGGGACAGGTTCCATTCTATTTCAATTTGTGCTGCTGTATGTGCCCACACAGCAACACAGAAATGGCTTGACTAGCTTATATAGTATTACCATATTTGTCACAGAAATCAGGTATCTGTTTTTGGTGGTTCTGCCTTGCCATTGTTTGCTGAATGCTTTGAACTCAGAGACAACTTAGAGCATTTTTGGCCATGGGAAACATTGTGAAGCTGAAGACACAAGAGTGGCAACTGCATCTGTTTTTTTGCTACAACTTTGTGCCAGGTCCCCTTGCAAAGAAGCAATGATTCATTTCTTGATGTAGGTAGCAGACATATGAGTTTTTCCTTTATAATAATTTTTTTCCTTTATAATAATTTCTCAATATTAATTATTTTATGTATTTTCAATATATATGTTGTATATCACAGTTAAATACCTTTAAAAATGTTAGCAGATGTCAACTGATCTATGCAACCTAATGCTATAGGTTAATGCCCTGTAGCATCCCAGGGAAAAATCTCTGGAGTCAGAAGCCTGGGTTTAAATTCCAGGTCTTTGCTAAGAGAAATGTGCACATAGGTGAATAATTTAACTTTTTTTTAAGCCCCCAACATGGGGCTCAAACCCATGACCCTAAGACTGACTAAGACTGACCAAGAGTCAGAGGCTTAATCAACTGAGACACCCAGGCACCCTGAATTTAACATTTTTTAAAAAAGATTTTATTTATTTATTTGACACAGAGAGAGAAAGAGAGATCACAAGCAGGCAGAGAAGCAGGCAGAGGCAGAGGAGGAAGAAGGCTCCCTGCTGAGCAGAGAGCCTGATGCCGGGCTTGATCCCAGGACCTGGAGATTATGACCCAAGCCAAAGGCAGAGGCTTAACCCACTGAGGCACCCAGGAGCCCCGAATTTAACATTTTTAACTTTTTAGTTCTTAACGTGTTGACAGGATGAAATTAAATAAATCATGCAAAACACTTAGAAACATCCTGGTACATCAGTTAAGTTCAATTTTTAGTCACCTAGAAAAATGTTCCCAGTGTGAGCCAAATTCATACCTTGGCAGGACTGGTTTTATTTCACACCCTTCTCCAAACAGCCCTTGCCTCTTTAATACTTCTAACATGGTTAGAGATAGAAATGGAGATAATCACAGTTACATCATGTGAAATTGTGGATGCTTCACAGTTTTGCAGTCACTGCCCAAAAAATGGGCCCCTAAATCACTTGGCTCTGATAGCCAATAGGGCTTGCATCCACGAGTCCCACAGTATTATGAGAAACAAAGGAAAAGACATTAATAGGCAAAGGAGCACCCCTCTGTGGCTATACACACAGAGGCCCATCACAGAGAGGCAACAAAAAGTGCATCTCTGAGAATCTTCCTTAACTGTATATTTTTCCAGCTGCTGCCTGGGAATTCCACTTCCAACCAGCATACATTTAAATTCTGAATGTGGCCATCCCATCTGAGACAAAACAGATTTCAGCATACCCTCAAACACTAGCAGTCACTAAAAACAAAGAGAATGGATTAGAAAATCACAAAGGTTTGAGAGACAACCAAGAACTCAGGCTGGGCTACATGAGAACACTGTTAAGACTGGGAGAAGTGACTGTTCTATTTAATGCATAGAAATCAACCCAGAGAGGTCGAGGAAAAAGAAGAAAAAAAGAATCTGACCCCAAAAAGGAACAAGTGAAAACTCCAGAAACAAACTTTTTTTTTTTTTTAAAGATTTTTATTTATTTGACAGAGAGAAACACAGTGAGAGAGGGAACACAAGCAGAGGGAATGGTAGCGGGAGAAGCAGGCTTCCTGCTGAGCAAGGAGCCCAATGCGGGGCTCCATCCCAGGACCCTGGGATCATGACCTGAGCTGAAGGCAGACGCTTAACGACTGAGCCACCCAGGTGCCCCTCCAGAAACAAACCTTAATGAAATGGAAATAAGTAATTTGCTTGATAAAGAGTTCAAAACAATGGTCACAGAGATGGTTACTGAGATCAGAAAAGCAATACATGAACAAAATGAGACTTTCAACAAAGAGTTAGAAAATATAATAAAGTACTAAAAAAATCATAGAAATAAATAATACAATAACTGAGCTAAAAAAAATTCAGTTAAAGGGGTTCAACATTAGACTACATCGAGTGGAAGAAAGGCTCTGTGAACTAAAAAACATGGCGGTAGAATTCATCCAATCAGAGAAGCAAAAAAAAAAAAAAAAAAACAATAGACAAGAGAGAAGAGAACTTAAGGGACTATGGGACATCATAAAGCCGATCAACATTTGCATTATATGGGTCTCAGAAAGAGAACAGCAAGCGAAAGGTGAAGAAAATGTACTCAAAGAAATAATGGCTTAACGCTCTCTTAACTTTGAGAAAGACATTCAGAACCATGAATCCTTGAGGGTTCCAATAAGGTGACTCCAAAGAGACCCATACTGAACCATAGTGTAATTACATTGTCAAAAGTTATGGTCAAAAATTATGGCCAAAAGTTATGGCCAAAAATCTTAAAAGCAGTAAGAAAAAAAGGACTTGTTATATACAGGGGAATCCCTATAAGATTTAGTCATTTTTCAACAGAAACATCACAGGCCAGAGGCATGAGTACTTGGGAGTATCACCAAGAGCTGGAAGAAAAATACTGACAACGAATAATTTTCTACTAAGTGAAGCTGTCCTTTAGAATTGAAGGAGAGATAAACAAAAGCTAAATAGGTTCATTACCAAGGGACTGGCATTACAAGAAATGCCAAAGGGAATTCTTCAAATTGAAATAAAAGGATATTAATAAGTAAGAGGAAAACAAATAGAAGTATAAATATCACTGGTAAAGGTAAATAGACAATTAAATTCACAATATCTTAATGTCATAATGATGACATTAAGCTGTATGAAGGTGCAAAGACAAAAGTATTGAAAAGATCTATAACTAGGGTTGCCTAGGTGCCCCAGTTAGTTAAGCCTTTGCATTCAGCTCAGGTCACAATCCTAGCATCCTGGGATTGAGTTAAGCATAGAGTTCCCTTGCTTGGTGGGGAGTCTGCTTCTCCCTCTCCTTCTGCCTCTCTCCCTGCTCATTCTCTCTCTCTCTCTCTCTCTCTCAAATAAATAAATAAAATCTTTTAAAGAAAGATCTATAACTATAGTAAGTTGTTAATAGAAGCACAAGGTAAAAGATGTAAATTAAGACCTCAAAACATAAAATGTATGGGGGGTTAGTAAAAATGTAGAACTTTAATATGCATTCAAGGTTAAGTTGTTATCAGCTTAAACTATTATAAAATATTTTATGCAAGCGTCATGGTAACAATAAAGCAAAAACCTACAGTAGATGCCCAAAAGATAAAGAGAAAGCAACCCAAGTAGTATACCATTACAGAAAATCATCAAATAAAAAAGCAAGAGATAAAGAGAAGAGGAGAAGGGAACTATGTGTCAGTCAGAAGCAATGAACAAAAATGGTAAGTTCACACCTATTAATAATTATTTATTGATATTATTTTAAATGTAAATGGACTAAATTCACTAATCAAAAGGCATGGAATGGGTACAAACAGGTGACTCAAAACACTCATTCCATCCCAAAGCAGTAGAATACACATTCTTCTCAAGTGCACATGTAACATTCTCCAGGACAGAGCATATGATAGGCCACAAAACAAGCCTTAATAAATTTAAGAAGACTGAAATCACATCAGGCATCTTTTCTGCCTGCAATGGCATGCGACTAAAAATCAATTATGAGAATAAACCTGAAATATTCACAAATAAATGGAGATTAAACAATATACCAGTGAAAACCAACAGGTCAAAAGAGAAATCAAAACAGAGATAAAAAAAAAAATCTTAGGATAAATGAAAATGGAAATACAATGTACCAAAATTTATGGGATGCAGAAAAAATAGTTCCAAGAGGAAATTTACAGCAAAATGCTTACATTAAGAAAAAAGAAAAAAAAAAAGAAAAAAGCTGTTTCCATAATTTGGAAATTGTAGATATTGGTGCTTTAACATTGGGGTATATCCCTTTGAATTAGTATGTTTATATTATTTGGATACATACCTAGTGATGAAATTCCAAGATCACAGGGTAATTCTATTTTTAACTTTTTGAGGAATCTCCATACTACTTGGACTAATTGTCCATTGACTGAGGAATGGATAAAAAATAAGTGTTGTATACACACACACACACACATACACACACACACATGAGAAGATCAGTCATAAAAAAGAATGAAATCTTGTCATTTGCAATGAAATGGATGGAGGGAGAGAGTATTATGTAAGCAGTCAGTCAGTCAAAGACGAATACCATATGATATCACTCGTATGTGGAATTTAAAAAACAAAACATGAGCAAAGGGTAAAAAATGAGAGCAAGAGAGGCAAACCAAGAAACTGACCCTTAAGTATATTGAACAAACTGATGGTTACCAGTGTTGTGGAGGGATGGGTGAAACATGATGGGGATCAAAGAGTGCACCTATAATGAACACCAGGTGTTATATGGACACGCTGAATTGTGAAACTAATATTATACTGGTATGTTAACTAAATAGAATTTAAATAAAAATTTAAATTTAAATAAATTTTTAAATAAAATAAAAAAGGAAGATCTTAAATAAACAACCTAACTTACACTTCCAGGAACTAAAAAAGAACAAACTAAACAAAGTGAGTAGATAGAAGGAAACAATAAAAATCAGAGCAGAAACAAATGAACTAGAAATTAAAAAGGCAATAGAAAAGATCAGTAAAACTAAGAGCTAATTTCTTAGAAAGATAAAGAAAATAGGACAAACTGTTAGTCAAATTTTCTGAAAAAAGAAAGAAAAGTCAAAATTAAAAATGAAAGAGGAGACATTACAACTGACACCACATAAATGCAAAGGATCATCTGGGACCAGTATAAACATACAACCAACTAAGATGAAACCGTGAATAGAAAACATGAACAGATTAATTATCTGTAAGGAGATTGAATCAGTAATCAAAAACCTTCCACCAAACAAAAGTTCAGGACCACATGACCTTCCTGGCTTATTCTACCAAACATTTAAAGAAGAATTTATAACAATCCTTCTCAAGTTTTTCCAAAAAAAAAAAAAAAAAAAAAAAAAAGAAGAAGAAATACTTCCAAACTCATTGTATTAAGCAAGAATTAACCTGATACTGTATATGCATTCCTATGCCTATCTATCTCAAAGAAAACAAAACCAGGATATCAAAGAGATATTTGCACTCCTGTGGTCATTACAGCATTATTCACAATAGCGAAGATATGGAAACAAAGTGTCTGTCAACGAACCAATAGATAAAGATGTGATGTGTACAGCACCCTTCCACAACAGGATTCGTTCAGCCATGAGAAAGAAGGAAGTCCTGCTATTTGTGGCAACATGGATGAAACTTGAAGGTAGGGCACTAAGTGAAGTAAGTCATATAGAGAAAGACAAATACAGCATGGTATCACTTATAAATGGAATCTGAAAAAAGTCAAAGTCAGAAAGAGAAAGTGGAAAGTGGTTGTTGGGCTGGTGGGGGTGAATAGGGAGAGGGTGGAAAACAGTACGAATATGCAACTGTAAGACAAAGTCTGAGATTCTAACGTGTAAGATAGTGACTGTAACTGATTACACTGTGTTGTATAATTGAAAATTCTGCTAAGAGAGAATTTACATGTTCTCACACACACATAAAAATATAAATATGTGAGGTGATAGAGGTGTTAATTAGTCTGGAGAATCCTTTTCAGTGCATATATACATGTATCAAATGTGTACTTTAAACATCTTACAATTCTATTAATCACTTGTATCTCAATAAAGGTGAAGATTTTTTTTTAAATTATTTATTTATTTGAGAGAGAGAGAGAGATCACAAGTAGGCAGAGAGGCAGGCAGAGAGAGAGAGGGGGAAGCAGGCTCCCCGGCTAGCAGAGAGCCCGACTTGGGACTTGATTCCAGGACACTGAGATCATGACCTGAGCCGAAGGCAGAGGCTTTAACCCACTGAGCCACCCAGGCGCCCCAAAGGTGAAAATTTTTAATGTCAGATGATATGGTGATACTATTCTTCAGGACATAATAATTGTTACATGTCTTATTATTTAATTATTGTTCTGGGTATGATATACTGACCTAGGTACCTTTGCTAATTTTTAAAAGCAAAGAAATTCTGTAACTCTAATGGAGTGTATTAGTTAGATTTAAAAGAAGCTTAAGAAAAAAAAAAAGCAGCTTAGAAACTTATCCCTGACCCAAGGAAAAAAAATACTAATCTTTTTAATCTGGAATAAGCAAACTCCTTATATGGGGGTGCACTGTGGGTACAGCATGCAAGGCTACAGCCTTATTTCATGGCCAACAATTTAGGCTCTTGCTTTTTTTTTTTTTTTAATTAAAGCAATCAGAGATAAATGGTAGACTGGATGTAAAGCTCATGACTTTTTAAAATAAAACAAATGCTGTCAAAGACACTTCAGATTAATACTAGACCACTGTAAGCTAAGTCTCTAGAACTGTGAGGGGCAATCAATCCTTTGCACATTTTTGTTCTTACAGATTATTTGGTGAATAAGTTTAAGGTGCAGTGGATAAATGATCAGAAAGAAACAATCCCAAGTGGTAGAGACTGAATCAGAAAAACAGGAAGGTTCTCCTTCATGAACCCAATATTGTCACTCTCCTGTTGTGTTGATCATTTGCTTCCTGATGTTGCAATAGACACAACAGTGTTGCCCTGATGGAGGATGGCTCCCAGTCAGCTGTTCTGGCCATTTGGAACAATACTCAAGTTACAAAGCAGCAGTTTCTCAGTAATGAGAAAGCAAGATGGGTAATGCTCCCCTGGGTTCAACTTAACTTCTGGGTAACAGTTTATCTGTTAGCATTGCATGAACCCTTTTACAGAGCACAATCATGATGAGTTAATAGTTTTAAGAATGCAAATCTTGCCTTTTAGCTTGATCAGGAGCTCCTTGAAAGCTCAAAAGTTTTGTATTTACCATATGGCCTACAACAGTGCTGGGAATAAAGAATTTGTTTTTTTTTTTTTATCACTCTAACCAGACAGCTAGACCCATTTTATTTTCCAAAAGTATTTAAGGTGGCTCCAGGCAATATAGACAATCCACAAATATAATTAATTTAAACCTGTCTCTGCTTTTAGATAATGAGATGTAACCTATGTCTTTTTCTGTACCAATTTTGACTAAGTCCTAAGAACTTAGGTCAATGGATAAGCATACATTCTAAAGAGAGATGCTTGATAATTCTCTGTGAGATTTTAACAAAAGATAACAAAAAAATCTACTGACTATCTCCCCCATTTAAGCTGGAAAATAAATAAAGGGACTAGAGACTGGTGGAATGGGTTTTTTTGAAATAAATTCATCTGAGGGGAGAAAGGATGGAAGGAGTTACTTGCTACCTTTTCCTTTTCTTAGTATTTGAAGCATCTGTGAAAGGGCACCTTACTCATTGACTAGACCTGCCCATTGTATTTTGTAGAAGGAAGAGGGGTCAGCAGTTTATTTTTCTACAGTTTGGAGGGGCAGACAAAAGTGAATTCTTGAGAACCAAGTGAACTCAAACCATGCTGAGAAAATGTTAGTCAAATATCTGCCTGCCTAAGTGTGGGGACCTCAGAGGTTAGAAACTGTGGGTATGCCATTGGAGAGGTATTCTAAAGATCAGCTGGGAGATCTACCAGTTGGGTCAGAAGTGCCTTTTGTGATCTCCAAGGAACATATTCGGGAATCCCACAAAAGAGTCAGAATTTGGGTGACTGCTAAGACAGAGTTCGACAAGTGAGAGAGAACTATAGACATAATAAGCTGAGTAGACAAGCCTTTATTTCTTTTCCTTTCTTCCTTCTCACTCTTTGTCTTCTCCTTTTCTCTTTCCAAATACCCTATCAAACCAATCTTTGAAGATTCAGAGTCTAAAAAATGAGAGTTGAGCAAGGAAGGAACATGAAAGAATGGACAGACCCCTTTTTCTTCCAACTTTGCTCTGGGTATTGGAGGAAGAGGAGAAGCTTTAATTGTCTGAGAGACTGAAGTCTTGATTTCTTTTTAAGGATTTTATTCATTTATTTGACAGAGAGAGAGAGAGAGAGATCACAAGTCGGCAGAGAGGCAGGTGGAGGTGCGGTGGGGGAAGCAGGCTCCCCACAGAGCAGAGAGCCCAATGCAGGGCTCGATCCCAGGACTCCGAGATCATGACCTGCGCTGAAGGCAGAGGCTTAATCCACTGAGCCACTCAGGTGCCCCTGAAGTCTTGATTTAGACTGGACCAGAGTTTTAAATTTCTCTGTGTGAGAAAACCATGGGGTCAAGAGTAGAGAAGAAAGTTCCAATTCTTGAAGACAATAATTGAGAAGTCCAAGATGTTTTCTGATTAAATCCTACTAAATTGAACTGATTCAACAAAGGAGTGATACTTAATGGCTCTAAAATATTAAAATCCTTTGATGATTTGTCAATTGACATCCAGAGAAATATACTTAACTCCTCTCAAACCCTAAAATCAGAATAGCAGACCTTCTTATAACTGGGGAGCAGAGATTCATAGACTTTATAGAGGACAAACAAAAGCTTTCAGTTTGACAAGAGCATTTTAAGCACAAGATTTTTTTTTCTCTTCTGTTTTTAGAAAATGCATAGAGTAAAACTCATACTGATTCTAGAGAAAGGTTAAAAATGGAGTTTTCACTATTTGTGATCACCCAAATGGCAACCAACAGTAAATAGGTCCATAAATTGGAATATAGACACAGTGTGGAATCAGAATGAACCAAGGATTATCCAACAAGATGCAACAATATGAATTAATATCAGAAGTGTAAATCAGACACAAGAGTACATACCATGTGACTCAGTTTACATAAAGTTAAAAATTTGGCCCCACTAAACTAAGTGAGACTGGTAGAAGCCAGAGACCATGGTTACCTTCAATGAGGAGTGATAGTTACTAAGGACACAAAAGATCTGGAATTGTGGTAATATTCTGTTTCCTCATCTGGATTTGTAAGTGTGTTTAGTTTGTGAAATGCAAGTTATACACTAATCATTTGTGTACTTTCAAATACATATGTCATAATTCAATAAAACATTAAAAGTTTTCTTTCTACCCCTCTTGCCCATATCAAGTAAATCAAATGTTAGAAGTACATACAGGAAAATGAAGGGATGGAGAACCATCTTTCATGCCAAGGGCCTCAAAAGAAAGCTGGGGTAGCGATTCTCCTATCAGATAACTAAAACTTTAAGCTAAAGACTGTAGTTAGGGATACAGAAGGACCTTACATCATTATCCAAGGGTCTATCTTCCAAGAAGATCTAACAATTGTAAACATTTATGCCTGCAATATATGAGCAGCCAACTATATCAGCCAACTGTTAGTCAAAAGAAAGAGTCATATTGATATGAATATATTAATTGTAGGGGATCTTAACATGCCACTCTCAATATCAGACAGATCATCCAAGCAGAAAATCAATAAAGAAACGAGAGCTTTGAATGACACATTGGACCAAATGGACCTCATAGATATGTACAGAACATTCCACCCTAAAACAACAGAATACTTATTCTTCTCATGCGCACATGGAACTTTCTCCAGAATAGACCACATACTGGGTCACCAATCAGAACTCAACCGATACCAGAAGACTGAGATGATTCCCTGCATGTTCTCAGACCACAATGCTTTGAAAGTGGAACTCAACCACAAGAAAAAGTTTAGAAGGAAGACTCAAACACTTGGAGGCTAAAGACCAACCTGCTCAAGAATGTTTGGATCAACCAGGAAATCAAAGAACTTAAACAATTCATGGAAACCAATGAGAATGAAAACACATTGGTCCAAAACCTATGGGATAAGGCAAAGGCGATCCTAAGGGGGAAATACATAGCCACCCAAGGCTCACTGAAAAAAATTGAAAAATCTCAAATACACCAGCTCTCTTTAAACCTCAAAGAACTGGAAAATCAGCAGCAAATTAAGCCAACCCCCTGAACAAGAAGGGAAATAATCAAGATTAGATCAGAAATCAACGAGTTAGAAACTAGAGAAACAGTAGAATGCATCAACGAATCCAGAAATTGGTTTTTTGAAAGAATCAATAAGATCGTTAAGCCACTGGCCAAACTAATCCAAAAGAAAAAAGAGAGGACCCAAATTAATAAAATTATGAATGAAAGGGGAAAGATCATGAATAACACCAAGGAAATAAGAAACTACCATCTGAAATTATATCAACAGCTAGATGCCAGTAAATTTAGCAACCTAAAAGAAATGGATGCATTCCTGGAAGCCTATAAACTTTCAAGACTGAAACGGGAAGAAAGTGACAACCTGAATTGACTAATATCTAGTAACAAGATTGAAGCAGTGATCAAAAACCTTCCAAAAAACAAGAGCCAAGGACCTGACAGATTCCCTGGGGAATTCTACCAAACATTCAAAGAAGAAATA
Source organism: Procyon lotor (assembly GCA_028646535.1). Lineage (NCBI taxonomy): Eukaryota > Metazoa > Chordata > Mammalia > Carnivora > Procyonidae > Procyon > Procyon lotor. Next base: position 36,533,483 of record CM053603.1, read on the forward strand.
ATACCTATTCTCCTGAAGCTGTTTCAAAAAAATAGAAACAGAAGAAAAACTTCCAGACTCCTTCTATCAAGCCAGCATTAGCCTGATCCCCAAACCAGGCAAAGACCTCATCAAAAAGGAGAATTTCAGACCAATATCCCTGATGAATATGGATGCCAAGATTCTCAACAAGATCCTAGCTAATAGGATCCAACAGCACATTAAAAAGATTATCCACCATGACCAGGTGGGATTTATCCTTGGGATGCAAGGGTGGTTCAACAAAACAATCAATGTGATAGAACAAATCAGTAAGAGAAGAGAGAAGAACCACATAGTCCTCTCAATTGATGCAGAAAAAACATTTGACAAAATGCAGCATTCATTCCTGATTAAAACTCTTCAAAGCATACGGTTAGAGGGAACATTCCTCAACTTCATAAAATCTATCCATGAAAAATCCACAGCAAATATCATTCTCAATGGGGAAAAGCTAACAGCCTTCCCTTTGAGATCAGGAACATGACAGAGATACCCACTCTCACCACTCTTGTTCAACATAGTACTAGAAGTCCTAGCAACAGCATTAAGACAACAAAAAGAAATAAAAGGTATCCAAATTGGCAATGAACAAGTCAAATTCTCCCTCTTCGCAGAGGACATGATACTTTATATGGAAAATCCAAAAGACTCCACCTCCAAACTCCTAGAACTCATACAGCAATTCAGTAATGTAGCAGGATACAAAATCAATGCACAGAATTCGGTTGCTTTCCTATACACTAACAGTGAAAATATGGAAAGGGAAATTAGAGAATCAATTCCATTTACTATAGCACCAAGAACCATAAAATACCTGGGAATAAACCTAACCAAAGAAGTAAAGGATCTGTACTCGAAGAACTACAGAACAATCGTGAAAGAAATTGAAGAAGACACAAAAAGGTGGAAAAGCATTCTATGCTCATGGATCAGAAGAATAAACACTGTTAAAATGTCTATACTTTCCAGAGCAATCCATACTTTCAATGCCATCCTGACCAAAATTCCACTGGTATTTTTCAAAGGGCTGGAACAAACAATCCTAAAATTTGTATGGAACCAGAAAAGACCTCAAATTGCCAAGGAAATGTTGAAAAAGAAAAATAAAGCTGGGGGCATCACATTGCCTGATCTTAAGCTTTTCTACAAAGCTGTCTTCACCAAGACAGCATGGTACTGGTACAAAAACAGACACATAGACCAGTGGAACAGAGTAAAGAGCCCAGATATGGACCCGCAACTCTATGGTCAAATAATCTTTGACAAAGCAGGAAAAAATATCCAGTGGAAAGAAGACAGTCTCTTCAATAAATGGTGCTGGGAAAATTGGATAGCTATATGTAGAAGAATGAAATTTGACCATTCTCTTACACCATACACAAAGATAAACTCAAAATGGATAAAAGACCTCAATGTGAGGCAGAATCTTCCAAAATCCTAGAGGAGAACATAGGCAGTAACCTCTTTGACATTGCCCACAGCAACTTCTTTCAAGATATGTCTCTAAAAGCAAAGGAAACAAAAGCAAAAAGGAATTTTTCAGACTTCATCAAATTAAAAAGCTTCTGTACAGCAAAGGAAATAGTCAACAAAACAGGCAACCCACAGAATGGGAAAAGATGTTCACAAATGACACTATAGACAAAGGTCTGATATTTAAGATCTATAAAGAACTCTTCAAACTCAACACTCAAAAAACAGATAATCATGTCAAAAAATGTGCAGAAGAGATGAACAGACACTTCTCCAAAGAAGACATACAAATGGCTAACAGACACATGAAAAAATGTCCATCATCTTTAGCCATCAGGGAGATTCAAATCAAAAGCACACTGAGATACTACCTTACTACAGTTAGAATGGCCAAAATCAACAGGACAGTAAACAACAAATGTTGGAGAGGATGTGGAGAAAGGGGAACTCTCTTCCACTGTTGGTGGGAATGCAAGTTGGTGCAGACATTCTGGAAAACAGTGTGGAGATTCCTGAAGAAATTAAAAGCAGAGCTGCCCTATGACCCTGCAATTGCACTACTGGGTATTTACCCCAAAGATACAGATATAGTGAAAAGAAGGGCCACATGTACCCCAATGTTCATAGCAGCAATGGCCACAATAGCCAAACTATGGAAAAGCCAAGATGCCCTTCAACAGATTAATGGATAAAGAAGATATGGTCTATAGACACTATGGAATATTACGCCTTCATCAGAAAGGATGAATACCCAACTTGTGTATCAACATGGACAGGACTGAAGGAGATTATGATGAGTGAAATATGTCAAGCAGAGACAGTCAATTATCATATGGTTTCACTTAATATATAAATTTTATATTAAAATAATGGACTACTTGAACCTGAAATTTCAAACTTTATGTCCTGAATAAGACCTCAAAATCTTTTTTTCTACTTTATTATTTCATAAAATTTACAAGTTAGCCCTTTGCCAAGATAAAACTTATCAGCAATAATTGAGTATTTATTGATCAGAGGTCCAACTTCAGATCTATGAAATATTTCTTTGGCCTTCCAGTTGTTTTCCCCTTGGCCAGTTGGGATATTAAAATGACCATTCTGTTTGGGTTGGTGACAATTATATCCCACTTTGCATATATTTAAAACACTGGTAGTCCCTACATGTGATCTATCCTTGTGGCTCACAATCTTCCTGCAAGTCTTACAAATATATCAAATTGTATCCTCAGGCAAAGCATCTCTATCATGACTCTCAACAATGCAAGTGAGTTGTGAGACAGCTGACATCACAGGACCTAAAAAGCAGGGAAGCACCTGGAACAACAGAAGGTCCATCAATATGACAATCGGAGGGAGTCTTAATTTTCTGGGACTAAAGATCCCAGTCCTTAATCTGCTAACTACATTGAGACAAGGAGGGCAGTGAGAGTCATTTTACCAGATAACTAATAAGATCTGGTGAATAGAATCATTTTACTATCTGCATGTAAGATTTATACTGGCAAAAAAAAAAAAAAAAAGACTGAAGCTGGCAACAAATCTATCTGTTGTCATTGGATAGTCATCATTTTAATTATGCCATCTTTTTAATGAGGAAGGTAGGGAAACTATACTATTCGGAATATAGATGAGCTTTAGCAAATAGGGAGAGGGAAGATAAAGACTACGTGTATCTAACTTTTCCATCAGCAAAGCTAAATCTACTCAGTATGTGTCATTTGAAATCAGAAACCACTGCATACACATGAAAAATGCTGGGTTGTAGGCTCTATTTCATTCACAATTACATTGAAACAATCACAGGAGGACAAAATGGTACACTGTAAAATTGAAATGGTGCTGTTAATTACCAAGCAGTAAATAATAAGAGGAAATCATGGAAGGAATAAGAGTAGGAAAATTCTTTTGGTTTCTGCCTTAAGCAATACATCCTTGGCAGCTGAATAAAATGTTTGATGTCAACCACATACAGCATGGCTACTGGAATAATCTCAGTAAGGAAGAGGCAAAAAAAAAAAAAAAAAAAAAAGCCAAGATCACCATTGTGATCTTGAATTTTTGTTTTTAGGTAAAACTGTTAAAATACGTTACAACCATTAGTTTGCTTTTGTGTTTTTTGGTTCTTGAGGTTTGTTTGGGGTGGGTTTTTTGTTGTTGTTGTTGTTTTGTTTTGTTTTTTGACAGAAAGAGAGACAATGAGAGAGGGAACACAAGCAGGGGGAGTGAGAGAGGGAAGAGTAGGCTTCTGGACAAGCAGGAAGCCTAGGATGCTGGGATCATGACCCTAGCAGGAGGCAGACACTAAACAACTGGGGCTCCCAGGCTCCGCTGCTTTTAGATTTTGATGATAAGAATTTTAACTGGTGCCTAAAATGTATTATTAGAGGAAGCATTTCATTGTGATGAGGAAAAAAATGATAGGAGAAAACCCCTTTTCTCAAGTTTTCAGAGCTATGCGGTTCAGAGGCAGGCGATAGTTCAAGCAGTTACTATGTCCATTATCAGGGAAGTCAGTGAGACATGAAACAAGGATGAACCCCATTTGCCTGGGCAAAGAGCCCAGGGAGGAATAATTGCTATTTGGGGCGCAGTTGCAAAGAGAGGTTGATCAGATCCAAAGATCAAATTCTTATTTCATTCTGATGAAAATCATTAAATCATGAATCAACTTACCCCAGGCTCCTCTACTCTCAGGAAATGACTATGTATACATCTGCATGTAACTGTCCCTTAATACATTAAAATGGCAGCAGTGGCTTTTGTTATGAAATCCCTAGATATAGACAATTTATCAAAGTGCATGTACTCATCCTTCACATTTCATGTATCTACCAAAATGAGATTCCATGTTTCAACTCAGCACAGGAAATTTCAAAACAAAACCAAAATGTGGGAGAACTAAGGCACCAAAATGAAATTTGCTTCCAACTTTTAAAAATATAGTGTTTCTCATTGGGCTGCTCTATATTCCCATAGTACTGACTATAGAAAAACATCCCAAAAGGTTATTACAAAGCAAATGGTATAAATAGGCTAGTAAAATGATAAAGAAATATTTAATTAAAGAATATTTCTTTTTTTTTTTTTTTTTAAAGATTTTATTTATTTGACAGAGAGAAACACAGCGAGAGAGGGAACACAAGCAGAGGGAGTGGTAGCGGGAGAAGCAGGCTTCCTGCTGAGCAGAGAGCCCGATGTGGGGCTCAATCCCAGGACCCTGGGATCATGACCTGGGCCGAAGGCAGACGCTTAATGACTGAGCCACCCAGGCGCCCCTAAAGAATATTTCTTTACCATCAAAGAATTCATAAAATGTCTGTGAAGAGGTATCTGATGTCTAGAGCGCCAGAAAAGAGTAGCTTAAAAATAATTCTGTATTACTTTTTTTCTAAAAAGTTGACAATAGTTGTAAAGTTTGGAGTTTCTTCCATCCAAAGACAGGACGAAAGGTTTTGGTTTCACACACACAGTAAACTGATTCTTCTTTGTTTTCTGCTATTAGCTTTAGTTACTACCAATGTTCAGATGACTTGCAATCTTTATCTACATTCTCCACGCTCTTCTAACAACCAGATTCCACTCTACATTTCCTTTTGAGTGTCTCAAAGATGGCTCCAACTCAATTTGTTCAAGACCGAACTCTAGGTCAGCCAACCTCTCTTGTTTGTCTTTCTTCTCCCTGCCACAAAAACTTTGCTCACGCTGGCCTCTGCTGTTCTTCCTTCACTTAATTCACTTCTCTTTCAGCCCTCAGCTCAAATGTTATTTCCTCAGAGAAGGCTTTCCTAACTGCGACAAGGTTAGATTTCTCTCTCTATATAGTCGTATCTCTGAAACTTCTTTTCAGCACTTATCACAGTATAATTTTACATTGCACTGTTATTAATGTTGACTCATATTAAATTGGCATTGTCTCTTGTACATAATACACAATAAATGTTCATTGGATGCATGACAGAATGAGTGAATGCCTACATAGCTGAATTCTGCGATCTTTTAGTCTGTGGAAAATGCCAAGCTGGTCTCTACATTTGGTCCCTATAGTCACGGCAAAAATGTGTCTCTTAACTATGAGTAATAGCACAAATGATGGAAGGTCCCAAATGCTGGGCTCTGAAGTCCCTCACTGTGTGCATCCAGGCCATGGCTCTACCAGGTAGAGCTCTGGCAACAGCAGAGCATGACCGGGAGACCCAGGCAGCCCCATTCCTGGGAGATGCAGGAAATCATTACCTTCTTATAAGAGGTAATGCCTGGAGGACTCCACACAGACCTTGTCAAACTATCATACAACCTTTCCTCCCTCTGTCCTTCACAAGGGTCTGACCTGAATCATCATCTGCCTTTCCTCATCTTCCTTCCCATTTTCCCTCACAGAAATTTATCCTGGGAATTCTTTTTCATGTGTAACTGCATCATGGTGCATGTCTCTCAAACTGAGGTTAACACAGTCTGACAAAGACTGCGTGCTTGGTGGGAATGCAAATGTGCTAACACCGTAAGGGAAATGCAGTGTTGAAGGCATTGTGCCTTTGCTTTAGTCTGTAGTTTGAAGAATGTCATTTGTGGTATCTATTCAATATTTCACACATAGCTACCGCATGAAACTGAATTATAGGGTAACACTTTTGTACCTTAGGCAGAACATACACAGTAGTGTGCAATTAGATGAGCTATTTAAGATGAAAAACAGTATAATACCCAGCACATAGTAAAAGCACAGTAAATATAAGCTATATTGCCATTCGCAGGGTTATTCCCATCATTACTGCCACTTTCGTCTTCAGAAGGTTCTGCTCTCCTTCAAAGCATGGAGCTGGGTGTGCAAAAGGGTTTTACCCATTAAATGTCTGGCCTCCCTAAAATAGTCTATAACTATTTCTGATGATGGAAACAAATGTACTCAATATTAACAAAATCTTTTTTTTTTTTTGCAAATTGCCTTGTTTCATCCTATTGTTGATCAAATACAAGCCCAGTCAAGCAGATTTCCCCCCCACTTGTGGCCATCTTAAGTTGATCAAAATTTACGGCTATATCAAGCAGATGGTGAGAGTTTGGACACAGGAGATGAAGTCCTGTTAGGATTCACCTTGCTACAGAGCAGTTTGCCTGTGATTTGACCCTGACTTCTGAGAAGTCGCATATTGCTTTTGGAACACTTGGTCACTGTGGAATATTTCCAAATATATCTCTCTCCAGCTGTGCTGGAACATTGTTCAAGAGCCATAGTTACTAAAATTTGCTTCTAATTTTTGTAATCTATTTTAGTAATGTCAGAAGAAATATCAGGGCTCAGATAAAAATGTCAAAATGACCATTATTTCAAGTGAAAGAATCTCACTGAAAATATTTCAGTCTTTTAATGTTTTCTGATCTTCCTGCTTCTGTGTCCTCAGGCCTCTCCCTTCCAAAGGCTCAGTGATGTTGGCATGGAGCTTGGAGCTTCTGATCAGAAATGGAAGATCTGCTTTTTACTATTTGCCTGTAGAATATGAAGGCATTAATTGAATTTCATCTTTTTAAAGTCCCAGGGAAATGAAAACATTTATAATAATTTATTTTTCCAATTGAGAAGATGGTGAATAGGAGCATCCAGAAGGATTAAGATAACTGGATTTAAAAAGTATAGAGACAAAGATTTGCCTAAGAGTTTTCTTCCTCTTTGTTAGAAATATTATGCATATTTTATTAATTAAAATCTTTAAAATGTTAAAATTATCATCAGTGGATGGTAGAAAACTGGGAGTTAATTTTTCTTTCTTCCAACTTTTGATACTTTAACATATACATCTGGGAGGTAGCATTTTAAAGATTAAGTGAAAATAATTGATACTAGGGCTAAAAATTAGAGATTAACAGGATTCAGGCTGTCACATTAGCTTTCTCCTCTTTTGAGGGTGCTAGAAGGAAAAGTCTGATGTCAAGTATGCCCTCTCTGAAGCAGTTGTCTGAAGCTCTGCTAAATCCAATCTCCAAACTAGCCCCGTGGCTAATGACACCTATTTTTATCCTGCAAATGTTTTAGAACTGTGATTTGTATTTACATTGAAAAATCACATTAAATTCTGAAAAAGAATGGCCAATTTATATGAATGAATTTTAACTCAGGCTATGTTGTGCAGGTGGAGAAAATATTTCACTTCTAATTTTTCTAAAAATCACATTCATGTTGGTATTATGTAGACATAAAATCTGTGCTACTAACTCACAAGTTTCTGTGCATATTGTAATAGTCCTTAAGAATAAGGATCATGAATCAGTAAAGGTTTAATTATTGGTCTCTTAGAATAAAATATTACCAAACAACCACTTGGAAAATGCAAGGAATTTTCACTTAATTCTTGACTCAATGGGGGAAATAGAAATAACATCAAAGACTATGTAGAAAGTAATGGCAATAAGGAAGACAAAGCCTATAAACACAAATAACGCTATACTTGAAAGAAAAATTATAGACAAACACATTATTAAACAAAAAGATAGAAGTAAAAGAATGGAGTTTTTAGCATTAAAAACTCAGGAAAAAGAATCACAAATTAAACCTAATGAAAGCAAAAGTAAAGGAGTAATAAATAATTTTTAAAATATAAAGAAGAAACTAGAGAGGAAGACATTTCAGAAAGAACAGAGTTTTTCTTTTTTAAATCCAAGAACTATTTCTTTTTAAAACAAACTAAGTAACAATGACCAGCAAGGAGTGATAATGAATAAACCACTGAGACACAAAGATTTTAAAATGAGAAAAACCATCAATTTGGGAAATGGCCTAAGATACAATGCAAACGTAATTACATATATATTTTAAACTTCTAAGCAAAAAAATTTAATATCTGACTGAAATGATTTTCCAGTAAAATATACAAAATTAGCACCAAGAGAAATAGATAAGTTTAACAGACCCATAATGATAGATATAATTTAGAAAATTGTCAAGGATGAAAATATCTCAAAGCAGTAACAAATAGGACTCAGCATTAAACTTAAAGTATGATGATTCTCAATCAAGCAGGTTTATCTCAGGAATGAAGACTAATTAAACCTAAAGAAATGTAATAATATAGTTCATTATATTAACAGGCCCAAAGAGGAAAAATATATAATCATCTCACTAAATATCAAAAAGTCAATTGACAGGGGTGCCTGGGTGTCTCTGTTAGTTAAGCATCTGACTCTTGATTTTAGTTCTGGTCTTCATCTCAGGGTTGTGAGATCGAGCCTCACATGGGGCTCTGTACTCGGCATGGAGCCTGCTTAACATTCTCTCTCTCTCCCTCTGCCCCTCTTCACTTCCCACTCAAAAAAAAAGGCAACTGACATAACTCAACCACTATTCCTGATTCAAGTGTGTTTAATAAATTATGAATTTAATGTTTCTCAATGAAATCATCATATATATACTTTATCTTAATAGTGTAATACTAAAGATCATCTGTAAAATAAACATAACAATATCCAGGATAATTCTATATAAATGAACAATAGGGCTTTATCCTACAAGAGAGAATGACATTATAGAATGGAATAATTAAAATAGTTATGTACTACAGAAGGAACAAGTCAAACAGGGGAAGCAAAAAGAGAATCAATAAATAAACATATCCAGAAATTTAGCACATGATTAAAGTAGTATTACAAGTCAGTTATGAAACTATGGGTGTGGCCTTTGTTAAAACAAGTGGGAACACATACTGCATCATTCCTTCACTTCAAAGTTAGTTCCAGGGAACGAAAAAGATATTAGGGAAAAACTCTTAAAACATAAATTAAAATGTCAATGTGAATTTTTTTTTTTTCTGTCTGCCCAGTATATTTTATTTATTTATTTATTTAAATTTTTATTAACATATAATGTATTATTTGCCCCAGGGTACATGTCTGTGAATCGTCGGGCTTACACATTTCACAGCACTCACCATAGCACATACCCTCCCCAATGTCCACAACCCAGCCACCCTATTTTAAGATGGCCTTCAGAGTAAATAGGTTTCCAGAATAACTGAATCATGAGTTCTTTGATTTTAAAAAAGATACTCAATCTTAGTTGCCGATTAAAAAACACAGTTCTTCCTCAAGGTTTTAAGACAAACCTAAAATAATCCTGTTAGTCTAGTAATTAAATAAATACATTTTAAGAAAGTTTTTACACACAAGCTCAAACTTCATAACATTTTAAGTTGTATTTATAAATTTGATATATTGAATTACATTTTTAGAATCTTACCAAATGAAATAATCATGAGTTATTAATTAAATCTTATAAGCACAAGTTAATTTTTAAAAAAACATTTTATTTATTTATTTGACAGAGAGAGAGCACAAGTAGGCAGAGAGGCAGGCAGAGAGAGGGGGAAGCAGGCTCCCTGCTGAGCAGAGAGCCCGATGTGGGGCTTGATCCCAGGACCCTGAGACCATGACCTGAGCCGAAGGCAGAGGCTGTAACCCGCTGAGCCACCCAGGCACCCCAACACAAGTTAAATTTTTAAGTGTGTAAAGTCATATGCTATTACCAATGATCCAAATGATCTTACTATAATTTCTGCTTACGATCAAAATTCCAGATCAACAGATGACTCAATTAAACATTTTATTGCAAGCACAGGGCTAGTTTATGACTCTAGTAGGCCAGATTCATGCAAGTGAGTCCTTAAAACAAAAGCACTGCTATTTTAGGGGCACCTGAGTGGCTCAGTGGGTTAAAGACTCTGCCTTCGGCTCAGGCCCACATGGAGCCCCACATCGAGCCCCCCCAAGCATCGCGCTCTCTGCTCAGCAGGGAGCCTGCTTCCCCTTCTCTCTCTTCCTGCCTCTCTGCCTACTTGTGATCTCTTTCTCTCTCTCTGTCAAATAAATAAATAAAATCCTTTAAAAACTAAATTAAAAAAAGGAATATTTTAGAATTGCTATTTTAGAATATATTTACTTCATCATCTCTACACTTAATTTTACAATCCCACAGAATTCAAACATGCTTTTCTACTAGAGAAGCAACGTGTCAACACATTTGGGACAGCCTAACGAAGAATTTTAGGGGATATTATTTCAGCTGACTGAAGATGAATATTGCCCAGAGACTGGGGAGATCTGGAGCTGCAAAGACCCAAGGCAATTTTTCTTAGGATTATAAGGAAAAAAATGAGGCCAAGTGTAAAAATTTTTAGGCCAAAAGAAAACCCAAGTTCATGCCCTCTCTGAGTTGGTCTGGGGCCAATGTCCCTAAGATTCAAGTCATCCAGTATTAAATTCTCAAGTTGTGATGAGGCTATATTCCTTCAAAGAGTGTGTTATCTGACATTCTTCACACCTTGGATTGGACTGTGCATTTCTCTAGGTCTCTTAAGATATTTAAATGAAATCCTCCTATCTCCCTGGCTTTGTGTAGTTTCAGGCCACCATTTCCAGGGCTCCTATTCTCTGGTGCATGTGCTTTCCCATTCTACTGGAGCATCACTTCAGACATTTTTGTTGTTGTTCTCAAGCACTCTGCACTTCCTTTACCAGCTTTACTCGGAGCTGAAGATCTTTCTTCCTATTCCCTGAGAAAAATGAACTGATCAGATGAGAACTTCCAGACCTCCATCACTATACAGCAGAAATCTACCAGCAAGCCCCTGCCTCCCAAATCCAAATTAACTGCCCATGGTGTCATTCAATGTCAAACCTTTTCCTTTTGGCTATTCAAGAATCACTTTAGCAATTCTCTCTTCCCTCTTTCTCACATCATGATTTCTTTCTCCACTAGATATTTTCCATTAACATCTGAAAATGCTGTTATTTTTCCCACCTTAAAAAACAAAACAAAACAAAAACAAAACAAAAGAATGATCTTAGCCCTATTTCTGGTGCCAAGCCAACTATTTCTTTATGTCCTTACTTTGCTACAGCAAAACCCCTAGAAATAATTGTATTTGCTATTTCCATTCCTTCTTCTCTTATTTTCTCTTCAATCCATTCCAGTCAGGTTTTTGCCCTCAACATTCCATTTAAACTTCTCAATGTAACCAGTGACCTTCATGTTGCCAAATTCACTGATCAACTCTGTCTTTATCCTATTCTTTATCAGCACTTAATTGAGCTGATCACTCCTCTCAGACATACATTCCTTCGTTTATAGGACACCATCTGCTTTAAATTATCATCCCACTTTACTAGTTGCTTTTCCTTAGTCTCATGAACTATTTCTTCAATTGTTCCTTAATCTTCTAATGTTAGAGTAACAAGGTTCCAGTTGTCTTGTATTTATCTACATTAACTTTCTGAGGGATAGCATCCAGTAGTCTGACTATTCCAAAATGTCTTTCTCCAGTCCAAATTAGTCTCATCTCTAGACTCATTAGTCTACCTGCATCTGTGGGACCACCCCTAACCATAGAGCTAATAGAGGACTATAACTCACTGTGTCCAAAACTGAACTCCTGAGTCTTCCCCCAAAACCTACTCTATCCACATCCTTTTCCATCTTGATTGATTTTAACTCCATCTTACTTGTTGTTCAGGCCAAAACTCATAGAATTATGCTTGACTTTTTTCTTTCTCTCATATCCCACACTTAATTGGTCAAGAAATCATGTTAGCTCTATCTTCAAACTATAGTCCAGAATCTATTTCTCTCCTGCCTGTGTTCCACCCTATTCTGAGCCATTATACAAATGACTGAATTAGCCTTTTAAAGTATATCCCAACTTCAACCATAGTCTCCACACATTTTGCTTCTATTTCTGATTGATGCTACTAAAATGTAAGTTCTATTAATGGCTTCTCACTTTACTCAGAATAAAATCATCACACAGACTTACTGGGTTTCATGTGACCTCTGCCAACCCCTTTACCCCATTTTTTACCCCATTTCCTACACATCTCTTCCTTGATAACTCAGCTCTAGTCAAACCTCCTGCTACCAGGCAGCCTCAGGTCCTTTGCTCAGGCCTTCCCTATGAGTAGACTCCAACCCCTTAAAGGTCCACTTGGTCAACTCTCTCACATCTTTCACACCTCAGCTCAAGTCTCGCTTGCTCAATGACTATCCTGCCCTTCCTATTTAATATTCTGACCTGCCTTTACCATGATCTTCACCCCTAATTCTCATTACCTTGCTCTACCTTTCTTGTTCATATAGCATTTGCCTTTACTATATTGTAGAACTTGTTTACAGGTATTTGTTGTACATCTTTGAGGACAAGCTCCATGAGGGTAGGGATATTTGTCCTTGCTGTTCATTGAAGTATCATAAGCACCTAAAAGAGTATCTTACACAAAGTTGGCACTTCAAAAATGCATTTGCTAATTAATGAGTTAATCCCAATGAGAGAACATCTGACACATTAACTTCTAAAAAATTTAAATTTCTGTGGTAAAAACTTAAAATAAGTGAAAAGCACCAATGGAAAGCTGGCAGGCAAAGGATCAATTCCTTTTTAATAAAGAGTTCTTACAAATCAATAAGAAAAGGGCAAACATTCCAATGAACAAATAGGAAATTAAAGAAGAATTTCACAGAAAAAGAATATAAATGGCCAATGAATAAAGATATGATCAAACCATTCATAATTTAAAAATGAAAGATAATACAATGATATGTTACCTATTTTCTTCAGCAGAAACATTTTTTTAGATGATCAAGGATCTCATAGATGAAAGTCGATAGTATAAAATGAGCATGTATCAATATTGAAATGAAATATATAAAATAAGCATGGTTCAATGTGTAAATGAAATGTAAACAACAGGAAAGGCTATTAAGAAAGCCAAGCAAGCCAAGCAAAACTATTGCAAATAAAGAAGGTGGAGGAGCAGGAGAGGTAGTGCCAGAAAAAAAAAAAAATAATGTGCAAATGACATGCAGCTGAGCTATAGGAAGTGAGGTAACAAGCGGGGAGAGAACTTGAGAGCTGAAAGCTAATTCCTAGAAATTACACAAAATAAGCATATAGCAAGAAATGGTAAATATAAAGATTAATAGACGATATTTTTTCTTTCTGCTAATTTGATCAGCTAGGTATTTAGATCAACTTTTGCTAACAATGAAATATTAATTAAAATATATTAATAAATATATAAATAAAAATTAGTATTTATAATAAATTTATTTTATTAAATAAATAAAATTTGATTTTATAAATAAATAAAATTTATTAATAAAATAAAATATAATTAAAATATATTAATATTTTAAATTAATATTCTAAGAATCTTTGTAAAAGAAATATAGAGCTGACAAGAAATTAATGAATTATTAGATCTAAATTTAAGCAAAGGCAGGAATCCCAGGAGACGAGGAGAGCCTGATACCATTTGTTCTGAGAGTTTGTACCAAACTTGAGCAGTAGAGCTTAGATTTTTGACGACCTTACATGGTTTAGGGTACAGTGATCAAGAAAGAGAGCAGTAATGTTGATTCTCCAAAAGGTAATTCACTCAGGTAACAATAAACTGAAATAAACTTCTCCAAGCCTACCCCAATCCTAAGTGACTACTAGGAAAGTTGCCTTGAATCTCACAAAAACTTCAGAAACTGTTGGGAGATACCCCCTTTTAATATCAGACTAGGAAATATTTGAAAGTTTGATAAAGCCGAGAGTTGAAATTGAGAACAAACAGGCATCCTCAGAAAAATACAAATTGGTGACACCTTTCTGGAGAGCAATTGAACACTAAAACTTTTCATTTATATCCTATGGACTAAAAAAATTTACTGCTAGAAATTTATTCTCATGTCTACAGGATAAATATACAAAGGTGTTTAGCACAATGTGGTTTCCAGTTTTTGATTAAAGCAATCAATGAGTCAGAAATATTTAAATAAAGTAAACATGCTGTGGAATTATCTGTATGTAGCCATCACAAAGGACCGGGTAGATCCATATATATACTCTTAGAGAAAGTTCTCCAAGACATAAAAGCCAAGTATAAATAGATTAATTCCATTTTTGATAAGGATATACATACATAGACATCAGTATAAGCATACAGGAACATTTGTACATACTAGTATTTGCATACAATTATATCTAAGAGTCCTACTTCCCATGAAACATGGATGATGGTAGGGGGAGAGGACTTTCATGTTTTCATTTTTATGCCTATATGCAATTCTAATTTTACTATGCTTATTAGTATTTTAATGATTTTAAACTGTTAAGGAAGACATGCAGAATTAATCCTCTTCAATACATATAATACATTTTTATGTCAAGTACTTTGCTAGACACTGAGAATGTACCAACTAAATGATCATGTTGCCTGGTCTAATAGACCTTCCATTCTATTTGAACAAACTGAATGAAATTATGATGAAGGAAGATTTATCTTATGGCCAAGCAAATAGATGGCTTTTAAAGCATATGAAAATCATTTCCTTTATGTAAATATTCCCTTTTATAAATGAATTTTCTTATACTATTCATTCTTACAGTGGGGTTTTTATTAGATGTCAAGTATTGATAGCATTCTACTTATTTATTGTGCAATGTTCTAAACTTTGGAGAGTCTAAATGTATGTGGTTTTACTGTATAGATGAATGAGATATACAACTACAGCATCCCCCAAAACAACTCGCTTGCCATATGTCCCTATCCTAATGTTGGCAGTGAGCTTTGCTTCTACATCTATCCAACGCTAATCAAGAGATGAACAGAAAATGAATGCCGATTACAATCCATTCTTTAGTCACATCCTTAGGGTCTCCATTCAGCTGGCTTCAATCTGGATATCCAAATTAGACTTGTTATTTGGCTTTCTATAATTATTTACAAAATGTTCTGCAAACTAAATAATCATACAGTTAAACTTTCATATTTTAGGATCAGTATTACAAGAATCTATTGAAGAGATTAGGTTGTTGAAATTGGTAGTCTCCTATTAAAGACTCCTAAGTTCAGAGGGTTGAAAAGGGTTGAAGTCCAAGGTCACTCAATTAAATCTAGGTAAATTCAAGTGTCCTGATCCCCAGTTCAGTGGTCTTCCTCCTACAGCATACTACCTGTACCACTGGTGTAGAATCGGGTGGGATTTTTATTTATCAGTGATTCAATGTCCTTTTCTCTATAATCTTAGAGATATTCCTCACATAGTACATGCTTTCTATGTATGTGGAATTATCTTCTGGTTTTTAATTAGCCTATTCAAAATATAATTACTCTTTCATTTTCTCTTTATATTTTTGTGCAGGATCCAAACAAATAATTATAGGTGTAGATCAAAAAGCTCCAAGGGAAGAGAGAGCAAATAATGTCCTTAATACCTTCATACATATGGACAGATGTGTGATGCTGTTTGGAGCCTGCTAAATAACTCTGATTTGGAAAATCCTGGACAAATATTAATAAGAAAATGCCAAGTTATGGAAAGGGGAAAAATCCCCAAAGTTGTAATGCTCCTCCCTTTATTATTTAATAACTAATTAGAAAGTCATCTATTTTTTGACTTGATGTTTTAACTATGTAGGACATATTTAATTATTAATATTTATTTTAAATATTATATGTAATTTTTATTTTTAATAACATTGAAAAACAAGAATTTTTAAGCAAAATGCTTTTAAGCAAAATGCTAAACTTAGCATTTTCCCCCAACCTTTAATCCTGACCTATAATACTTAAGTTTTAAATGTGAACACAAGAGTTATAAAGAAATTTTTTAAAAGATTTTATTTATTTAATTGACATAAAGAGAGAAAGAACACAAGCAGGGTGAGTAGGAGAGGGAGAAGCAGGCTTTCTGCCAAGCAGGGAGCCCCATGTGGGGCTTGATCCCAGGACCTGGGGATCATGACCTGAGCCGAAGGCAGACGCTTAAGGACTGAGCCACCCAGACACCCCTAAAGGAATCATTTGACTTACAGAATTATGTTTAAAGATTCTCAGGGTCCAACAGGGTAGATAGTGAAGGGTTATTTCTGCATATTGGACTGATTTAAAAAGTTTATTGCTCCACCAATATACAGATTTTTTTCTTCCTATACCCAATTTCATACCCTTTCTCTCTGTATAATTATGACAAACCTAAATTTGGGACAGGAAAAGAAAGGAGAATAAAAGTAAAAAAACAAATGCAACCACACCTGAGTTGTTAAAATGAATGATCAGTGCTATTCAAAGAATCTAAATTGTTTGCTGAGCACTTAAGTAGCTTGGTAGATATGTACATACTCAAGTCTCTACAGATGGAAAGTTAAATATAGCAAATTACTCACTGTAAAGACATTACACTAAA
>CM053603.1:36550690-36595754 GCA_028646535.1 Procyon lotor
AATATGTATTATTTTAAAGTACATGCAAAATACATACCAAAATTTATAATATGCTGACCCATAAAGCAAGGATTAACACATTTTCAAACACTAAAACCTCCAGTATACTTTCTCTGACTACAGAAGAATTAAACCAAAAATCAATAATAAAGATAATGAGGAATTCTCTAAATATTTGGATATTAAATCTGATTACTTCAATGCCATTAAGTAAAACAAGAATGGCAGAAACTAGAAAACATTTTGAACTGAATGATAATAAAAAACAAAATATAAAAAGTTAGGAAATGCAGTAAAAGTCACTAGTAGAGGGAAATACATAGCTTGGCTATTTATATAAGAAAAGAAAAAATGAGAAACTATTATGTAAATCCTAAGAAATTGATAAGGAAGAAATAGCAAAATTGACACTCCTCAAAAAAGCAAAAGGAAATTAGAAACATAAGTACATTTTAAAAATTATTTAATTAATTAAATTTAATTTTAATTTAAAAATAAGTAATTGTTTAATTAATTTGTCAAAATCAACAAATCTAAAAGATAGTTCTTTGAAAGAACTCAATAAAAATGACAGTCCTTGTAAACTGGTCAAAGTCAAGTAGGCAACAAAGAGCAGCATGCATAAAATATCAGGAGCTCCAATAAATATGTATGAGAAAAACATGACCCAATTAAAAAAATTGACAAAATATTTGAAAAAGTGCTTTACATAGGAGTATATTGAAATAGCCAAGAAGCAAATAAAATATACTCAGTCACTGGGAAATGCAAATAAAACCACAATGGCCTATCACTTTAAATCCACCAGAATAACCTTTGAAAACAAAACATGTAAACAAGAATGCTACTTGAGTATATCCAAATTTGGCAAGGATGTGGAACAATCATATTTTGTAGGTGGGAGTAAAGTCACATTAGCACAATGGCTTTGGAAAACCAGTTGGCAATATTTGCTAAATGCTGAACATGTGCATAACCTCTGACTTACATAGTTCACTCCTAAGTATATAAACAAAAGAAACAGATTCTGGAATTTAACCCCCTACTCCATGGAAACAATACAATGGCCCTCGATAGAATATATTTTTAAATAATTATATCTATGATATACTTTGTACATATGATCTGTAGCTATATAATAGCTTATTATTTAAAAAACCAAAATTACAGGCACTCTTCGTGTTGTAGTACAGAACTGTAAAAATGACAGTGCTAACTGTAATTGTATAATCAAAGAAAATAATCAATGAAAAAAATTATAGATTTTCATTAAATACCAACTATGGGTCAGATATTTTGCTAGGTGGCTGAGAGTGACAAATCGAGGAAACAAATAGGGTCTATTTCCTCGGGGAGCATACTAATTAGTTGGGAAATAGCTATATTACCTTGGACTACAGAATGAAGTCTTCTGATATTTGCCTTTATGCTCTATTAATATTCATGTCACTCATGTTGTACCCTCTTAAGAAAATCAGCCATAATTTCAGTCCTGCGGATTTACTACCCAACGGAATGAAGCACGATGTTCTTCAGTTCTCACTGGCCATGGAAACATTTTGCAGAATGTGAAGCCACTGTTCATTCGTAGCCTCAATCCTATACTCTATTCACTCACAGCTTTCTATGGTCTTACCTAATGCTCACGGAGTTGTTCTCCAACTGAAAGATGATTTGGAGCAAGCCGGAGAGCGCTAGAAAGGCAAGTTCTAATAATACTTGCCACGTGGTCTTTGTTTATGCTGTTTCTTCCTCCTCGATGCTTTTCCATTAGGTGCTTTCCATCTCTTTCACTTAATGCCAACGTACTCTTTAGAACTCTGATCCCCGACTGTCCAGTCTAGGTTAAGAATTCCCCTAAATGGTCTTATAATACCATATAACTTTCTTTCCTAATATCATCAAAACTTGCAATTACATATTATCTGTGTGAAGATTTGACTGATGTCTCTCTCTCAAGAAGTACTCAGTTCCACTGTACCTGGCACACAGAGTAGGCTCTCAACACATATAGCTGAATAAAAGTGCTGGGCTTGTGGTTAAGCCAAATTTTAGAAATAGGAATGTGATAAAAGAAAAACTATTCTTTGACTTTCAAATTTACTTTCTGATCACTGGCATTAAGCCAGAGTAGAGCTGGTGTCTGAAGAGATTTTGTCATTACATCATTTCTGGCCTTTATCCCATGACCTTATTTCTTTCCCTCTGCTCGGGAGAACATATTGTATAAGGTCAGTAAGATGGATCTGGAGAACCAGTTTAATGTCTTCGTTCGCCAAAAAGACTGCTTCTTCTCTGGGGCACACACCTGCTTCTTCCTTCTCTGCCAGCTCTGTGAGGTGAGGCAAATCAGAAATGCTCTTTTTCCCAGGGTTGGTGGGATAAAAGCCTCCAGTTCTTCATACCTCCATCAAATGCCAAGTAGTCAAAAAGCACTTACCATACACACGGCACGAGACCAAACACAACAGGTGTTGGAATTTTATCAGTTATGGACTCAGTATATGGGAGGGACAAGGTGGACTGCTATCAATCAACAATCCTGCTGATTTAAGTTGCAGGACAGCTTGCACATCAACCCACTTCTGTCTTTATCATCACTACTCAAGATCAAGCCGCCATCTTTCTTTGCCTCTGTCTCTTAAGACATGTCCCAGCATCCACTCTGGCACTGTCCAGCTGATCTTCTCACTGAAGCTTAAGTAATGTGTCAAATGATAAGTTGGATCATTATGCCTCTCTCTACCCTCTACCCCTCACACTTGTTTAAAGCCCTACAATGTTCTGCCATTGCTCTTAAGATAATAAACACCCACACCATACCCCACAAGGCTCTACAGGTTCATGCTCCTGTCTCCTCCTTCAGTCTTATCTCATGCCACTTTCACCCTTACTCTCTGTGCTCCAGTCGCTGTGCCTTCTCCAGGCTTCCTGGAGGAGCTATGCTCCCACTCACCTCAGAGCCTTTGCACATGCAGATTCTTCTGTCAGAAGTACTCCCCTCCCACCCCCAGTTTTTCAGCCAGTCAATTCCTCTTCCACTTTTAGTTATCATCTCAAATATCACCAATAAAGATAACAATTGGACATCTAATCCAGGTCTGTTTGTCTCTAAAAGCTGTTGCTACCTGTTTCCCATCAATAAAGAAATAGGATATGGTGAGCAAAACAGAGGGGCCACATGCTAGTTCAAAACCTAGGGAATACTTCTTGTATAGCCTCTTTCTCAAGATCCAGTTTTATTTTCTCCTAGGCATAGCAGCTGTTAGAGGGGCCATTTCTTTCTTCCTTCAACATCTTTTCCACCCAGGAGTTTCTCTGCCTGGATCATGGCAAAACAGGTTTCATGAGGGTTCATGGAAGGACTACAGTCCTGGTTGTCAGGCAAAGTGGGTCCAAGCACCATCTGTGGCACTCCCCAGCTGTGTGAACATGCTAAGTGACATCATCTTGCTCAGTGTGTCAGACTGGGTCCTCCAAGAAATACTCCAAGACAGAGGTGGACATGCAAGAGGTTGACTGGGGAAAAGTCCTATGCAGGTTAAAGGGGAAAAAGCAAGAGTAGCTAGAGAGTTTTCAATACAAGTTTGACATCTACAAAAGGATAGGGGAAAGGAAGGAGAATAGCATCTGGGTTCAAGAAGGTTTAGGCTAGGGTGAAGGGGAGTTTTCTAGCTCAGGCACTTAGTAGAGGGGTCCCACACCTCAGATGAATGGACTCTCACTAGTATCGCCTCCTGGTTCAGATGTTGGCTGAGAGCAGCCCAGGAAGCACGGCTTTTGCATGAACATGGGGTAGATCTGGGGGACAGTGGCTGGGGATGCCCACCAACTATGTTTCCCTTAGAGGGAGATGTGAGTGGCATATCATCACCTTCTGCCTCAGTTTCCTCATGTGAAAGATGAGGGAAGAATCCTCAGTGATCCGTGGGGTGGCTTCTAGCTCTGAAACTATGAGGTTGTCCATTTGCTTCCATATTGTCTTATTTAACTCTTCTAACTTTGAAGTATTTTTTTTTCTGGTAGTAACCAAAGAAACAAGAATGAATAATCTTAAAAAACAGGATATTCTAATAAGCCTGAAAAATAAGTCCTGTTTTTTTCGTTCCTTCCTTGATTCAACTTTTAGTATAGAGGCATAAGGACTTTAAGTCTTATGTACCCTTACATCTTCAGGACCCAGCACAATGAATGCCATATAATGTCCCATAACAGAGATTTTTCCTTGACTGAATGACCGAAACTGAATGAAACTAGGTCTGATTTTTAAAACAGTCATTTACTTAACTTCTAGGTTTTCCTTGTGGGGAAAAACATTCATTTACTTAACTTCTAGGTTTTCAAAAAACAAAACAAAACAACGACAACAAAAAATCTTCTAGGTTTTCCTTCCGGGAAAGAGTACTGTGTAAATATACTTTTTCTCCTGTTTTGGCAACCAGAGTTCCTATTTCCCTCCCCTCAGGAGCATGCTCACTCTCCTCATCCTTGTCTCCCTCTTAAAGGCTCAAAGAACATTATTTTCCCATTAGAAAATCTCCTATCTCAATGTTCCCCAATCTTCCTCTAGAAAAAAAGTATTTTTTTTAAATAGAGGGTTTTTTAAAAAAAAAATTTACTTATTTATGAGAGACAGTGAGAAAGCAGCAGAGGGAGGAAAAGAAGACTCCCCACTGAGCCCTGTGTGGGTTTCCATCCCAGGACTCCAGGATCGTGACCTGAGTTGAAGGCAGATGCTTAACTGACTGAGCCACCCTGGTGCCCCTTGAAAAACAGTAATTGATCATCTCCCCACATATGGTCCCTGTCCTCAAGGAACTCATAGTATAGTTGGAAAATAAGACATGAATCAGTAACAAATTCAAGATACATCATAATCATGACTATAAACACAGTAGCAGCTATTCCCAGGCATTGTACTAAGTGCTTTTCATAGCTGGGACCAGGTAAATAAATGAGGAAAGACAATTGGATGGGACAGACAGATGCTGGAGAGCTTTGCCTCAGCTGAGTTGGGGCAAGGAGGAGCCACCATTCGCCCCATGGAGGGCAGGGGTGGGCGTGGGTGGAATGCAGATCCAGTGTTGCAGATCTGCCTTTCTAGGGGTGGGTAGAAACAGGAAATCAGATTTCGATATGCAATCATTCCATTTTATAATAACAGGAAATAATTCAAAAGTTTTCAAACATGGTGTTGGAAAAATAAGCTCATTTGATTAGCAAATCTAGCTCATGCTTATCTTAGGACCTGTGGAATAAGTAACAGCATTTAATAATCACTGAGTGCTAAATATAGAGTTCACATACTGGAAGTTGAGAGGAGGAATTAATGATTTTGTCAGAGAAAGTTTAGTAGAAGAGGTTAGTACTTAAGATAATCAATGAGAAATGAGTATTAGGCAGAGGGGGCATCTCAGGCAAGAAGACATAGGTATGTGAGGAAGTTGTAACTGCAGGAATGAGCAGGACATCCTTCTAGTGACAAAGAAAGTAAGGCCGGATCGAGTTGGGAAAAAAATTAAGAAAAGTACTGTCACTGCAGCCTAGGGGAGACTATCTTTGAATGGTCTGTGGAGCACCACCCATGGGCTAGGTTCTAAGGGACAGAAGGCTGGGACCTATCTGAAGCCAATGGAGATGCTGAGCGGAGGAAGGACATTGTTCTGCCAGAGTACCAAGGGAGTAGGAACTTAGCTCTGCTCAAAGGAAAGGCCTTCTCCACTCCAGGTGCTCAGCCGGTATTTGTCAAATGGAATGGAACCCAGGGTTAGTGGGGCACAGAAGACAAATTGTCCTCTGGAGTCTAATAATCTACTTTAGGTTTGTCAGTTAGTGTTTTTATAGCAAAAAGAATGGAAAAGGAGACCAAGCCCTCTGAGTGTAAAGACAGACAAGACTGATGTGGGTGAAACTTAGGGAAAAAGGGGAGACTATGGTAATGAAGAAAACAACAGGGAAACACCGGAGTGAGTCAAGGGCAAGCTTTCACTGGTGATCTAAGAACTTGAGATGGAATACAGCAGGATGATTTGGCCTTTCAGTGTATGTACATGAACACAACTTATAGTTTAATCCAGTGGTTCCTGTATGGGTGCTGGAAAGCAGAGTGAAGGAGGGGAAGGAGAGGAAGAGGACAAAATGGAGATGGAGAGAGAGAAGAAAGAGAAGATGCCAGATGGAGCCAGAGAGAGGCAAAATGAGGAAGAGAAGGAGGGAGGCAAAGAGGGAGAGAGAGATTCTAGTGGAGGTAATTTTAACGGCCATTCTACCTCAAGAGCTCATGTCCTAGGTGAAAGTGGGTGGTGAAACATTCATAGGCGGTATTTGCTGCTGAGTTCATTGCCCCTTGTTTCTTACACTATGAGCTTCTGGCCATGCCAGGTGTGAAATCAACAAACAAATTAACTCATCTGGTGTCCAAATAAGGAAATGGCTATACATTCCAATCCTGGAGGGCAATCTGGTTGCTTTGAACCTAATGAGAGCGGTATGTGGTCCCCAGTGTGAGAGTCTCGAAGTTAAGTTTGACTGGACGTGGTACTTTTTCTTTATATAAGAGCTGAGAACACAATTCCTTTACAGAACGCAGCTCCACCGAGGAACAGAATGTCCACTTTGGTAGGGACAGCCATGGAAACCTGCACTTCTGATGAGTAATGACAAGGAAGCAGCGGCAGCTGGTTCCAAGTGGGCACCCGATACTTTCGTAAGAAATGGAATCTGCAGAGAAATGACGGGAGCTAAGGAGAGAGAACTGCCAGGGAAGAAGAGCTGAGGCCAGGTCAGGAGATTCAGGAGCACTGACTCCAGCTGAGCGGCAAGGAGCCAGCGGCAGGCCACGAGAGCCCTACAGACCAGGAGAGATCCGCCAGACTGTCTAGAGAGGCTGATGAGAGGCCAAGAACAGCTGCTAGAGAGTGAGCTCATCCATCCTTAGGGTGGTAACGGTCCACACTGAGTGTCTAGAAGTAGAGGAGCCATTTCCAGGGAGAGGAAAGTACACTCTCTGGAGGAAGAAAAATATCAAGAGGAAATTTGCTTTTCAAAGGGAATAATGCATGTTACTTGAAAAGAACGCAGCTGATAGCTCGCACTGTTACTCACAGTCTGCTGTCAGTTTCAGCAGAACTCATCTCTCTCCCTGCTCCGACGGGCAGGAAGGGAGCCAGAGCCTTTCTCTAAGTTGATAGCATGGAACTTCTTCCATCTGCCAATTACTGTGACCTTAGAAATTCAACAGACTCTATCGGGCACATGCAAGCCACTTAATCATGAGGAACACAAGAAAACATTTGCACAACCATATGAACACACACCGCATATGAATATCTTAAGTCATTTCCAACAAGCAGCGGAAAAATGCATGTGTACGAGACCTAAGCCGAGGAGAGATGACAAGCCCGTGAGTGGCAGAGATGGAAAAAATTTAAATTTAGTTAAGTCGTGGGCTCCCATAACTAATACTGAAACAAACAACATTATAGAGCACACAGCCTCATTCATGACATTACAATGTGGCCCAGACTGAATATACTGTTAGACTGAAAATTGGTCTCTGAAGCTCCTCACTCTCCCTCACAACGACACATGTCTCAAGCCATAAGCCTCTCGGTGGAAGGTGGACTTCCTGAGCCTGGTTCTCTCCTTGCCCTAGGTCTCAGCACTGCTGCACTGATACCACAGGAAAGGGGACATAAAGGGTGATTTCTAACATGATGTGCTGACAACTGTCTTGCGGTACGGATCACACGGCCCAGCTCATCTGCCGTCTTGGAGGTGATAGGGGAGGAGGGAAGATATGCTGCATGGGCTCAGTCTCTTGCTTCTAAACGCTGCGTCCAGACAGACGGACATCACCCTGTGACCTGCAAGTCACACACTGCCCCTGCTTCATGACATATGAGAAGTCGTATTTACACAAAGCTGAAAGGCTCCTTGACTCTGTCTGTTGTTTGTGCCTGACCTGTGGGGGCAACTGCAGTGGAACAAGACACCTGGTAAGATGCTCGCATTCCATGAAACCCGCCAGATGTTGCCTGTGAACCCAAGAGAACAGTCACCAAGTATGGTGGGGCAGCACTTCTAAAATTTAGAACTGGTTTATAAGGATTTAGGAAAAAAACTCCTCTATGATTGCACCTAAGAGTTTAGGAACGAATGAGTAGAACATTGAAAAAGAGAACATATTCATTTCTTGCCTATTTCCAACCTACTCATCTTTTTAAATCCCAGTTTAAATGCTACCTACTACACCAAGCTTTAACCTAAATTCCTATTACAAAATTATTATGTTCGTTCTTATATATCCCAGGGCTCCTACATCATGCTGTGTTTATGTCTATTAACACAGTTCTAGAAACTGTCATTTTCTTGTCAGTTTCCCCTGCTACTTGTACACTCCTTGAAATAAAGTCTAATGAAAAAAACTGTGTCCATCCCTTAATATGGAAAGCAGAGTAATGCTCAACATGTTTTCAATGATTTAATGAATTCATTTTGAATTAAAGAAGGTAATAGATCCATAACCAGAGTACTGTTACTTTGCTTACCACTAAAAATACTGAATTCCAAAGCTACGCAACCCTCAGAGAAAACATTCAGATCTTGTTTACTTATGTATTTTTTTCTTTTAGTTTTTATCAGTATCTGCTCACTGGGCTAACGAAAATAACAGTCCTAGTTAACCTCCAGTAGAGGACAGGGCTTGAAGAGAGAATTGGGCTAATGGAAGTAAATGTTCAGAATGAGTATTATTTTATTTAATCTTGCTTTGTTCACTGGGCTTCCTAATTGGTACTCCCACTAATGGTATTTCTTGTTTTGGTTCTCAAAGAAAAACAAACGACCTAAAATAGCCAGACTAGTGGAAAGCCGTCTAGATTCTCCAGTTTCGTCCAGGGAGCGATGCTCCGATGGATATAACTATGCACAAAGCATCACAAACTCTTCCTGTGAGAAACTGGTGCTCCTGTATTAAGGGTCCAGCAAGAGAGAGAAAAAAAAGAATCCTTTTAGGGAGACTCACATGTAAAAAAAAATGCACAAAATGAATATATAACTCCTTACCAAATCCTATGCTAAGTTAATCATAAATTTGCAGCACATATGTAGGGCTTTTCATCTTCAAAAAGAAACCTTGCTGCTGGATTTCAGAAATATCCTTTTTAAGAGAAATCTTAAGGAAGGGTTTCCTAGCATTGCCACATATAGAAATGTCATCCTCCAGGAGTCTTAAAAATCTAGCTTTTCTAGCCCAGAAGAATTTGTGTCATTTCACTAAAGAATTGTTCTGTTATCATTACTATGACTGTTATTTTCGTTGCTATCATTAGTCTTTCCAGCACCCTCCACCCTTTTGAGAAAAAAATACTTCTTTCCCATAGGAAACCTATTCCATCTAATTTGGGTGAGGCTCAACCCTCTGAGCCACGTGATATGCAAGGTATGCTCCACACCCAATGGGACCAAGGCCCAGGAAACCACAATACTCTATTTCTCTGATTGTTGGGATGGGCAAATGACTTACACAGTCAATTATAAGCTTCCCTGAGATTTGTGATGTAGGTACTTACAGAAATACTAGCTTCTTCCTTTAATCACTGATCATGACCAGATGGGTGTGAGATTATCTAGTGCCCTATAGCTCTATAGATAGAAATAATCTGCCAGAAAATGAAGTCAACTTGTAGAGGTGAGTAGGGTTGAGAAATGGAGAAAGACTCTAACCATGAAGATGTCTTAAACAAGTCTCTGAGTCCAGTTGGGCTTGAGATTTAGTTAACCTCACACTTCATAGTCCTATCACCCAAAATATGACCTTTTAAGAAAATTTGATTTTATAATCTGTGATATGCAACACAAAGAGGTCTAATCAATAATCCATATTTCGCCTATTTTACGAAAACGAGGCCATAGTGAGGCTCTGAATAGTCCACATCTATAGCTTTTGGTCATGATCCTCTCCCCCTCTGAAACATTTCTCCTGCCACACATTTAAGTCTTAAGGTCCAACTCAAGTCCGTTTCTCCCATGAGCTTCTTTCCTTCATTTTTGGAGGAACTTCTTATCTAGGATAAGATGTAAGAACTTCTCAAACTAGTATCCAAGAATCCCCAGGATCCTCAAGTTGTCCAGGAAAGGTTTTTATTTTGCTATTCTATGTTAACTGTTTACTGAGCAATTACTTTGTACCGGTTTCAACCCTAAGTATTGGGAACAGACAAATGAACAAGACAGACAAGCTTTTTGATGTAGTTCATATTCAAGTGAGGGGTGAGTGATGGGCAATAAATAAACAAATATCTGGTAATAGAAATAAACAAGTAAGCAAGTTCCAGATAGTAATAAATGCTCTGAAGATGAAGCAGGACCATGTGTTACAGTGTCTGTGGGAGGAGGAGGCTGTTTCAGCTAGGTTGGGATGGATATTTAAACACACTTAAGCAGAGTACCATAATAAAAATAACAAGACAGCACTAAGAGCAAGCAATAGCTTTTTTTTTCCTTTTAAAAGGGGTCCCCAAAATTCTAAACATAGAGTTACCATATGGCCTAGCAATTCCACTACTAGGTATATACCCAAGAGAAATATAAATATACATTCATACAAAAATGTATACATGAATGTACAGAGTAGCATTACTCATAACAGCCAGAAGTGGAAACACCCCAAATGCCCATCAATTGATGAATGGATTAAGAAAATGAGAACATGGACTATTATTTGCTTAGAAAAAGGAATGAAGTATTGGGGCACCTGGGTGGCTCAGTGGATTAAAGCCTCTGCCTTCGGTTCAGGCCATGATCTCAGGGTCCTGGGATCGAGCCCCACATCGGGCTCTCTGCTCAGCAGGGAGACTGCTTCCCCTCTTTCTCTCTGCCTGCCTCTCTGCCTACTTGTGATCTCTCTCTCTGTCAAATAAATAAATAAAATCTTTAAAAAAAAAAAAAGGAAAGAAGTACTGATAAATGTTACAATATAAATGAACCTTAAGAACATGCTGAGTGCAAGAAGCCACTCACAGAAAGTCATATGTTGTATGATTCTATCTATGTGAAATGTTCAGAGGAGGGAATTCTACACAGGTAGAAAGGAGATTTATGGTTGTCTGGGGCTGGAGAAGTGGGAATGGGAGTGACTGCTAATGTAGTCACTTGGAGTACAAACAAGTCTCTCTTTGGGGTCTTGAAATATCCTAAAATTAGGTAGTGGCAATGGTTACACAACTCTTCACAAGGAAAAAAAAAATCACTGAATTGTATACTTTACTTTTTTCTTAAATTGTATACTTAAATGGGTGAATTTTATTATATATGGATTATAGCTCAATAAAGCTATGAAGAAAATCTACCAAAAAAAAAAAAAATCTATCATTTGGGTTTGAGGGACACTAGTGTATAGTTCTACATTAACTTAATCAAATATTGCCTTGTGTTGTTACTTTGTGTTTACTAGGGTTCTATCTTTTGGCCAACTAGACCATAAAGCTTCAGGAAAGTAAGGAATATGCATTTCATTACTTTAATATTTCCTTGACACGACTTCAGAGGTGTGCACATAATAGGGTTTCATTAATACACCCTTACTAATGGATGGAAGGGAGCAAGCACGAACATCTCGACGTCATGGTTTTCTAGGGCTGCAGGGAGAAAGTACCACAAACTGGGTGGCTAAAATAAGAGAAATTTGTCCTAATTCTGGAGGCTGGAATTTTGAAATCAAAGTGTTCACAGGGATGGTTCCTTCTGAGGGCTGAAAGGGAAAGATCTGCTCCAGGCTTCTCTCCATGGCTTGTAGACGGCCATCTACATATTCACACGGCATTCTACCTGTGCGCATGTGCGTGTGTGTCCAAATTTCCTTTTTTTTAAGGACACTAGTCCTGGTGGGTTAGGACTCACAAGAATGACCTCATTTTAACTCGATTACCTCTGTAAAGACTCCATCTCCCAAGGAGATCACACTCTGAGGGAATGGGGATTAGGACTCTGACATACTGTTTTTAGTGGGATACAATTCACCTCCTAGAAGAGTCAGATTTTAATTTCTATTTAAATTTTTTACCCATGAAGTTCATGATTTTGTAAATTCCCTGACAGCTCCCAGGCCAAGGTTTTTCAGCCATGCCCCCAGTAGTGACTATTATTATGTCTCCAAAGCTGAACAGAAAGTGTTTCACTCCAGTGACCAGGCTGTAATTCAGCCTTTTTGTTAAGACTTTCTTATTTTGCAGTCCACTACTTTGCCCTATCACTAGATGAATTCATTTGGCTTAGCCTTATTCTTACGTCCACCGGTTTCTTAATGTCAAATAAAAGGGCAAGCCAAGTGAGGCGCTCAATTTTTCTGAAATGTACGAAGCATTACTATTTCTCAAATCACTGGGAGGTAGGCCCATCTGAATGACTAAAAATCTTGGAAAAATAAATAAATGTACACCAAGTTTGAACTGGATTAAATCCCTCTGTATATACCCATACATTTAGCACCCATCCATAGGGATTGGCTTTAAACAAAATTTTAGCAAAGTAACATAGTTTTCTTTTTTTTTTTAAGATCTTATTTCTTTATCTACTTGTTTGTTTATTTAAGGAAGAGAGTGAGAGAGAGGCAGAGGGAGAGGGAGAAGCAGCTTCCCTACTGAGAAAGGAGCCCGATGAGGGGCTTGATTCCAGGACCTTGGGATTATAAATTGAGCGAAAGATAGATGCTTAACCAACGGAGCCTCCCAGGTGCCCAACAACATAATTTTTAAATCATCTTTCACTTATTTTATTTATATAATGATCCTTAAAAATATTGAAAACAGAGGAAATTTTTGTTTTGTTTCTTTCTTACAATCAGGGAAATCTCTACCTATAACCTTTCATACACTCTTGCTTTGCTTATCAAACAGTAATTTGTACAGGTGAAGGCTTCAGGGTGTTATACACTCTGGCCTGCAAGTCAGAACATCTGGGTCCTGTTCCTGGATCTGTCCCATCTTAGGTAGTGAATGAAGACATGCCCCTTTATCTCCCAGAGTCTTATTTTGTACATCTTTAAAAAGAGTATCATACTACCGGGGTAGCCCACTGGATTACTGAGAACCAACTGACTATACTCTGAAGAAATTAAAATTTGATAGTGCTTGTGACGGAGGTTAAATTGTTCACCGTTTATATGTTTACTGACTAGAAAAGTGGCACCTAGCACAAACTAGGTGCTTCTCAAATACAGGTTAAATGGATACAAAATCCCAGATACTGCCCTAGAAAAACAGAACTTTAAATGATGTTAATGAAATGTTAAATTTCTTCTTTTTTTTTTTTTTAAAGATTTTTTTATTTATTTGACAGAGAGAAACACAGCTAGAGAGAGAACCCAAGCAGAGGGAGTGGTAGCGGGAGAAGCAGGCTTCCTGCCGAGCAAGGAGCCGGACGCGGGGCTCCATCCGAGGACTCTGGGATCATGACCCGAGGCGAAGGCAGACGCTTAAGGACTGAGCCACCCAGGCGCCCCGAAATGTTAAATTTCAAAGCCAGATTTTTTACTTTAAAATACAGTACTTTTTTTTTTAAGGTTTTATTTATTTGACACAGAGACAGAGAGTACAGCTAGGCAGAGCAGCAGGCAGAAGGAGAGGGGGAAGCAGGCTCTCTGCTGAGCAGGGAGCCCAACATGGGGCTCAATCCCAGGACCCTAGGATCATGACCCAAGCCAAAGACAGCTGCTCAACCGACTGAGCCACCCAGGCGCCCCAATATAGTACTACTTTTTAAGCTTCTTGTGAATTCGCAATCATTTAAAAATAAAAACTTCAAAGCAACAAAGACAAAACCAATCTCAGTGAAATGGAGGTGTTCCCATGGAATGTCTCTAAAGAGAATGTCAGCTGTCATGTGCAGTAAGCCATGAAAAATGTGAGGATTTGTGGCTTAGCACAAGTGCCACTGCCTGAACAGGACCGATACAAAGGGTCCAAAGAGAGGAAAGAAAAAAACAAAATAAAGAACAGCTCAAGACACACACATGTGCACACACACACATTGTAATAATTTATAGGAAAGGAAAGCTTCCAGGAGATTTTTTGGCTTTAGATACATAAAGTGGCTAAATAAAATTATACTTGGCACACAGATTACTTTTTAATATTTAAAAAATTTTAACTAGTTCTTTCACATGATCACTAAGTTGGGCTATGATAGGATCCAAATTAAAAGGCAAAGATTATATCTGCAGCTGATTTTATGTTCAGAGCATTTGGGGAAATTTTCATTGTTCAGTTATAGTATGCAGAACTTACTTGAAATACAAAATTTATAGAAAAATTGTTTTATTTTTATGGGGGTTAACTTTCTCTGATGGTTTTTTTCCAATCCCAAGAGAACTGTGAATGCTGAAAGTTACAATGTGTTATTATTATAATGCTTTTGTCAAGAACACATTACAATTGCATTTAATTCTTTTATTTTTTTCAAATAAATTCAGTAGTGTGAAAGCATGATGTAGGTGGTTAATTTTCCCCATTTACAAGCTTTTTTCCCAAGTGATGAAAAATTAAAAAAAAATAATAACACCAGTGAAAAGTGGGGAAACTAGATTATAGATGGTCTCAGACAAGTAACTCCTCTACACTGGTGTTAATTTTGTGGTGAACTGCTAATATCTTTGGGAGACATCATCAGAAACAAGAATTCGTGTGAATAAGAGTCTGTGCTACAGGGCAAGCAAGTGTCTATGCTTCCAACAAATATTGACTGGTACTGATCATAAATCCACTAAATAACATAGAGCGCAGCGATGACAGAGGACTAAAGAAACGGTATAGGATACACAAGACCACATAACTGGAAGGAAGGAGGGATGTAGCACATTGGTTTACAGTCTGAGGAAAGAGAGCTTGGGCTCAGGTCTGAAGAGTAAGCAAGAGTCAACTAAGCATATCCAGGAGAATTTAAAATACACATCCACACAAAACTTTATAGGAGTATTCATAGCAGAATTATTAGAGCCAAAAGTGGAAATAACTTTCATGCTTATCAACTGAGGAATGAATAAACAAAGTGTGGTACGGCTTCATGATGGGATGTTATGACTGACATAAAAGGAAATAAAGTACTTATCATCTTGTAAGATGGATGAATCTTAAAAACGTGATGCTACGTGAAAGAAGCCAGATACAAAAGGCCACCTATCGTATGATTACTTTTTGTGAAAAGTCCATGAGAGTCAGATCCACAGAGACAGAAAGTAGATGAGTGCCTGTCAGGGGCTGGTGGAGGGGAATGGGGAGTGACTGCTGATGGCTACAAGGTTTCTGCCGGGGATGATACAAGCTCTGAAGTTTGACAGCGGGATGGTTGTGTAACTTTGCAAATACACTCAACATCAGGGAATTGTACACTTTAAGTAGATGAATTTTCTAGTATGTGAACTATATCCACCCCCCAAAAGAACTAACTAGACAAGGAAAAATGTAGTGGCAAGAGCCTGACAGGTAGAAGGATGTGAAGGAAGCCTAGTATTGCTTGAGTAGAGAGCCGAGGGGAACAGGGCAAGGAAGCTGGCAGGGAGGGAGGCTTCAGACCAGACACTGCCTTGGGCACGGCTGCTGGCACGCTCTGCTTTTAATCATTTGCTGCTGGTCTCCATTACTAGTTTGCTCCTGTTCTCTTTCGACGGATATTCCAATGCAACTCGATCTCATGAACTCTTTTGCCCTTTTCCTCACAAAGCTCTCTCCCTCACCTCAATCAACTCAGGCTCCTTATCTCTGAATCATAGCAGGTTCTTTTCTGTGCTGTTCTACACCTAAAATACTTCGGTCTGCCCTGTTCTGCATTCTAGGGAAGGGGCAGCATGTGTGCCGCTACTGGGCGGGTCTCCTGCTTAGCCTAACTCCTGGACCAACACTGCGCATAAACGGAATGATATTCCTAAACACAGTGTTGATTCGTCAGGTAAAAAAGGAGCTAACGTTCTCTGAAAAATGAAGTCACAGAGATTGAGCTTTTCAAGTTTGCAATTTGAGAATTTGCAGATAGGAGAGAATGGAAGGGGCTATCAAGGCAGGATAAATGTTAACAGTGAAGTAAGACAAAGAATGGGGGTCTGACTCTGAGGTGACCCCGTAAAGGATTAGCCGTGCATTTTCCTTCAGATTCTGGAAACAGCCATATTGTATAAGCAGTGTCAAGTCTTTTTTCTTTTTCTATACTGTAGTTAGTGTGGTTAAAAGATCCAAGTTTTAGTGAAAAATCACAGCTGTGACTTACTCATTGATTGTTGGCTGGCTCCTGTGGTTTCTTTCTTTTGTGGTTCCCTGAAGTTAATATACCAGTCTCTCTCAGAGCCATTCCAAAGGCTGAATGAAAGCAGTCTGGCAGACAGAGTCTAAAGAAAAGAATACAAGCCTTCATACAAAATATGTTTATGAGTACCGTCCACGTACCAGACCCATTTCTAGATGCTGGTGATTCTGGAGTATAGAACACAAATCCCCTGACCTCACAGAGGTTCCATTACATATGCCTCTCAAATACTTACTGAATACCTTCTGCTTGCCAGGCACTGTGCCATGCAATGGAGTAGAACAGAAGACACTCATAAGGGCCTTTGGCAAATCGTGCCCATCATTTTGTGAAAAACTAGAGAGAGAATCATCTATTGACTAGGGGCAAATTAAAAGTACCTTAAAGAGTGGCTATGGTCCTCAATTCTGGGTCTCTTGGCAAAGATACACGAAAAAGCATTCTTATGTTTTCTCAAATGAGAGCGACCATCTCCTGTCTATCGTCCCACCCCCCCGTTGAGGGTGGAGGAAATTGCATCGTTGAAGTCTGTCTTACTGGTGTCAGAGGTCAATCTGAGATGCAAAAATGAGCTGACAGACTTAGAGGCTGAGAAGTCTAAGGGACTTCAAACAGCTCAAATCTGCAATGCGGGCTCAGTTTCCTCCTCAGAAATGTGTGTGACAACTGAGCTGTACAGTGTGTCATGGGAAAACAGTGGACTTCTCAAAAATACTTTTTATTTTGCAATAGTTTGACTTGTAAGAAGTTCCCATGTACTCTGTGTCCCCACCTCTTACAGAACCACAGTTAAGTTGTCAAAACCAAGAAACTGACATTGGCAAAACACCAGTACCTCAAATACACACCATATTCACATTTTGTCAGCTTTTTCAGATACTTTCCCCCTGAGGTCATATAGCTCTAGGACATTTGATCACATATGCAGATTGTGATAGCCATAACCAAAATTGGAATACAGAACTGTTCCATCAGCACAAAGGATCTCTCTCACACTACCACTTAATAGCTGTAACCTTCCCATGACCCCTCACCCCTGGCAACCACTGGTATATTCTCCATCTCTCTAATTTTGTCACTTTGAAAGTAATGGATTTTTTAAAAATTTAAGCTCAATGTCCTCCTTAATGGAAAACAAGCTCTTAATTATATTTGGGGTATTTGGGGGGGGGGGGGCTTATAATTAATCCTATTTTCCACCACACAAACTCTCTTCTCCTTTTCTGCTGTTCTCCCTTTCATAGTCTCCATTTAAAAATCTCTGAAGAGAACTTCACCCCACAGCTAAGCCATCTCATAGATTTCAGATTCCTTTATTATTTTAGTGGCCTCAGCACAGTAAGAAGGAAAAGATTAATGTATGTTTCTCTCAGGCCCCAGAGCTCAACATGTTCATGCTACTATGAGGGGAAAAAGAAAAAAAGAAGAAAAGCAATCTAGACATTTCTGCTTTAGGTCCTCTTCTGGCCACAGCAAAACCAAGATAGAGTCACCTCAGGCTCTAGAGATTTTGGAAAAATCCTCAAAGGATAGTTCAGAGACATTTATACATGCAGCCTGGTTCACAGACCATCCCTAAGTTGATGTGGTATATGATTCCTTAAAAGTAATTTTTTAAAACGTGGGTTGAAACCAAACCAAACCAAACCAACCTTAAACTATGAGTATACACTACTGTGGCACTTCTAGTAAGTTCAGTGGAGTTACTACTGTTCCCCAGATTCCTGTGTAAACAGTCCTTATGTTCTGTAGTTGCTAGATGTAATCTAAAGCAAGATGGTAAAGAAACAACTTCACAAAAGGCTATGTAATATCACAACTCTTCTGACCATGGAGAAGCTGCCTGCCTGAAAGAAATTAATGCTAGGGAACGCTGCCAAAAGTGTGCACATCTAATACATTTCTCTCAATTATTATTTAGGCATTTGGGAGGGCTCACTGTGAAATGAAGAGGCTAAACACAGTTTCTTAGTCCTGTTCTCTTGTATAAATATGCTTCTAGAAAGTGAAGAACTAAATATATAAGCGCCAAGTAGTAGGAGAATGTGTGTTAAATTCTTTAAATGAGTTAAATTTTTAAAACTTTAGGGGCACCTGGGTGGCTCAGTTGGTTCTGTGTCTGCTTTCAGCTCAAGTCATGATCTCAGGGTCCTGGGACTAAGCCCCACTTTGGGGGGCCTGGGTGGGGAGGAGTCTGCTTCTCTCTGTGCCTCCTCCTCTCCATGCTCACATGCTCTCGTGCTCTCTCTCAAGTAAGTAAAATATTTTTAAAGGCTTTAATTGCACTTATTCATTCTCTAAATGAATTAAAAAATAATTGTACTGTTAATGCAATTTTTTCAATCAACACATCTGTTAAGCTTTGTTTCCATGCAGCTTAACCATGTGAGGAATGCCTACTTCCATGTATCAGATATCATTCTACTTAACGTGTTCCTCTGGAAGCAGAAAGGACAGGACACTCTCCTGAAGATCTATAAAGATCACTCCTGGACCAATAAAAGGAATGAGGCGAATACATGGGGAGGGAACAGACCTTTCCACGACTGGGCCATCTTGCATGGAACCTTGGGTTCCAGACCTCTCATGGAAGCAAAACCTTTGCCTCATTTTCCACCTGCTATGCAAAGAACCAAAACTTCCCGCTGGAAATTCTGTCCCGATAAGTATCCTCTGAACGGTTGGTTGCTGCCCCTCCTACCTCTGCCTTTTTGGTCCTCACCTTCTTTCCCTATTTTCGATGACAATGTCCTCCATCCTCTTCATAATCCGTCTAAAATTTTCAAATGAGGAAAAAAAAAACCTTTTCGAATCCCCAATACCTTTAGGAAAACTTTCTTGACTTCCGTCCAGCTCCTAGTTTCCTCTGAAGTCCCCTGGGAAGGGAGGTGACGCTGACCACATATCCACTGAGAGCCAAGTGTGTTAGTGTATTATCTACTTTAAGCCTCACCCCGGGAAAGGAAGGCATTATTCTCTTTAGAATGAATACAAAAAATTGCTCAGAAAAGCCATTCTGTCCTTATTTTAGTACAGCTGGGAGTGGTCTAGCCACTAAGTTCTCATTCTAAAGCCCATGTGCTTTGCAGAGGTCCCCTCGTTTTCTGCTTCTCTCAGGTACAGCCTCTTCCCCCCCCTGGAGTGTTGGATATGTCTCTGTTTAGAAAACAAACCTCTTTGAAGCAGGGA
The DNA here is from genome assembly GCA_028646535.1 of Procyon lotor. Classification (NCBI taxonomy): domain Eukaryota; kingdom Metazoa; phylum Chordata; class Mammalia; order Carnivora; family Procyonidae; genus Procyon; species Procyon lotor. The sequence continues at coordinate 36,570,173 of CM053603.1, forward strand.
CCCCCCATCTTTCCAAACCTTTATCACTCATAGTACCTAGAGTGCTCTTTGAATAGGAAATACTCAAAAATGATTGCTTTCTTGATTTTTTTTTCCCCCCGTGGTTCTCTTTTTATGCAACTCCAGGTTTGCCTGACAGATTAATTTTTTATGTAGCTAAAGAGGCACCATTCTGGAACACAGGAAGCTAGAGTGTGATATGCACACGGTGAGAAGGAAACGCCCAGCTGCTCAGGAAGGGGGGTGGGGTAGTGACGCCCCAGACAGAGGCAGGTCAGGACAGGGCTCCTGGGCCTGCATACCGCACTCTTTGTTCTGATCCACAGGAGAGAAGAGTTGTGGAGGCAAAGGGACTCTAGGAAATCTGCTGCCAGTCCCCACATTTTACAGATGAAGAGCTCAGAGCCCAGGGGATAAAAGTGGCTCAGTGGAGCCTCCCAATGGACTCTTTTCTCTTCAGAGCCCTGTTCTCCAAATCACTTACTTTCCCCCTAAATACAGAAGCATGTATACTCAATACCAAAGTGGTGCAATGGACTGAAAATTATGAAGATGAGGAGTGCACCAATAAGCCGACAAGGCAGTGATCACCACACTGGCTGGCTGGGCCTCTGGAAGCTTTGGCCCCTCGCCACATTCCTCCCTTCATCTCACAGGCTCCCCAGGGACTCCACGGGCCTGAGGGCCTTGTTTCTGTTCTTTCCAAGGGCTCTGCTCTCACTCACCTCCGTTCCTACCCGAGGTGCCCTTAGTCTTAGTCCTCCTGCCTCCCACCCTGCACCTTCCTCCCCCTGCAGCCAACAGGCTTCTCATTCTCAGCAGGATCCTGGCTTCCTCAGGGGCACTACCCCATCTCCCAGGCTCGCCCAGCTTCCCTGATGCCACCGCTGTGCACCTTGTATTTCTCCTTGATTGAGCTCCTCAGCTCTCTCCTTACTTCTTTCCTTTATGTCTTTCCTTATGAGGCTGCTGGTTTTGACCTCTAGTGCCAACCACTGTGCCCACTAGGCCTGCCAAAGAGATGCTTGCTAAACGGTTGTGGAAAGAATGAGTAATTACTAGGACTCTCAGTCAGTCCTCTTCTTCCCCTCTTTCCTCCTTCCCTCTCTCCCTCCTGCCTCTCCCTCTCTCTTTCTTCCTGGTCTCTTTACACACACACACACACACACACCCATTTAATTATGAACATAATTCATTCAATACAACTTCACGAAGGCCTGGGAAAATTTGCATACTGTTTTTTGTAGGTAACAGAGCATGAACAATTTACCACTGCAAAGGTTTGTTGTTTTTTTTTTTTTCCTTTTTTGGTGAAAGGCATTTTTAAATAATTGCATACTCTAGTTATAGAAATGTAATGTAATTTACATATTTCCCCTTTATTGGCCATTTAAGGTTTTAAAATTTTCTTGAAATATAAATAATACTGCAATAAATGTGCAAACAGCTGTCTGCATCTCAGATTCTCTTTTGGATGGATGTTCTAAAAGTAGAGTAACTGGATTAAGGGAAAAAACATAAAACAAAACAAAATAAAAAACCCCCTTGAAACACAGAGTCAACAGTTTCCAAAGAGAAGTTTATTCTTGCACCAGCATTCAATTCTTCATATCAAAGTATCCGTCCCTGAATGGTCCTGAACAGTATAACTGACCTTGACATTTGCACTCAAGAGGCTAGTGTCACCAAGAGCAAGCTCGATGGTCAACACTGTTGATCAAAGCTAATGAAAGTGTGTTTTGCTACCTCCCAAACTTGGCTCTGGACATTCTGTCCATATACACTTCAAGGTGTGGTTTAAATCTTACTTCTTCAATCAAACTCTCACTTCCTTAGCCTTTATTATCTGCATATTTATTTATTTGACAGTGAGAGAGATCACAAGTAGGCAGAGAAGCAGGCTCCCCACTGAGCAGAGAGCCCGATGTGGGGCTCGATCCCAAGAACCTGAGATCACGACCTGAGCTGAAGGCAGAGGCTTTAACCCACTGAGCCAGCCACGCAGGCGCTCCTTTAGATATCTTTGTTAACCTCAAAGGTAAGGAGCATATGCTTGAAGCTTGTCTAAAACACACTGCTATTTTCCTGTGGTGCTTAGCAGACTGGTACACAGAATTCCTTAAGACATAAAGGTTATTAGATGTTGTGGGCTCCTGTTACTTTTAGAACACCTAATACGTTCTCATTTGGAGAGCCTTCCCTTCTCTGCCTGGTGGGCGCTGGTCATTCCTGTGGTCCTAGGTTTCCGAACTCAGGATTAGACATTTAACAGTTCTAATTTGGATTCCAATTCCAGTATGTGGGGTTTTCTCCATATCAAGCAATTCCCCAACACCATCTGGCTGTCTTACAATCAATTTTGATGCTGCCTTCTCGGGGGCGATGGCATCAGAGCCCACAGGTTCAGGGCTCAGTCCTACAAGATTGCACCCCTGCCCACCCACCCCAAGCCCCACCACTTCAGATACCAATCACAACCCTGTACTCCTGACCAAACAGCTATCAACTGAAGGTACCAACCACCCTTTCTTTGGGTTTGACTAACTTGCTAGAGAGGCTCACAAAACTCAGGGGAACATTTTACCCACTAGTTTATTGGTTTATAAGAAAAGGATATAACTCAGGAAGAGCCAGACAGAAGAAATACCTAGGGCAAGGTATGGGAAAGGACAAAGAACATCCACACTATCTCCAGACACATGCCTCCCCAACCAACCTGGAAGCTGTCCAAACCTTGTCCTTTTGGATTTTTGTGGAGGTTTTGTTAAGCAGGCATGATTAATAAATCATTAGTCATTGGTGACTGATCTCACCTCAAAGTTGGGAGCCATGGGTAGGGACTGAAAATTCCAACCTTCTAATCACAGGGTTTGTTCCCTTGGCAACCTCCCTCAGCCCTAGGTGCTTCCCAAAGTTCAACTCATTAACATAACAAAAGACACCCTAATCACTCCCATCACTTAGGAAATCTCAAGGGTTTTAGGAGTTCTGTGCCAGAAAAAAAGGTATGGAGACTAAATATGTATTTCTTATTTCTATTTAAATCAGAACATGATACTCAGATGGACCAATATAAGTTCTTCCTGGGATTTGTGGTTGAAGCGATTGAGCAAAAGCATTTCTGCTAGGGGTACCATGTAGCTTGGAGCTGCTGCTAGTCAGATTTCCTCCCCAGGGAGAAAGTCCCCGGAGAATAAAAACAGCAGGAAGGAAAGCAAAGCCTTGGAAAAGAATCTGGAAGACATCTGAGTACCCAAATCCAACAGTCACAAGCCACTAGCTCTGCCCTCTTACATGAAATTTTAAGTTCTCCTTTCCTCCTTTTTATTCACTTAACTTAGATTCGAATATTTGTCACTTGCAACTGAATGAAACCTTACAACCCCAGCTCTACTTGTGATAGTAATATACTTTGAAATAAGCGCATCATCCTGTGTATTTAGTTGCCATTTTAAATTCAACACTGCTCATCTTTGGAATGGGAGTTACCTCCTAATTCCCAAGAAAGGTTAATTTTTATGAGTTTATAAACCCTTAAGAATAATTTTTCATCTGATGTTTGCCTCTCAGCCCTAGTATTTCCCTCAAGCCATCTTGCTCCTATTTGACTTTACGAAAATGAAAGTTAGTGATTTCAAATTACATTTTAATTATTTCCTTCATAATGAACCAAATTGCATTTTAAAAGCTAAAGAGATTTTCTGTTCTTGAACTTAGAGCTGTAGCTTTTAATGAAACCTGCTGTACTTTTTAAAAATTTTAATAAATTTTTTATATCTTACCATGTAGCCTATCTTTTTTTTGAAAGAGATGATCAATGTTTAATTTTGCTTTATTATGATATTCTTTTTATTAGAGTCATAGAGAAACTTCTCTTCCGCTTAGGTATTTCCTTGTAATACGTGTTCTAATTTATTCTCTGACCAACCTTGGTTTAAGCTTTACAATTCCAGTCAACTGAGTATTTCTTCCCTTTGAGACATTCTAAATTCACTGAAAAAATCTGACTAAAGTCTATCTCTAGAAGAATCATATTAATTTGTGAGGTGCTCATGACCTAAGCCAAAATCAAGAGTGGGATGCTTAACTGATTGAGCAACCCAGGAGCCCCAAGAGGTGTTTATTTTGAAATATTGTCTGTCTAATACCATTCTATCCTATGCAAGCTTGTATCATTCCTCATAAATGTGTCTTGACTTTGTCTACAGGAGATAAGTTTATCTAAACTTGCTAATTACCCAAATGTTTCTTTTCAACAGTCAGAGCAAGAAGCAGGCTTCCTGCTGAGCAAGGTGCCAGATGAGGGCTTGATCCCAGTACCCTGGGGTCATGAACTGAGCCCGAGGCAGCTGCTAAACCACTTAACCTCTTAACCTCTTAACTGACCAAGTCACCCATTTGCCCCTGGGCTTATCTTTAAATGGAAATACCTAAAACAAATATTTTTATTGCTTTATTCACTCACACATAACTTTTAAAAAATATATAGAATATTCAAGTGTGTGAAATATACATAAAAAAATCAAGAAAGGACCATTAGGTTTTGTATTTAACTTTCTCGACTTTTATGCATGTTTAAACACAGAAACATACATTGAATCAAATCTTACATACTGTTCTATACTGCCCACCCCCCACCAAGGTACACATAGCACGTCACCGTTATTTCTGCAATATGACTTCATGCAGATTTACTTCATTCCTTGTATGTTAGCTTAGTATCCTACTGGATGACTGTATGTTGATATGACCAATCCTCTTTCAGTGGACAGGAAGGTTGGGTCTAGGTTTGTGCTGTTATAAATAAGGCCTGGAAACACTACATTATCTATATCCTGACCCAATTACCTGACAATTTCTTTAAATATTCAACAAAAACTGTTTTAAAATTTTAACTAACACTGCTGGATTAAAGGGTATGCTTATTTAAAATTTTAACACAAATTGCCAGACAGCCCTCCAAGAAAGTTACATGAAATTACAACCTCACCAAGATCACACAAGAGGGCCTATTCTCACTATTAAAACCTCTCGACCAGTATTTCATAAAATATGGTTTTGGTATAACCCTTAGCCTTAGATGTATACACAGGAACATCAGTGGAACTCACAGCCAACCTAACTGATAATAATTAGATTGAGCCTAGTCCACAAAAATCTTCATTTTTGTAAGTTTGGGAAACATTATTCTGGCCATATCATTTTAGAAGGCATTTACTAAACAAATGGTTAAAGTTATGTTCTCATATTTTAAACTACATTTATCTGGGTATATCTTTCCAAATATTTATTGGTTATTTCTCCATCTGTCACAACTGTCAGCATATCTGTTCTGTCCTTTTTTTATCTGGGATCAGGGTTTCATTTTTATTGATTGATATCATCTTATTATATTTTAAGTATATTAACTTTCTCCAAGTCATATATCCTATAAATGTGTGTTTTTAATCTTGTTACCTGTGTCATGGGATTTTTTTGATCATGGTAAAATTGATAATTTTTGCAGAGTAAAATCTTTCAGTCTTCTTGAGATTCCCAGATCTCCTTCAATCCCCTGCCCAATATTAAAACCATCTTTCAGATTATTGCTTGCTACTTAAAAATTTTTAACCAATTTGGAACCTATTTTTGATATATTTAAGTAAAAAGTGAATTTCTAAGCATCATTTACTGAACAGTCCCCTAATTCTGCCTTACCTGAAACACAAAATGCTAGCAGTCTGAGGCCACTGAATTTTTTTTCCATACCTTTAATAACATTATTTTTTTTTAATTTTGAAATTCAGAAAGCCTACTAGAGTAAGAATACTTTCATTTATATGACGCTTAGAAAGCTTGGTCAGGATTTTTTTAAGTTTCTTGTTTTGTTTTGTTTTTTTAACTCCAAAGAAATTTTCTAATAGTTTATTGAAAATAATTCTTTCATTATGCTGTTCTCTGTACATTTTCTATCATGTAGAAGAAATTTGATGTTATGAGGCTTTCCTCTGCATCAATTTTATTTCTAGAAGTTTATATGTAAACTTTTAGGAGGTAGTATTAACAGCACACATTTATGTACATAAGTACCTAGCTATGTGATTATTTATACTCATAAAAAAGTAGAAATATTATTCAATATTATTCTTCAGCCAGTAACTAAAATATGACATCAAGAGCTGAGGATAACATAAGAAAATACTTCTGTGTGAATGTTCAGAGGAAAAGCAGGGTGGGGAGGGGATGGTGCACACTTGTGTACAGTAAGATTACCACGACCTAAAAGAGTAGCCAAATCCATGCAAGGAAATACATAAGCCAAAATGTTGCAGTTATCACTGGGATAGGAGACCATGAATGACTTTTTCTCTATGTATTTTGAGTGTTCCAGTATGCTTTGGGCTTGGTTTTATAATGGAAAACTCAATACAGAGTCTCACTTGGAAGCTAATCCTGAGAAAATTGGCATCATGGGTTCCTCTGAGTAGAAGCAGCAGCCACCATGGTGATCTGGGCAGGCAATTAGCTGCCATTGCAGCTGGAGTACATGGGGCTGGTAGGAGTAAGTGGGCTTTGCAAGGAAAGAAAGAAAGAAAAATTGGAAATGCAGCCCTGACAATCCCCAAGACATCTCAGACATGACCTTGAATTGTCCACAGGGTGCGTTTCTCCTCCTTCAGAGCTTGGACATTCTATGGCTCTTCATTTTATTTTTATTTATACCTCAGGCAAGGAGAATATCTCTTGGCAATTTTTGTTTTCTTGTATTTTATACCATTTTGGGACTTTCACCAAAAGAAGATAAAGTGGCAAAGACCACATTATGTGATAACAACTTATTTGATATTAATGTTTTTATCTTTTATGCATAAGGAAAATGCTATATTTGGCTTTTATTCATTTTTGAATGTGTTTTATTTTTTTACAATAAAATTCTAAAACTGTTAACCATTTCTCTTATTTACTATAACAAATCTCTCATATAGAAGTAGATTTTCTCTGTTTAAAAAATATTCTTAAAGTATTAGTGATGCTTTTAACCAAGATGAAAAAATTAGTATCTTAAAACTCATCTGCTTGTATTACTCAGAAGGCTCACGTATAGTCAAATGACAGACACTCAATGTCAAACGGTGTAAGACGCGGTAAGTTTTTGTTTCCTATTTTCAAGCTTCTAAAAGGATAAGGGATGAAATCAAGGACTCAACTGCTATTGGCACACTTTTTCCTTTTCTGTTTCCTTATTCAACATGCCAGATCCATTGGCTCAGTCTATGGACAGGTTCCTTCTGCTAAAGGATATTTTATTCTATCTCTGACCATACAGAGAAGGGATATACTCCAATATTCCCCTTAGAAGAGACCTGAGGAGAGAGCCCAATTAGCCTAGTTTGGGTCGCATGTCCATCCACAAGGCAATCACTACTCTCTGTGAAATGGGTACAATAGTCCTAGCCCTGGTCTTGACTAGGGAGAGAAACTGTTTCTTAGCAGGAGAGAGGAGTGAGAGAGGGTGAGGTTGATACAATCAGCCATAGCCAGACTGCCTCTTTTTAACAGCAAAAGACATTTTTAGATCTCTATCTGATTCTATTAGACGTGTATACAAATGTGCTTTTGGGTAGGTTTGCGTTCAGGTGTAAAAAAGCTTGAATGAAAACATGATTCTGTAGATCAGAGGAATACTCCTGGAAAAGCTGCTTGCAAAACAAGTATGTGAAAAGTATTCTACCTTTGCACTAAGGAGCTGTTTCCCTGATAGATATTCAAATTCTTCCACTACAAAACACAGACCCCAATTTTGTATGCAGTTAAGTGTCCGTAACTGGCATGCCTCTCAAGTTAGCAACCTGAGAACCAACCTTAAAAAACGAGTTTTTTAGGCAAACTAAATGGGTACCCTAGCAATTCTGATTTGGCAGAAATGAAATCATTCTGGGTCTAAAGATTATGTTCAAAAAGCCGCTTAGTGAAAATTTTATCAGTTAGAAAAACAAATTCCTTGAGCGCACTTTGCCAAGATGGTGTTTTGAATGATTATTTCCAAATTCTCAAGGAGTCGATTTCTTCTATCTGTCATGGGAAACTGGGACACTCTTTTCTGCTGGTACTGTCTCAAGATGCTACAAGAAGGCAGTAAATGTTATGACTACATCTTTGATCAAGATGGTCTGTCTGCCAGGTTGTCTACATCAAGAACACATTTCTCTGGGTGTAAGGCCAAACAACTGGTGATTCAGGCAAAAAGTGCTCATCATAGAGCACATTCTCCAGTCAGTTTTAACTTTTTCTGGCTCAGAAAAGCCTTGAAGGCTCTTTCTGGCCTCCGTTTGCTGTCCAGATTGAAGGCAGATAGAATTAACTATGTTGTGCTTGCACATGGGGTGTCCTTGAGTGAGAAAACTTTGTGTATCATCTTTCTTTTCACAGTGTATTTAAGAACCCAAGTGCTTATTGGGTTATTCTCATAAATGTGTTCAAAAGATGTGTTACAATCTAAAAGGTATGTTGAGAAATGATAGCCAGGGCTTCGTAAAAAGGAAAAATGAATGAAAGGGAATGTAAGTGCTTTGACATGTTCTCGTTTCAAATTGACAATTTCATATGTGAAGAAAATGAATGGGAATAAGGAGTCTGCCAGGTAGAAGACAATATCCACAGGCTCATAAATATTATATCCAATATACAGAAAAAGAACCCCCACTAAATTCTGAAGGGATAGGTAACTTGCTCAGCATATTTAAATAGCACCTAGAAAACTTCCATCCAAAGTGACATAACAGGAATTGCATTTACTTGCTTACTGGAAACAATAAAAAAAAATAGATAAAATCCATGAAAGTGGTTTTCTTTTTTTTTTTTTTTAAATTTTATTTATTTGACAGAGAGGAGAAAGATCACAAGGAGGCAGAGAGGCAGGCAGGGAGGGGGAAGCAGGCTCCCTGCTGAGCAGAGAGCCCGATGTGGGGCCTGATCCTAGGACCCTGAGATCATGACCTGAGCCGAAGGCAGAGGCTTTAACCCACTGAGCCACCCAGGTGCCCCGTTAAATGTGGTTTTCAAGATAATGGACATCAGGCAATGAAGGACGGTGATCTCTCAAAGATAGGAAACAATGGACCGTGTCAGCTTACTGCCCCAAAGGACTTCCAGGTCACAATACAAGAAGGAGAGACCGAGTCAGGGTCTGACAGACATACTGGGTTAAGGAGATGGGGCCAAGATTCAGGGCAGAACAAAGATGGCTGGAGTTCACAGGACAGAGTGCTAAAGGCAAGAGAGCTGTTCTGGAGGAAATCCTGGGAATCTGCCAGGGGTCCCTCTTGAGTGTTGAGCAAGCATTGGAAACAGTGCAAAGGTGTGAGAGAGCTACCTACTCAGGGCTCCTGGAAAGAACCACCTAAAAGAAAGAGGGACAAGTGTTCAGTGCATACAAGGAGTTGGGAATAGCACAAAGCTTCCATTCATCATAATGGTTATTCTCGTATCAATGAAATGTGTTATGCTATAAAATGGAGACACTGAATGAAGCAGAGGAACACTTTGTTATACTGGTATTTAGTTCAGATCCTAACCCACTATTTCACAGATCTATTTTCCAAGTGTCACAGAAAATGCAAACACGTTATTTGCAGTCAGGAGGAAAGGGGTCTCCTTTTATAAGCTGGAGAATGGAAAATCTTCTCATCCTAGTCTTAGAACTCTGCAGGGGAGGTACGTGACTTATCCAAACAGCAATTAGTGTAATCTAGGATCTGACTCTAAGTCCAACCATTTTTTCTTTACTTGAAATTGTTTCTTCCTATCATTAGGACTTGTGTGAAGGCAACACAGTATTAAATGTAGTATAATAGACCTCTCCCTCCTTATCTGCAGTTTTGATTTCCATGGTTCCAGGTACTCGTAGTCAACTGCAGTCCCAAGCAGATGATTCTCCTTCCGACATACGATCAAAAGCTCCAGGGGCGCCTGAGTGGCTCAGTCGTTAAGCGTCTGCTTTCGGCTCAGGTCATGATCCCAGGGTCCTGGGATCCAGCCCCACATCGGGCTCCCTGCTCGGCAGGAAGCCTGCTTCTCCCGCTACCAATCCCTCTGCTTGTGTTCCCTCTCTCGCTGTGTTTCTCTCTGTCAAATAAATAAAATCTTAAAAAAAAAAAAAAAAGCTCCATAGTAGCCCAACACGACATCATTCACCTCACTGCATCCCCTCACATCACAAGTTGTTTCACCATCTCACACCATCACAAGAAGAATAAGTTCAGTACAGTAAAATATTTTCAAAGGGAGAGACCACATTCATATAACTTTTATACAGTATATTGTTACACTTGTTCTATTTTCCTGTAAGTTATTAATCTTTTTTTTTTTTTCAAGTAGGCTGCATGCCCAGTGTGAAGTCCAACATAGGGCTTGAACTCAGGACCCTGAGATCAAGACCTGAGCTGAGATCAACAGTTAGATGCTTAACCAACTGAGCCACCCAGGTGCCCCTAGTTATTCTTAATCTTTAACTCTGCTTGATTTACAAATTAAACTTTATCCTATGTACATACAGAAGTGCTGATAGAGACTGAGGAGGATGACTTTGTGGACTTCTCTGCCAATATTACATTCAAAGGTTTATAACGATATAAATGAGACCACACTGTTGCAGAGATCACTGGGGAGCACTATGGCCCATTTTTCCCTCTTCTGTTGAGTCAATAGCTCAGCTTCATTCCAGCCCTTCATAGTTCGGTGGGGTCATGTGACTAGGTTATGGCCACTGGAATGTTTGCCTCTTTGAGGTGTGGACCATAAAATCTCCCTCCAAATCATCTTCCTCCTTTGTCATCTTTCTTGGATACAAAAGAGCCACGTCCATAACTTGGACATGTTGCAAGGAGAACAAGCTGGAGGGCCCTGAATAACTACGGAGCTCATGCCTCCCCTTGATCCTGCTAGATACTCAACAGTGATGTAAAAGAGGGACAAACTTACTATATTAAATCACTAAGATTTTGCAATCATTTATAAAGCAGAAAATCTATTGTAAAAGACATGTCTACTCTGTATTGGATCAAATAGGTGAGGTATATCTGTTGTTGGGCAGCAAAGATTTTTTATGTATTACCTAGTAAAATTAGCAAAGAGGCATGATTAAATTTCCTATGAAAATTGTTAAATTTAATGGCCATTTATTCTTAAAACTTGGTATACAGGGGCGCCTGGGTGGCTCAGTGGGTTAAAGCCTCTGCCCTCCGCTCAGGTCGTGATCTCAGGGTCCTGGGATCGAGCCCCACATCGGGCTCTCTGCTCAGCAGGGAGCCTGCTTCCTCCTCTCTCTCTGCCTGCCTCTCTGCCTGCTTATGATCTCTATCTGTCAAAAAAAAAAAAAAAAGAAAAGAAAAGAAAAGAAAACCTTGGTATACAATTTTGGGTAGTAATTCTTTATCCTATACTTTTACTAGGTAGGGGAGCCTGCTACTAAGGAGAAACATGTTCTGCCCTTTTTTCATTATCTATCTAAAGCTTTTGAAAAATTTATAAAACCTATAGGTCTCTTAGCTTTTTATCATTTTTCAAAAGATAATTTCTTGCTTGGAATGATGAAGATTTGGAGCTCACTACTGTGAGGAGCTCACCAAGACCATTTTTTACTGAACGCTGAGCACTTAGTGGTCAAAGAATACACTCTATCAAAGTTAGGAAGGAATGACCTTGTTAACAACTCAGAGAGTCAAATAAGGAAATTAAAGGGTAAGATTTTTGCTTGGATTATGTTATTTCAATGAATTACCCACACAAAGGAAACTGAATTTCATACGCTATTTCACTCCATAATTGTTACTGTGGCAGGGTGGGGTTTCCCCTCCTTTATTTCCTCCTTCTTTCAAAGTTAAGTATAAAACAGGAAACAATGGTATTACAGTAGCTGCTCCAGAATTTCTGTGGAAGAGGGCCATAATGCTTAGAGTTTAGAAGGAAAATGGGGCTCATCACTGACATTGCTTCACAAGGCTGCTATTTTTATTTTTGTTTAAGGGGATTTACTATTTATTTTTATTGAAGAGACTATAACAACAATGTTTACTAAAGATAGCTTTATTCCCATGTTATACATTGTATTGAGAAAATACCAATCTCTGTAAATGTATATTTTTCTTTGGGGTGACCTGAGGGAGCTGTTATTTTTTAAGTGGGAGGTAACAGAACTCCACAGTTGTAATTTTGTGGACACTCCATTATGAAATATTTACTGAGTACTTGCAACGTGCTAAGCATTGGTCTAAGCACTGGAGACAGAGCAGCAAACAAAACACACAGATCCATTCCTTTATAGAACTTACATACTTGTGGGAGACATAGGTGATAAACAAAATTACCTAAAATGTATACTATCTAATATAGGAGATTAAATATAAATATGTGTAAGATCGATATATGTATATAATGCCTAGCATACTATAAAAAAAGTGACAGAAAGGACTAGAGGTATTAGGCACAAGGGAAGAGAAGAGACAGTTTAGACTTTTGGCAGGTTGGCCAGCCAGATCCTACAGGGTAGGTCTCAATGAGATATTTGAGTTGAAACCTAAAAGAATTGAACTACGTGGGTATCAGGAGTAGATAATTCTAGGTGGCAAGAATATCAAGTGCAAAGGTCCAGAGGCAGGAACTTAACTTGGTCTATTGAGGACAATATAAGCTGATCATAGTTATCAAATTGCAGATGCCATCTGAAAAGGTCAAACCACTGGGAAAAGGCCTCCCAGAAAAGGAGGTCTTCCTCCTTTCTTCCCATGATCCTGAGCCCTGAGGGCACCAGAGAAACCAATGGAGCTGAAGTTTTGACAGAAGGCCAACACAAGGAAAGATGTGCCCCTGAAGTGGGAAAACTACCCGAATGTCATCAAAGGAACCAGACTGTGGGTTGGGGACGGTTGCAGTGTGTCACTCCTGCCTGTCTGAGTTTTCTCGAGTCAAGAACTGAGTCTCTGGGCCAGTGAGAAAAAGTGAAGGAACAGAAATAGCTCTGTGGAATGTGACAAATGAGACCCAACTGTATTGATCCCTAGCTTTAAAAGGTCTCCTCTCTTAGAAATCCAACAAGTTAAAAAAAAATTGTTCCTAGCAAGAAAACTAAAATGACCTGATAGAATCATGAACCTTCAGAGAGGTGGGAGCAAACTTAAAAATTGCCTAATTGAACTTATTTCTTTTATGAAAGAGAAAAAGAGGCCTTGCTAACGAAATTGATTTTGAGAGGTTAAATGACATATCCAGCATGATAAAATCAGTTGGGGGCAAAATCAGGTTGTCTAGCTGCCTCTTCAAGGCTGTTTCTTCAACAATTTAAGTGCCGTTTCTCCCTTTTAAGTGTGATTATCTTTGAGATTCTATTCTGGAAGGAATTAGTGCTTTAAAGCAACATAAATGGCTATAGGCAATGTAATAGAGTAGAGAGCCTTCTGACTCAGCCCCAGATTTAAGTCTTGGTTCTAAAGGAATGACCTTGTTAACTCGGTGGCTGGGATGTTACCCCTTTCCTCCTGGATTTGTTGAGAAGATTATATGTCAAGTGCTCGGCGCACATTAGGAATTCATGAACTATAACGACAAGAGGTTTGAAAGTAACTTATCTATGGAGGAATATCACATGTTGTCTGATGACCTCTCAAGTTAAACGTTCCTCACCCAAGTTTGCAGAGGTACATTAATAACCACAATGACTGCCAAAGGATCTTGTTCACCTGACCTCAGACTACATGGGAGAATGCGGCACACTGGCCTTGTAAGAGCATCAGAAGGCTTCCCAGGAGACAGACAAGCAGTGTTTTGAGAAATCCATACAAGTCAACCTTTCGTGAGAGCTCATACCCATCGCACTCCCGCTCTATTAGATGAAGGGCAAGATTGGATCTCAGAGTAGATGCAGGGAAGCTCCACAAACACCACCGTGTTTCCAAGACAACAGTGTGTGAAATGATGGTGAAGGCTGCAATCACCAGACTGGTGACGTGCGGGTTTGAATACAGGATCCTATTACAGACTTATGAGCTGTGAGCTCTTTCCATCGAAGTGCAGGGCAAACACTATTACATTTTGGGGACAACGGTGTGTGAAATGATAGTCCTTGTAAAAACAGCTGGAGTGCGGAAGCAAATGCTTTGAGATAAAAAGCTTATTACGGACTTAGGAGCTGTTAGCTTTGCTTCCTTCAGGCAAGGGTCAGTGGATGTCCGGGAGTTCAGTCTTGTTCCTGACTTTGGGGACCCTAGCACACTTGCACGGATGCAGTGAGGGGTGTGGGTGGTTGCTGCCCAGGTGCTGAGCTCTGCTTACTTTGTGGCCATCCCCACAGGGCTCAGCTCTGTGAATAACTGCTCGAGTGAAGCTCCTTGAAGTAGTTTTGTCCTCTCTGTGCACAGGCAAAAGTGCCTGCAATTTCAACATACAATTCCACCTGAGGCGCCAGGGTGGCTCAGTGGGTTAAAGCCTCTGCCTTCAGCTCAGGTCGTGATCTCAGGGTCCTGGGATTGAGCCCCACATGGGGCTCTCTGCTCAGTGGGGAGCCTGCTTCCCCCTCTCTCTCTGCCTGCCTCTCTGCCTACTTGTGATTTCTCTCTTCTCTGTCAAATAAATAAATTAAATCTTTAAAAAAAATAAAAATAAAAGATAAATATACCCCAGGGTGCTTTCTACACAATGGGAATTAAGTAACCAAAGTATGTTTTCTCACACTCGCAGACAAGGTCATAGCCTTGAACCTGCTTTACAGACCTTCAAAATTAAAATATGGATGAATAGGAAAAATATTGAGAGAGCAAGAGCCTTGGAAAGTGATTGTTTTTCTAAAACAAAATCTTCCCTTCCATTTGGAAGTTGTTGTATTTAAGGTTCCTTCTCATTTCAAAAATAATTAAAATTTAAAACGACATCATTTCTAAAGGTTTTCTCAGAAAAGAACACATACAAGTCCTGGGAAAATGGATTTATTAGATCAAAACTCATGCTCTTCTCTTTAAACAGCCATGTACAAAGACTGCTTGTAGAGCATAGAAGGCAATATCAAAGCTGTGCTTCACTGTGCCTCCAACTCCTTTTTGCACCATCAGAAGCTGAGGGTGTTCCGTTTTCCTGACTTGGAGGAGCGGGATCCAAATTAGAAGTCAGATGTGCTCACTTTACTATTCTGTATCAGGCTCACAAAAAGAATTCTGAATTGTGATCAAAATCTGGCTCTACGACAAGACGCTAAGAGATAGAAGGAGATGAATTTCCTCCAAATGATTCATGTGAACCCTTGAGATTTATTAACAGTTGGAATTACACAGCTAATTGTCACAAACCAGTAAATCTACGAAGCCTTCCATGGTGTGCTCCAGACGATGGAAAGATACAGTGAATTATAAGATATGATCTCTGCCCTTAAGGAGTTGACAATCTCCTTTAATAAATAGAAATTAAGAACTTTAATTAACTAAAGGAAAGTATAACTAAACACTGAATTTGTGAATTAATGTGACTTATTGAAGTCATTCTGGAGCTGTCAGGGGAAGCTGGGAAGATAAGGAAGGAAAACAGAGAAAGTCCTGGTGGATCTAGTGGCTTGAGAAGGGAGACTTTCAAGTTGCAGGTGGGACTTAGATATATAAAGAGGAGAGTACAAGGCATTCCTCAGTCTAAATAAATATGACAACCCTCAAGTTTAACTAAATCTATTGATGTGCAAGAATGACAGACCCTCTGAGCAAAGAAACACCATAGGACACGATGTAAATGACTTGGAGAAGCAATATGACTTAACTTTATCCGACTGCAATGATGGACAGTGAATAGATAGAAAATACAAATGGTTTCTTAGGTTCTTTTGGGGTGCCAAGCAGTGTAACCATCCCTCCAACAATGTACTGACCAAACATGCTTGACCATGTACCAGCAACAGGCCCCAGGGGGAAAGGATGATATGCATCCTTGAAGGGAGCAGCCGGGGATGCCTGGCCGCTCAGGGTGGAACCCGCCTGCTGCTTTTTTCTGTTATCTTCCCTTCTCCAAAGATCACCTGCAGTTAGTTAGATGGTCCCTGTAAATGTGTTTACTCAACCACAAATCCTATAGGCTTGATCAGGCATATCTGGCTTATCTATAATCTCCTTTGTTGATTGTTATCTTGTATCTAATAAATAGGGGACTGAAGAGTTGTTGGTGGGGGCAGTCTTCTCAAATGCTCCCCCCACCACGCGTGCTCTTGAAGCTGACTTGTTTGTGCCTCATTCTCCCAGCGCTGTTGGAAAGCCACAAAGCAGATCATGAAAAGGAGGGGAGCAGGTTACGTCTGAGAACTTCAGGAGTGGTGGCAATGTTGGCAACTGTCTGTGCCTCCTAAAGGAAGTTGAATAACAGCATTTGACAGGCAACGTAACAGTGGGCTCACAGCTAAATTGCACCAACATTCGTAATCCCCCTGAGCTGTGTTTTGCCTCAACCGAGGATTCACACCCTCAGTATTAACAGAAGGGTTTTCCTGAAGACGGAACTCGGGACTCCCAATGACCCCCTCGTTCCTTCCCCAGGTGTCTCCTCCTCCCCTCCACTTCACTAACGTATGCTAATGCTCAACTGGACCATTTTGTTCCCTGAAATGATCCTGAGCTTTTCTATCTCCTCTTTTTACTCTCCCTTCCCTCTGTCTCAACTACTCTTCTCATCAAAGTCCTCCCCATTTTTGAAGGCCGTGTTAGTTATGCCTCAGTTCTCAGTGGTAAAAACCCAACCATAATGAGCTTTACTGAAACAGAGAAATTGCTTAGCTCAGCATTTGAAGTCTAGGTGTTTCCTTAGCCCTACGGACTAGGACTGGAAGGACTGCTCTTTATCTCCCCAGTGTCTTGAAGCTCTGTGTTTTGTTTCCTCCCCTCCTACCCCCCCCACCCCCGGGGATTAGCATCATTCTGTCTTTTTGTGGCCATACTTCTTTGTGTGTATGTGTGTGCACGTGCGCGGACTGTGGGGGGTGTGGGAGGGCAGTCAAGGGGAAGGTGGAAAGCAAAGTAGATTCAGAAGTACATCATCCTAGCTTATTGACCCTGGAGGAAGGAACCCTCTTACTTCCAGCATCTATGGATAAAGAGTGTCAGAAATCACCCTGATTGGCCTGATTTGCTCATTTGCTGTGGCCCAGTATACTATGATAGGCCAAGTATCAGCTCCACAGTCCTCTGTCAGCCAGAGGTACCACATGGAGGAGGAGGATACCTTTCCACAGAGAAAGGGAAGGGAATCTACCCAAAGGTGTAGAGGGATTCTGAGCAGCCATAGCCAACAACCACCACCCTCGGCCACACCAGCCCTGTTCTAGGGCCTTACTTCAGGAAGCAGTATAACCTCAGCAGGAAGAGCAGAGAATTTATGAGACAGCCTGAGTTCAAATTCTCATGCTAATACTTCCTGGCTGCACAAACTTGAACTAATTAACCACCAGAAACCTCTGTTTACTTGCTAATTGGCAGTGACATGCGCTTCCTCTCCTCCTGTGCTAAATGTGTTGTGAAAGTTAAATGAAATGGTACATGCAGTGTGTCCAGCTCAGTTCTTGGACTGGAGGAAATGCCCGACACAGAGCTGCTGCCATAAGGCTGACGATGCCTATGGTCATCGTTACTACCTTCCCTGTTAATGCTACTCTTCCACTCATTTTCCCTTCGTCCTCCCATTTCTTTTGCCCTGAGCCAAAAAGGACAGCTCTCTTTTCCCTTCACCTGTGGACAAATTTTAGCATTTCTAATTCCCTTTTATTACAGCTCTTATTCACACGTGTGACTAGGACAAAAGACTTGAAGGTACTGAGTACTTGGGAAGGTTCTCAGCCTTTTTACGTACCCTCTTTCTGCTGAATAGAATTTCTTGATGTCTACTCCCTTGCTCCCACTGACCATTCTCTTCGAGTGGCCTGGCTCCTGCATATTTGTATGTTTTTGTGTTTATGCATTTTTTTATTCAAGTATAGTTGACGTTCACTGTTAGTTGCAGGCAGACAATTGTATACATTACTCAGTGTTCACCATGGTACGTGCAATTTTAATTTCCTTTATCTATCTCACCCTCCACCACCCCTCTGGCAGACATCTGTCTGTTCTCTGTGTTTGAGTGGGGGTTTTCTTGGGGTTTTTTTTTCTGTTTATTTTGTTTCTTAAATTGAGAATCAGAAGATAAGGGTGGGAGGGGAGGGGGAAGGAATAAGAGGAGGAGAGAAGAGGGTCAGGTAGCCTGAATTTGGGAAAGGTGTGACTAGGGGGATGTCAGGAAGGGAAAAGTTCCTGCGTGGCTACTTGGTGTGGGGAAACAGGAGGAGATTAAAGAGGATGGAATGGAGATGAAATGGAAAGTTCTACTCAGATTTTTTCAAGATTTACAGCCTATATGCGTCGAATGCATTTATAGTCAAATTTATATCTACCTACCTAGATATACACTCCCCAAAGTATTAACCACCAAAGGTGTAAATTTTTTGCTGTTGTAGAGTTTATGGATTGATTACAAGCATGGGTTCATAGAACAAATGGAGAGAAGCCTGGGTGGACAGTTTTAAAAATCACATCTTTTAATGATATTATTTGTGTTTATTAAATTATCTATTAAAGTCCATGTCCAGGAACAAATCAAATAATTAGAAATAATGACCCCTTATCACCATCTTCCTTGAAGCTAACATCCTTACGCACGGCATAGTCTATCCAGGGATTGGGCAGTAAAGCTGTGGTTATCTGATTGGATAAAGGGCTCTGCTGTCCCCATTCACACAGCATCCGCAGTGCAGTGCTTCTGCATAAGCACCTGCTAGAATGTGGGCTAGAATCAGAGAGGCAAAGGCCCCTTAACTATTGTTGATAACATGAAAATTCTCCGAGATATGTACGACATGTATTGTTCACGATTCGATCTTCTCATCCCAGAGAAATAAGGGGACTTACACTAAACATTGATAAGTCTCCTGAGACAAATGCCAACAATTTCTCAGGTGGTCCAACTGACTTATTTTAGAGGGCTGGGGCCACCTTTCTGCCTTAAACCTAACAAAGAGGAAACACTTAACAGATTGCTGCTGACTTTCTAAATATGTCTTCCCAGTTCCATTTGTAGAGTTACTAGAGATTCAATGCTCTGAAGGTTAACAGAGCATCCCTAGCTGACTTTTCCTCCCTTCTTTCCATGGAAGTTGCAAATGTGCACATTGCCAGCTCTCAATCACCTAGTGCCCTCTGCTCCCTAAACAGCAGCCTGAGATTCTTGGGGGCTGCTGGGACCAGAGGAGGTCAAGGTTGGTTCTCCCCTCCACCATCATCCAGACCACCCACCTAGGTTTATTAATCTAAATTTCGTCAGATTACAGTTTTACAAAGATAGACAATTTTTTTTAAACAAAGCTAAAAGTAACATTGATAGATTTTAAATGGTCCTATCCTTTGGGTCAAGGAACGTAAACAAGCATTCTCTCCTCCTCATTCTAGATGGGACAGAGGATGGAGGCTACAGCACTGAGGAAAGTATCCTGACTCAGAGGCTCTATCAGAGGAGAGAAGTCCTGGAGAGGTGTGTTTTGGGGGAAGGGCAGACATTCCCCCCATCCACAGGATCCTGACCCAGAGTTAGAAGAATTCCAGATGGTGTAAGGTCTTAGGATACACACTGAGGCTGGATGAACTGTGGCTTCGATGCTGCTGTGGTCGGTGAAAAAAGCCACTCTGAGAGGCAGCCGGGGTGAGCAGCAAAGCCCCCTGGGTAGTGGGGTAGCAGCCCTTACCAGTGCCGTCATGTGCGAAACAAGCATGCGATGCCTGGGGCCAGTGGATAGATGCACAGAAGTCTTTCCTCTGAGTTTGAGGCCTGCCTTAGTCCCAGTATCATTCCAGCTTTGGGAGTAAGGGCAGAACGCATACAGAACTTCTCATTAATGCTGGTAAATGAGGTTTCCAAGCTGGATTTGGCTACAAGCTATCAGAAGGGAAATCTCTCACCCTCTTACTACCAAATCTCCCAATGCGTTCTCTCTCTAACCATATTGCCTACCACCCCCCATCCAATGGATGTACCACTCATGCTCCTACTTAAAGCAGCCCCTCCATTTGTGCAGGAGACCCACTAGTGTCTCCTGGCCTCCCATCAAGGACAATGCTCCAGCCACACCCTTTCCTGTACCATTAATCCCCAACCCCATTCATTCCCATCAGCAGGGCAACTTGCTGTAGTAACTCTCCCCATAAACACATGCCCTCTTGATTCTAGATTCTCTTCCTAATGTGCATGGTCTTGCCACTTCCTTTATGGTGAAACTCTGCAAAATGGTTACATGTACCGTAGTCCCTGTTTTGTCACCTCCCCCCACTCTGCCATTCTTTCTTCTACCCACTCCAGTCAGGCTTGTCTGTGGATCGAAGTCACTAGCAGTTGCTGCGCTGCCAAATTCAGGTATCCTTCTCCAGCCCTCACTCTCCTCAACCTCTCACCAGTATGCAATACTGATACACTCTTCACCTGCTCCTTGAAGGGTTTTGTTGCCTTGGCTGCTGGGATACTCTCCCATTCTGTTTGTTTCTGACACAATAAGAAGCCTGCTCTTCCTCATTCACCTCTTCCGGGCTCTCCTTTTCTTCCCATTTCTAAACGTAAGAATACCCCGGGGTTAGTCCTTATATCAATTCACACTCATGTTCTTGATAATCTTATTCAGCCCCATGGCTTTAAATGCTATTTCTATGCTAATCTAGCTCAGATTTAATCTCTAGCTTCCACTTTCCCCTGAACTCCACACTCCTATTCCATTCCTATTCAGCATCTTTACTCACCTACTAGTAAGTACCTCAAAGTGAATATATCCTATATTTAACTCCTTATTCCCAAACCCACTCCAAATATACTAATACCTACGTGTTTTCTGTTTCATTAAATGGCTCCAACATTTACTCGTCATTCAGTTAAAAAAAACTAGGAGCTGTCATTGTTTCTCTCTTGTTCTCACAGTGTACATCTAGTTTATTAACAAACCCCATTGGCTCTACCTCAGGGAATACACTTGCCACCATCGAACCACTATCTTAATCCAGATTTTCATCATCTTTCTCTTGTACTGTCCTTTTTATTAGTATATATCATTTTTAAGGCTGCCACATATTCTCCATATAACATAGACTAACGCTTTTAAGATTGTATATAAGATCATAACCCTGCTCAACTCAAAATTCCCCAATTGTTCCATAATATTTAGAATAAAGTCAAAGTAATTGAAAAGGTACATAACTGCAGACCCTGTGTGACCTGGCACGTTCTTGCTCTCTTTATCCCTCTCCCTCTCTCTCACATGCTCATGTACACATAACCTATCCACACACTCTATTCCCTTCTGTTCTTCCCTGATCTATGTTTTTTGAACACATCTGCCATGCTCCTGCTGCAAGACCTTTGTGCTTGTTGTCTCCTCAGCCTGGAACATTCTTTTCCCACACGTTCCCGTGATGCTCCTCACTCACTCCAATCCCTGCCTACCCAATCATTAACTTCTTTTAAGAGATCTTATTCCTAACATTGCTACTAATTAAGAGATTGTAATTATTTACGTAGTATATATTGATTATATAATCATTTATATTACTATAGTTGTTTGTGTATTTGATTAATGTTTATCTCCTCCACGAGATTGTACAATTTATAGAACAGAGATTCTGCCTATTTTGATTGCAATCTTATCTGAATCACCTGAAAGGATGTGATAGAGAGTCAGGGTTAAATATTTTTGTTGAATGTATAAATGCCAAATTTCAATCAACCCAGTAGATTTCAGTAACTTGTACTGAGCCAAAGTGGTGAGGTAGCACTAAACTGTTATAGCAACTGCACTTAAAATGGTTTCCTTATGATTAATCTGTGGTTATTTCAAAGAGGCTTACTGAGCAAGAAAATGCTAAGAGAAAACCAAACTGTATTTATAATTCTTTTGTGCAAGAAATATGATCTGTTACACAACAAAATGGTTTTAAAAATTACTTTGTCTTTAGCTGCCTTGAGGATTTTGTACTTCCTAATCCCTTAGCTAGGAACATTATTTTCTCCAAATATTTTCATGGCATCACATGCTCATTTGATACAAAGATTTTCTCCTCTGGAAAAAAAAATAGCGTTGGTATTATTGGACTGAGAAAAAAATATTTACATGTATTCCTACAACAAAAATCAACAAACAAAATCAGGAGAAGATATTAGCAATACATGTAACTGACAGAAGATTACTGTATAGAACACATAATCAATTTTCCTAAATCAATAAAAAAGATTAGCAAAACAATAGAAATGTAACAATAAGAAAATAGAAATTTCGTGGAAAAATAAGTACAAGTGGCTTACCAATAGAAAAAATACCAACTTCAGGGGCACGGGTGGCTCAGTCACTTGAGCATCTGCCTTTGGCTCAAGTCTCAATTCTAGGGTCCTGGGATTGAGCACAGCATGGGGTTCCCTGCTGAAGAGCTTGCTTTTCCCTCTCCCACTGTCCCTCCAACCTGCTTATTCTCTCTCTCTCTCAAATAAATAATATCTTTTAAAAAATCACCTTTATAACTTACTGGTAAAGGCAAATTGAAACCACAATGAGATTCCATTTTGTACAAAGAGAGTGGGAAAAATGAGAGAATTTGATAGTACTAAATATTACTGAGGGTGTGGAGCAATTGAAACCATCAAAATGATGGTAGTGCTTTGGAAACTTTTCAGTTTTACCTATGAAAATGAAATCTCTGCACATTTTACTTCCCAGCACATTCACTACTATATACATAAGGTAGAAAAACTCTTCCCACTGTGTATAAGAAGTTATATGGAAGAATGTTATTATAGCTGACCTTGAAAATATAACACACACACAACCCCAAATTGAACGCAATCCAAATGTCCTGTAACAATGGAATAAATAAGTTGCTTTAAAAGAATATGAATACACCAGGTACACAAATCAGTGTGGATACATACCAGAAATACATTGTTGACTCAATAAGTAAAACATATCATACTTGTATCCTATAATTCCATTTTTCAACATTCAAAACAGAACAAAACATGATTAAGTATACATGCAGAAGTGATAAAAGCTATAAAGAAAGTAAGAGAGTGATAACTATAAATTCAGGATAGTGATTACCTCTTGGGTTTCAGGGAGGGGAAATATAATTGGGAGGCATCTGGGATATGATCATGAATTATGTCTTAGATGGTGAGTACGAAGATGTTTGTGTGGTTCTGTTTTTAAATTGCAATTACATATAGTCACGTAGTCATATTTCTTAGAAAGAAAAAAAAATAGTACCATGCCAGAACTTGAATGGTGGAAATACCAATGAAACAAAGTCAGAAGAATTGATTTATAAGTGCTCCTTCTCCCATTCTAGGGTAGGGTGACCTCCCCTTCTCTGGGCCTCAGTCTTCTCATATACAAAATAAGGAGGCTAGGTAACATGAAGGCCAAAGTTCTATAATATTACTTACATTCTGTACTTCTCCAACTCTCTAAGGGTCAGGCATTTGAACAATCTGATTTCATGAGCAGAAGCCTAAGTTTTACCAAGTATCTGGAGGTAGGATATCAATCAAAGTATTAAAAACTTGGCAGACTCTGGATAATTATGTTGAAACACAATTAGCATAGGTGATATCTCACAAAAGACAACACTTTAAATAACTTTCAAGAAAAAAATGGAAAAATGATCTCCTGGATTTATTACCCTCCATTCTTTTTCTTTGCCTTTTGCCTCCCACGCTCTGAGAAAAGGAAGTAAGAATCATCTGTGTTTGGGATAGTTGTGTGTTAGTTGTGATTTTAATAAATGGTGTCATGATTATAAATATTTCGGAAATATATGGTTTATTTTTAGGCTTTTATTTATTTTAGAGAGAGATATAGAGATTGTGTGAGCAGTGGGGAGAGACAGAGGGAGAGGGAGAGAATCTCAAGCAGATCAGATCTGCACTGAGCACAGAGCCTGATGTGGGGCTCACCTCATGACCCTGAGATTATGACCTGACCAGAAGTCAAGAGTCAGGCACTTAACCAACTGAGCCACCCAGGCACTCCTGGAAGTATATGGTTTCTGCCTTCCAAACAGTTAGGGATATAAAGGAATATTAATGTGGGAATCAAAGAGAATGTGAAAGTTAAATATAGAACAGGCCTAGGAACCGCATCTATAATGTAACCTCTGTGCTTAAACACCAAGAACAACAAAATTTGAATGCATTAAACAATTAAGTAATAGTATAGAATTCTAGAATTAGAATTTGAGAGTTTCTTTCAAATCATGGTCATGGAATACCCACCTTAAACTGTATTCAAATAAACAGGTTTTAGGGTGATGAGGTTTGAAATTTTAAAAAGGAAAAGATAAAATTATTACTATTATTCCAAATAATCTTTATACCTTAGGGATACTTCAGTATTTTATTCAGTAACAAGTAAAGGCTCTAGAAAAACAAATGAGGAATTATATATATATTTATTTATAGCCTGTCTTATTCCAGGAAAAATTTAAGGGCTATATATATTCTTACTGTAGCTGTATTTTGTATTATATTTTTATCACTCTGAAAACTACAGCTTAAAAAAATTATCTGAATTATGAGAATGATGGAGGTGCTACACAATCTGTTTATCTCTCCCTCCTCCAAGAAGTAACCACTGATAATCCTCACTAATTATGGTACTCTAAATTGTTTTGAATTTCATGCAGTCTAATTTCTGAATATACAGAAATATGTAAACATATGAGTTGTGTACGCATTTAAACAAAATCACATTATTGATACTGATCTAAAACTTGCATCTTTCATTTCACAATAGGATAACCATTAAGCCATTAAGCCACTCCATATATGTGTTACGATATATATTATCTCATGTTATCAAGATACCATAAGTCAAGAATCACCTCTTACTGGACAATTCCAATTTTAAAAAATTTTGTTATTCAAATAGTGCTGCACTGAAAAATTTGCTGTTACAGAAAGCATTTCTGCAAATGCAGTTGCTGAATTAAAGGGTAAATGCATTTTTAAAAAAAATTTACAGCCCCATGAAATCTATTTCCTATGCTCTTTCTACCACTATGTGTTACTAATTTGGTAATTTCTGCCAGTTTGATCAATGAAAATTCTATCTCAACTTTTAACTTACATAACTATGAATGAAAGTAAGTATGTTTTTAAGTACTTGTGGTCCAATTGTATGTATTCTCCTATAAGCACCTCATTAAGTTTTTTCTTTCTTTTTTTTTTTTTTACTGGTTGTCCCTTATTTACAGGACTTTAATATATATAAAGTTATTAATCTTTCCTGTGTTACAAAATCATAAACATTCTTTCCCAGTATGGTATTTATGTTTTCATCTCATTTATGCAGATGTTTCCCATAATCCATTTCTAATCAAACCCATCACTTACTTAAGCAATCCTGGCTTTGTTTTTCTTAGGAAGGCCTCCTTACGGTGAAGTTGCAAATCTACTACTCTACATTTTCTTCTAATACTTAAAAAGTTTAACTGTTTAAATTGTGATACTTTGTTTGTCTGGAGTTTGTTTTATATAT
>CM053603.1:36596254-36619533 GCA_028646535.1 Procyon lotor
TTTAATTGTATCTCGTTAATAGCTTTTTTAACTTCGACTTGGTTAGATTTTATTTCTTTTATTTCTCCAGAAAGGGCTTTTATTTCTCCCGAAAGAGATTCTCTAATATCTTCTATGCTTTTTTGAGCCCTGCTATCATCTTGATAACTGTCATTTTGAACTCTATTTCTGACATATTACTAATGTCCGCATTGACTAGGTCTCTCGCCATCGGTACTGTCTCTTCTTTTT
The DNA here is from genome assembly GCA_028646535.1 of Procyon lotor. Classification (NCBI taxonomy): domain Eukaryota; kingdom Metazoa; phylum Chordata; class Mammalia; order Carnivora; family Procyonidae; genus Procyon; species Procyon lotor. The sequence goes on from CM053603.1 coordinate 36,596,486, forward strand.
TTTGCAGTGAGTTTTTCCACCTCATCATTTTGTCAAGGTAAGAGTATGTGGGTGAGAGAGAAAGATTCTCTGGAGTTCTGCAGTTTTCACTGGTTGATTAACTAGGTCTTGGCTGGATATTCTCGCTGATCTTCTGGGGGAGGGGCCCATTGCCATGGTTCTCAAATGTCTTTGCCCGAGGCAGAATTGCACCGCCCTTGCCAGGGGATGGGCCAAGCACTTTGCTCAGGTTCGCTCTCGGAGCTTTGTTCCCTGAGTGCTTTCCCTACTGCCCTGGAGGCCGGGAATGAAAATGGCGGCCTCCCAGTCTCCGGCCCAGAGGAGCCAAGTGCTGGGTGCCGCGATCCTCCACACGCCCTTAGAGGAAAGCCGTTATCACTCCCGTCTCCCTAGTCTGTGGCCGGTGCTCTGTGCTCAGCCAGCCCGTGGCGGAGCGCCTCTATTTGTGGCGTGTGGCCCCATCTGGAGTCCCCAAACCAGCAGATTCCTGCTGCGCACTCCCGCAGTGCTCCTCCTGGAGGAGGAAGGAGGGGGTGTCTCCGGAGCTGCCTCCCATGGGGTCCCCACTTGAAGTACGGCAGCTCTGTATGCACTGTATGTCTCAGTTCCTATAGTCCAAGGTAGGCCTATGTGGCGCTGTGTGGCTCCTTCTCTGCTGCCGGCTTCTCCGCCCCAATACCTGGGAGCTCTGTCGCACTTGGGCTCCCCTGGTCCCTCAGTGACCCCACAGGTCCTGAAATCACACTGTTCCCACAAGGGCTGAACCTCCGGTTGCCCTCTGGAGCGATGTCCCTCAGTGGAGCGGACTAGAAGTTCCGGATTTTGTGCTCCACGGCTTTGCAGCTACTGGGAGCTGGCCCCTCCCCCCGGGGTCTCTCTTCCCCTCACTTTAAATTCACTTTTTCCACACGTCCTACCTCCTGAAAGTCGATTTTCTGCTCCTAGAATTACTGTTCTTATTCTCTTCTCTCTCCTGTTGTGTTTGCCGGCTTTTAGAGTGATTTTCTGCCTCTTTAGCTGGACTTCTGGTTCCCAGTGCTCTCTGTGCCTCCTACACCTCCGCCTCTGCCATCTTGCCTCAATATTTGTCTTTTTGAATTGACTTCACCTAGCATAATCTTTGCAAGATTCATCTAGATTGTAGCAAAAATCACAACTTCATTTCTTTTTAAGGCTAAATAATAACCTGTTATGTGTATATTTTGCTTATCCATTCCTGTATTGATGGACACATGAGTTACTTCCATCTTTTGGCTATTGGGAATAGTGGTTCTATGATTATGTACATGTATTTGTTTGAGTCTCTGTTTTCAGTTCTTTGAAATATATACATACAAGTAGAATTGCTGTGTCTTGTGACTATTTTTTTTTTTAACTTTTTGAGGACCTGCTTAACTGTTTTCCACAGCAGCTGTACCACTTTACATTCTCACTGGCATTGAACAAGGTTTCTAGTTTCTCCATATTGTTCTCACTGTGGTTTTGATATGCATTTCCCTAATGACTAATGATGTTGAGCATTTTTTCAAGTGATTATTGGTAACTTGCATAGGTTTTGGAGAAAGGTATATTCACATCCTTTGCCCATTTTTTCAATTGGGTTGTTTTGGATGTTACTGAGTTGGAGGAGCTCTTTGTATGCCCTAGATACTAAATTCTTATCAGATATTTGATTTGCAAATATTTTCTTTCAATCTGTAGGTTATCTTGTTACTTCGTTAATAATGTCCTTTGATATAAATTTTTTTTTAAATTTTGGCAAAGATCAGTTTATCTGTTTTTTTTTTTTTTTTCTTTTACTTCTTATGCTTTTGGTGACATATGTAAGAATCGACAACTAAATCTAAGTTTCTAAAGACTTAACATTTTTTTTCTATTAGTTTTATATTTTGGCTCTTTTATTTAGGTCATTGACCTATTTTGAGGTAATTTTTGTATGTAGTATGTGATAGGAGTCCATCTTAATTTTCATGCATGTTGAAATCTACTTGTCCCAGCACCATGTGTTAAAGATAAAGCTCTGCCCATTAAATGGACTTGGCATCTAAGGATGGCATCTAAGGATCTAAATCAGCTGGGCAAAGATGATGGGTTTATTTCTGGACTCTCGATTTTATTCCATTGGTCTGTTTGTCGGTCCCAAGGCCAGCACTACAACTGTTTTGATTATTGTAGCTTTGCACCGGTGATTGCTTCTTAGAAGTAGTAAGTGTGCCAACTCTCTGTATTTTTGCTATCCCATCTCAGATTTGCTCCTTTGGATCTAGGTAAATTAAAATGCCAGTCAACCAAGTTGTGGATTACTGGAGTTCTGGAGCCTCCCTTAAGGACCACTTTGGATTTGGTACATGTGCTTTCTAAAATACAGCCTAAGCCAGTGACTTAATCTCTCTTTTTCACTATCTGAACAGAACTTTAGATAACTCATTAGGCAAAAACAAAAGTATTCTGGTTGAACGGCAGGAGATAAAGTCCCATAAGTCCACTCTCTACTGAATCTACATGTTTGAAAAGCCATTAAGATGGAGGTAACACCATTTTAAAATCTTCAGCCTCAAGGTTATTTTTATTTAATTTTTCTATTATGTTTTGTGTGGTTGTAATTTTCTGAAATTGACCTTCCAGATAACCTGAGAATTATGCCAACTAAAAACAATTTTTAAAAAACCTAAATTATTGTCAATTTTCCCCTATTCCTAGCTTTAGGGAAAAAGACATTTGCCTATATATTTACACATAGTTTCAATCTATGGTTTATATACCACATGGTAATTTCAGAGTCTTTTACTAATGCATCTCCAAAGAGTGAACAATTCATATTTGACTCTGTGGACATTCTCACCACATGGATCACCTTGAGCATCATGTGTTAAATGAGAGTAGAAACCACCTACCATGTAGCCATGGCTGCAGTCAAGTTCATCTTTCCTGAGGACATGTACTTTGAGTGTCATTGGATAGACAGAATGACAAATCAAGCTAAAGGTTCACTCTGTCTTACAACAGGACCAAAATTACAGTTGTTTCAAATAATGTTATGGTATGCTCCATAAATTCACTAAGGTGACCCAGGAGTGTTGCTTTGAATTTACTTTAGCTTCACTTATTGTCACTTACTAGAGTAAATGAGAAGTGATGGTTCTTCAAATACTAATGGTAAATTACAGTTAGGGAGAACAGAAATGCCTAATTACTTCTAGTCAAGATCTATTTCCCTTTTATAGAGCTAACTGGTGGAAAGGATTGTTTTTAATTTATGAATGAATATGCACAGGAATCTTAGCTCTCCTATTTACATAAACCTGATAGACAATTAATCTTTAGCAAAGTACCTAGAGAAGGTTTAGAAAATGCAAACGACAGCCAAAGTAAAAAAAAAAAAAAAAAAGTTCCAAAAGACCAAATGATTTAAACAAAAAAATGCCACTTTTATTAGCCTTTATTAGCTCACTAGTAAGCCCTCAAAACTGGTAATAATTGAATGAGATTATAAAGCATATGTGTACTTGGGTTAAATAATAAATCAATTAATGTCGGTTAATTAAACACTAGGAAAAGCATTTAAATATTTGGACTATAAAAAGATGTTCTTTTAGGTTTTATAAACTTAGCTTGAGATTTTCTTGAAATTTGTGCTTTTAGGTCAATAAAACTTAAAAAGAACTTATCCACAAGAATGAGGAATGAGAGAAGTTTAGGAGGTAATAGAAATTTCACTTATCTTGATGAATATTTTGAGTATGAAATTGTATATATTAAACTAATTGAATTGTATAGGGAAGGCATAACTGAGTCTGTGCGTGTGGGACAGGAGCCTGATATTTTGGGACAGAGTTCTGCTGACTAGCAGTATGAGCATTAACTTCATATGGGATAAATTCTGTCTCTCCGAGAATTGAGGGGACACGCCTTAAACCAATAAATACTTCACACTCGGAGGGTATTTTCTTCGCCCAGAGTCACTGGAATTTCACAAATTGTAAGTTTTAGAATGGTGATAGGTCCTTTGCTCATGCCATTCCATCAAAAGATAGACCTTAAGACTAACTTTAGTGGTGTCTTTCTCCGTGTCATTGGGAATATACCATGGTGCTATACCTCTAAGGTATTTCTCCAGGTAGAATAAAAACTTATAGAAGTGTTATCACTTTTCATTTTATTTAAAAAAAAAAGCTTTGCTTTTGGGATGCCTGTGTGGCTCATTTGGCTAGGTGTCTGTCTTCAGCTCCAGTCGTGATCCCAGGACCCTGGGATCAATTCCCATGTCAGGCTCCCTGCTGAGTCTGAGCTTCCTCCCCTCCTCCCTGCTCATGGTCTCTCTCATTCTTTGTCTCTCAAAAAGCAAAAACAAACCAAAAAAGAAGAAGAAGAAGGAGAAGAAAACTTTGTTATTACTCTAGAAGCAATAAGAACAACAAAGGCCTACAATCTCTGTACAGAAAAAGCACTCAGCCATGATACAGTCTTGTACTTTTGTCAGTTTACCTATCTGCAGCTTCTTTTGTACTTAGGCTTGGGCTTACAAGGACAAGGGAAGTGATGAATTGTTGCATTGGCTTCATAACTCAAATACTGGTAATATCAACATAGAAGAAAGATTTTGCTTAACTAAGTTTGAATCAATGATATTTGATTTCTACCCAGAAGGGGCAAATGGAATTTAAGCAAATCTCCCTTATTATGAGCATTAGGCAGTTAATTTTCACAATAACTCTTCAAGAGTTTGATTATTATGTATTGTTTTGTATATTTTAGAGTCCCATGAGAACAAGGAATATGTCAATTTTGTCCAATGTAGACCTCAAATATAATTTAACTGATTGTATCAGAGAAGTTATTTACCTGAAGATGATGATATAGCACTGACTTGCAAAGATTCTTCCATATTACTGCCTATTAACCTTAGGTTTAATTTTAAAAATAAAAGATTGATGGTAGTTGATCCCATCAACCTCCTTTTCTTTTCCTTCATCCATCTTTACTTGATTTCTCCTTCAGATCAAGGACTTGGGAGCTTCGTTGTTCCTGTAGGCCACTCTTAGCCAAGGTTACTAGAGACAGGCTGACACAGCAGACTTTGAGTACCTTAACCAGAAGAGATTGGTCACAGGGAAAAAAGTTATGCTCAGAAAATAATAAAGAACTTCCAGAATAAAGGAGCCATCAGGATAGAGAAGTAATTTAAATGGGGCAAAGTCATAGCCACAAAAGAAGGTCAGATTGAATATGAACTAGGAACCCAGAGAAAATATTACATTTATTAAGGACATTATCTTTAAAGTCAGAAAATTTAGGTTCACATTATATTTCTGTCATTTCACGTTAAGTGCTATGAGATAAATAATTAGCTGTCTTTTCTGTAAAGCATGGATTATATATCTACCACTTTTTAAAGGATTAAATTAAAAATCTGTATAAGGTATATATAGAATGTCTGGCACATGTAGATAATTTCTGATGCTTGGGTCCATAAACCCCTAGGCAGCTAAAAATTAATAGAGAAGGAAGCAATGATTTTTTAAAAGAAAGATTAGTGGGGTGCCTGGGTGGCTCAGTTGGTTAAGTGACTGCCTTAGACTCAGGTCATGATCCTGGAGTCCCGGGATTGCGTCCCATATTGGGCTCCCAGATCCATGGGGAGTCTGCTTCTCCCTCTGACCTTCTCCCCTCTCAGGCTCTCTCTCACTCTCTGTCTCAAATAAATAAATAAAGTCTAAAAAAAAAAAAAAAGATTAGTTTTGAGAGTCCCCCTTTTGTGTCTCCTACCTTCTTAAGTGATCTGTATGCAGAATTGACCTTAAGAAGTTCATCTGATCTATTCCTTGCTAGTCTGAAGATGCTAAGAGATCTCTGGGTTCCCACAGTACCCCCTACTCTACTGACTCATTCACTCTGGCTCTCCCAGAGTGCCCCATGCTCTTCTTTATCCACATCAAGGCTTATTCCCTCATTTCAGACAGGTTCTCAACTAGGTATTGGGGTCAAGTTCTTATTAAAATAATTAACTCAAAGATATGAGCATTTAATAATAGTCATCCCTTCTAGCTTTATTTTTTTTTATTTAGAAGAAGTGAATTTATTTAAATAACCTCATATCTTTCAAGTGTGTATTAGACAAAGTAATGGGTTCCAGATAGCATACAGAGATTTTCATGAGTAATGTTGAAGTCATATCTCTTCTATTTACAGCCAACTAAGCACAAGTATCTTCTATTTCTAAGTGTTCTGAGCAAACAGCTGCACATATTTTTATTATAATCTTCTTCCCAAATTATTATGGAGTCTGAGTGTTTCTTTATCCAGAGACAGCCAAATCTTCTGATTGATTATAAGTTAATTTGTTATTGCAAAGTTAAACAGTTTGTGTAGGTCAAGGCTGAAGGGAGATTTTAAAAATTGGCAATTCTCCTTTGGTGACTAGCCTACAATCTAACTTAATCTGGTACTCCTCTAATGATCTAGCAGTAGAACTGCTTAATTGGTCATGTTAACTATCCATTTTGATCACTGTATGAGGTTAGCTGTAATGACCAGGAAAAGAATTAAGGGTTTAAGCTATGAGTACTCAAGACTGCATTAGGTTTCAGCCACTGGCCTGCAGCACCATGGAGAGAGGCAAAGGACCATTCCTAGGTAATACTTTTTCTTCTCCCATCTTTTCAGAATTGTTGCTCTATATGTGACTGGAGCGAAGGTACTGTATCTTGCAGGCTATTTGATTATTGTGCAAAGTGACCTATTTCAACTGTTTATCTATTTTGAAAACAGTTTCCTGATTTTCTTGACAGCACATTTGTCCTTCAGTTCTTCAAACTCAAAGAATCTTTTAGAAGCATGGTTAGGGATGCCTGGGTGGCTCAGTTGTTAAACTTCTGCCTTCTGCTCAAGTCATGATCCCGGGGTCCTGGGATCGAGTCCCGCATCAGGCTCCCTGCTCAGTGGGGAATCTGCTTCTCCTTCTCCCTCTGCCTGCCGCTCTGCCTGCTTGTTCTCTCTCTCTCTCTCTCGCTCTCTCATGAATGAATAAAATCTTTTTTAAAAAGCACAGTTAAATATGTCTTTAAGACAAAGATAGTTGACTATTTCCATTTCCTTTTCAAAAAGTCATTGTTTAGATCAAGAATTGCTTTCCTTTCTAAGTTAGTGCAGATATTATAAAGCTGTAGACTGTATTAGATGTTCATATCAAACCATCACCCCAGAAGATTCAAAAGCTGCTTCTAAATCTGCCATGAATATTTGACAATTGACTTTAATATTTCAGGTGACTCTGCTGGGAAGGGATTTTCCTTCTTCAAGTTTCCATAACAATTGGTTCACACATCTTTCATGAAATTTATTAATAGCTTACATTTGTATTGAGGACCCTTGGCATTTATGGATTTAATGTAAGTGGTTTTGAGTGTTTTCAGATGACCCTGATAGTCCATGACATGCTTTGACTTGAAATTTTGCTGAGGCACATATTCAAGTCGAACACATAGACAGGCTGATGTGGGAAAACAAGTCATGTAACTAATGGGTAATTCTAGCCCACTGCCTGACACCGACATCTCAAAACACTTATACTGTTCTCTCTTCACTGGATATATGGTAATTCCTCTGCAGTAATTGAAACCTTTGCTACTTTGTGGAAAGTGGCCATAAATCAGAGGAAAATCTTCAATGAAGTTTAAAAGGTCAATATACATTCTGAGTACATGTAGAAGGAAAACCAAAATAAAACATAATTCCAAAGGACTTTAGGGATCTGTACAAACTAGCATTCACAAAGTGGGTACTTGTGAGGGTAATAGTATATCCATTCAAAATTGCAAGGGTTTATTTCAGGAATGGAAGGCATGATTCAACTTTAACAACAACTCTTGACTGATGAAGATGTCTACTTATTGCATTATGTCTTATGTTATAATTATTCGTATGTCTCTTTTGCTGTCTTCCCTGCAACCATGCAAAAATAAATTGTAAAGTTAATATAAAAGTCATCATTTCATTATCCAACATCCCACTCTTTTCTTCTGACTTCTTAACTGAAATCACAATTTTCTTTCTTTGTGCAGTCTTCCACTAAACATGCACATTCTTTGATGTGGAGGTGGAGATACTGAATCTTCTAAGCCAGTGCCTGGCATTCCTAGTGCAATATATTCCTGGTCCTGAATAGCTGTATTAAATTGGCCCCACTCAAAGAAAGAGAAAGGCTTATATTCTATGATGAAGGAGGTGTTTCACTGTGAGCTTCTGTACTCTTGTCTTCTCCCCCACCCCAGCTTCTCTCTCCCCCTAGCTCTTCTGATCTCCTCATTCACTTATTCACTCACAAACACTAGGCATGAACAGAACATCATATAATTATAATTATCCTGACAGTCCCCTTGTAACCAAAAGAGGAACTTAATTTATGGTGGATCTCATGTTGAGGATACCAGAATGAATACCAGAAGCTGTTGTTGCTAAGTAAACTGGGGACAACCTGGGCCCTGGGGTGGACCAGACATAGTGGTTGAGTGGGACAAATAGGAAAATTCTATTAAAGAGAAGAGTACACTGTCCAGTAGTGAGAGTGGATAGGAGGGAGAGAACACATGAGCAAGTGAGAGAGCTAGAGCAAAAGAGAGTGAGAACAAGTGAGCAGTGCCCCTGGGGTTCAAGTTTCTATCTTTTATTGACAGTTGTTAACTAGAGGTGGTGGAATATTCATTACTTGGGGTGGGGATTTCTTGGAAACAGCGTTTCATACCTTTCCTTCCTTATTTAATCAGGACTTTCCTGTCATGACACCCACCGTCTTGGGCCTGTCCGTTTTGATCTGGCTTCTTGGGGCATGTTGCTGAAAAAGGCCTCTGACTCTCCCCATACCTGGGCATGACTTCATCTTTGCTGGCCACCAGATATCTGTTAGAACCTAACTGCCTACTCGAATACTGTGTCTGTAGTGTCATAATTAAGTCATTTATTAAATCACACCAAAAAAAAAAAAAAACCTCTCTTCTCTCAAGAAGTCTAGTGATATGCAATGATAAATTCTTTGTCTTTTAAAACTATCTGAGCCCAAACAGTACATTCTGTTTCTAGCAGACAAAAGTTTCGTAACTGGTATTATCACTGGAAGTAGAGACTTTGTCATTTTCGTTTTGGGGGGACTTAGAGTACTTAGAACAGTGTTTTGCATTTTTAAAAAAATTTGCATATATAATCTCTATAAATCTTGATTTGGTACTTCAGTTTCTCTCCAAAGAAACTTACTTCTTCCACCAAGCCTGTGACACATCCCCCTACTACTCTACTCCCACTACCTTACAGTAATGCTTTTGACCAGTTCTCCAAAATAACCAGCACATTGTGAGATATGTTAGCTTTGAATTTGTATAAACAAAGCCCCTTAAGAATAAAAAACTTAGCCAAGACAAAATTGCAAGTGTTAAAAAAAATTTCATTCAAATAGTTCTGTCGGTATGGTGACACGTTGAGGTATTGATTTTCATTGTGTCTTTGTGCATGCCTGCCCAAGAAACCTATAAATCTGTTCAGTTCAATTAAATAACTTATTATTTCACCAGAGAAAAACAGTAAACCACTAATTTGACTGGATTGGTCAGCCAGTTCAATGGAAATAGCAATTCCACCATTCCCAGGTTGATAAAATTGACTAGATTTTTTTTTCCCTAATGAGAAAGAAAAGGAGAGGGTTTTATAAAATTGATTGAATCCATCAGTTATTACCACGTTCTGGAGATACAGTCTTACTCAACATTTTAACACCAGTGCCATGCTTCCAAACGTGGTAACACAGAGGTTTTTTGGTTGTTTTTTTTTTTTTAAGTTTTCTGAGGGAGATGACAAAGAAATGGATTTGAAGAGAAAATTGGTGACACCTCTCCAGAGTTGATGAGAAGATAGCTTCTTAGACCCTCAAAATTATATAAGCAGAACTTGTTTTTATGAAGGAGAGGACCATCCCCAGGTTCTTTTCTAGATAAGACTAGGGAAGGGTTTACCCAGAAGGACTAGTACAAAGCATAGTCCAGGAGGAAATCTGGAAGTCAAAGAAGTAATAATAAATATCACATCTGTGGGATGAGAGAAAACTTCAAGTAGAAAAAAAAATCTTGATGTCAGGAGGCAGAAAATATGAGATTGGGATAAAGTATTCAGGAAAGATACTTTTAACAATATGGCCATACCAAAGACCAATTTGTGTGGTGTTTCAAGATGTACCCAAGTGTTTTCTCCTTTTATTTCCTCACTAACCTTTTTGTAAAATTTTAATTTCTTCTTTTTTGTTTTAAGGGGGGGAGGAGTAGAGGGAGAGAGAGAATTTTAAGCCAACTCCCTGCCCAGTGCAGAGCCAGATGAGGGGCTTGATTTCATGACCGTAAGATCATGACCTGAGCTGAAATCAAGAGTTGGACACTTAACCGATGGAGCCACCCAAGGGACCCATATTTTATTTTCTTATTCAAAGCCTCATCTGCCTTAATTACTCTTTTTAAATGTTTTACATCTCTTCTTCTCTGCTCTCTCTGATGAAAAGGTAATCCTCTTGAGTTATAAATCATATGTTCTAGCATAGCATTCTTTCTTGACCAAAACTCTTTACAGCATCACTCAGTATCAGGGAAATAGAAATCAAAACCACCGTGAGATACTGCCTCACACCAGTCAGAGAATGGTTAAAATTAACCAGTCAGGAAATGACAGGTGTTGGGGAGGATGTGGAGAAAGGGGAACCCTTCTACACTGTTGGTGGGAATGCAAACTGGTACAGCCACTCTGGAAAACAGTATGGAGGTTCCTCAAAAAGCTGAAAATAGAGCTACCTTATGACCCAACAATTGCACTACTGGGTATTTACCCTAAAGATACAAATGCAATGATCTGAAGGTACCTATGTACCCCAATGTTTATAGCAGCATTGTCCACAATAACCAAACTATGGAAAGAACCTAGATGTCCAGCAGATGAATAGATAAAGAAGATGTGGTACACACACATACATACATACATAAATACATACATACATACATACATACATACATACATACATACAATGAAATACTATGCAGCCATCAAAAACCCCTGAAATCTTGCCATTTGCAATGACGTGGATGGAACTAGAGGGTATTATGCTAAGCAAAACAAGTCAATCAAAGAAAGACAATTACGTATGATCTCTGTGATATAAGGAATTTAAGAGGCAGGGCGGAGGGTCATGGGGGGAAGGGAGAGAAAAATGAAATAAGATGGGACTGGGGAGGGAGACAAACCATAAGAGACTCTTAATCTCATGAAACAAACTGAGGGTGGCTAGAGGGTAGGGGAAGTAAGGATAGGGTAGCTGGGTGATGGACACTGGGGAGAGTATGTGCTATAGTGAGCGTTGTGAACTGTGTAAGACTGATGATTCACAGACCTGTACCCGTGAAACAAATAATACATTATATGTTAATAATAAAAAAACAAACGTTCTATCTACCTACTTATTTCATTCTTCTGCAAGGATTTCATACTCAGAAGTTTTCATAAACAAGGTAAATAAAATGACCTGGTGAAATACATAAGGAGTTTGTGAGGATTATGATGAAATAGAATATATACAAAAATATGTTTACATAAACATAAATTAACCAAATTCTGAAGAGTTCTGTGCTGGCTGAGTATTCATGTCTGTTGGTTAAATTGGGCTCACCGATCAGAGTTTGTGATTTCACTTTTCTCAAACATTTGAAGGTTACTCTCTCTTTTCTCCTGCCCATAGAACTCTCTTTGAGGAATACATTTTTCCTTCAATCACTGATCACTGAATATTTCACTTTCATGGCCCTTTCTTCCATCACCATTCGTAATTCACAGCATCTTTTTTCTGTTATTTTCATAGTATTTTTTTTTAATTGAAGTATAATTGCATACAGTGTTATATTAGTTTCAGGTGTGTAGTATAGTGATAGGACAATTCTATACATAATGCTATGCTCACCACAAAAGTGCAGTCATCATATGTCACCATATAATGTTACTGCAATATTAATAAAGTTAATTATTTAGTTCTCTGTATTTATGATTCTGTTTCAGGGCGCGGATGTGTGTGTGGGTTGTTTATTGTTTTAGATTCCACGTATAAGTAAAATGTGATAAGTGTCTTTGTCTGACTTATTTCACTTAGCATAATACCTTCTGTGTTAATTCATGTTGTCACAAATAGTGAGATATCATTCTTGTTTGTGACTGATCTATTTTATATAATTCATATATTCTATTATATATATCTGTTTGCATATATCCTTATGCATCCTCATGCATATACATGCGTATAATTTTCATATTAGTGTGTTTGTTGTTCGGGTAAATACTTAGTAGGAATCACTGGAATGTATGGTGTTTGTATTTTTAATCTTTTGAGGAACCTCCATACTATTTTCCACAGTGGCCACACCAACTTATATTTCCACCAACGTTGCCTGAGAGTTCCCCTTTCTCCATATCTTTGCCAACAGTTGATATTTCTTGCCTTTTTGATACTAGCCATTCTCCTGGTTGTAAAGTGACATCTCATTATAGCTTTGACTTGTATTTCCCTGATGATTAGTGATGTTGAGCATCTTTTCATTGACCATTGGCCACCTATAGGTCGTCTTTGGAAAAATACTTATTGAGGTTCTCTGCTCATTTTTAATTTTGTTATTATTATTACTATTATTTTGATGTTGGCTTGTATAAGTTCTTTATATATTTTGTATTTTAACCCCTTATTGGGTATGTCATTTGCAAATACCCTCCCCATTCAGTATGGTACTTTTGATCTTGTTGATGGTTTGTTTCACTGTGCAAAAGCAGAGTATCATTAATTGGAAAAAAATTTAATTGAAAAATATTCAGAACATACAGTTCAGTACTAAAAGCAATATAACTAACCATTGTGCATCTGTTACACACATTTAGTAAGTACTAATATTTTCCACTTTTGATTCCTATGTTTTTTCCTTGGAAAATAAACTTAAAGCCCCACTTCTATTCTTCTCTTCCCATTCTTAGAGATAACAACTAACTTGAAGTTTATGTCTATCATTCCTATGTATTTTTTAATTCTTTATTTTCATGGATAGGTAGCTAGCTAGATGGATAGACAGATATAAAAATGTAGTCACAAGTAACATATCACAGTGCTATTATCATTTAGATAAATATTCTTTCATGTTGAATATATATTTTTGAAACGTATACCACTGTAATTTTTCACATTTATAATTACTATCATCAGTGCTTTATTTTTTTTAAGATTTTATTTATTTGACACAGAGATCACAAGTAGGCAGAGAGGCAGGCAGGGTGGGCGGGAAACAGGCTCCTTGCTGAGCAGAGAGCCTGAGGGGCTCGACCCCAGGACCCTGAGATCATGACCTGAGCTGAAGGCAGAAGCTTTAACCTTCTGGCACCCTCATCAGTGCTTTAATAGATATCTTTGTACAGTTTTTTTTTTTTTCCTTCTACATGTGAGAGCATCTCCGAAGTATAGTTCTTGAGTAAGAGAGTTTATAATTTTTTAAACTCTATGGAATGTCAGCCATACATAAAAAATTCCCATGTGTTATATTTTTACCAACACTTCATTTTTCCAGATTTTAGAATTTTGCCAATATGATGGATGGGAAATTGTATCAGTGTCTTAATTTGCATTTTCTCACTAATAGTTAAATTGGGCAAGTCTTGATATGTGTTGGAAGTTCCTCTTTTGTGAATTATGCGTCCATAGGCTTGTCTTTTTCCTTGTGCATTATTCCTCTTTTTTTGTTGCTGTTTCAATTTGTAGGATGTATTTATGTAACATAATTCTGCCATTCACTGGCTTTGTGGCTTTGGATGATTCATTCAGTCTATCCATGATTCAGCTTCCTCCTCTGTAAAATGGGAAAAATAATAGGATCTACAAGTTTTTTGTGAGGATTAAATGAGTTTAAAGTAAGGTGCTTTAAATGGTGTCTGGCACATAGTACTGTATAACTTTGCTACCATATTGTTACTTTGATTTTGCCTTAAATGATCTATTCATTTATAGCATTATTATTATTACTATGATGATGATGATGATAAACCTGAGTTGCCTGGCAGTGTTACAAGTAACTTTTCTAGTCAGTAACTTGTCATTTAATTTTGTTTTATGATAGCTTTTTTCATATACAGAATTTTAAAATTTTTAAAGATTTATTTATTTGACAGGGAGAGACAGTGAGAGAGAGTGTGTGTACAAGCAGGGGGGCAGCAGAGGGAGAGGGAGAAGCAGGCTCTGCACTGAACAGGGAGCCCAATGTGGGGCTCGATCCCAGGACCCTGGGATCATGACCTGAGCTGAAGGCAGACACTTAACAACTGAGCCACCCAGGCACCCTATTTTAAATGTAGACAAACTTGATGTTTACCTTTATGGTTTGTACATGTGTCTTATTTAAGAAAATGCTTTCTAGCCTAGTATGCAAAATGTATTTCTTGTATTCTCTTATAAATTATTTGGACTTGGCAATTCTAATTCTAATCCATCTGGAAATGGTGTGAAAGAGGGATCTAATTTTATCATTTCCCACCAAAGAACAAATTTCCCTGGTATCATTTATGGAATGAGTCTTCCTTTCCTCACTGATTTGCTATACCTCCCTCTTCTGTCATATTCCATATTCTTATCTATATTTGGAATTATTTTAAGCCTCTATTTTGTGTCATAGATCTATTTGTCTTTTCTTAGGACTTTTCAACCCTTGATATTTACAATTTTCTTTCTTGTGAGTCTTCAGAAGTATCTTTTCTATTGGCAGTTCTTGAATTTTTTTTTTTTTTTTTTTTTTTTTTTTTTTTGTCTTTCCAAGTAACAGTGTTACCTTTTGTGAGTGTGGGTTCCTTGAAGCCCAAAACGGTTTATACATCCTGTGAGCATACAGTCTTATATTGCCCCCTTTAAAGGCTCAAATATCTGGGGAAAGAAATTTTAATGAAAAACGTGTTTAGTTAAAATTTAACAGTATTTAATTTTTTAAAAGATTTATTTATTTGACAGAGACATTTATTTGAGAGAGACACAGCAAGAGAGGGAACCGCAAGTAGGGGGAGTGGGAGAGGGAGAAGCAGGCTTCCAGCCTAGTAGAGATCCTAATGAGGGTCTTGATCCCAGGACCCTGGGGATCATGACCGAAGCTGAAGGCAGACGTTTAATGACGGACCCACCTAGGCACCCTCAAACTTTACAGTATTTATCTTTAAACCTTTTAAATATTCCAAAGCCCATTGGTTGTCTAGGAAAGATAAAAAGCATAATTTTTTTTGGTATTAGAAATAAAATATCTTGAAATGACCCTGCCACTTTCCTTGTTTAGGGCAAACAATACCAATCTATTTTGCAGTATTATTTACAGCACTGCATTCCCATTCCTTTCTGCATATAAAAGAATATATCACATTTCACAGATTTGAGCCTGCGGTGGATTGATTTGTTGCCATGGACTTTAAAAATCCATTAAGGAAGGAGTCAGAAATAGTGAATTAATTCACAATCTTTTGTTGGTATGGATGAAGTGAGAGACGTATTTATAAAACCATTAATCATACTTGAAAATATGCTTGAAAATGAATCAGAAGACCGATGTAATAACTGTATTTTCATTTTCCTATTACCTTAGAAGTCTTAGCACTTTGGAAAGCCTTATTTAAATGTTGCTGAATATTACTTGTTTTTCCATTTCCTTTATTTTGATAAATATATCTTGTCATGGAGCTATCTCTGCCACCATGAGAAATAGATTGATACTTAATATTAGGTCTGTACCTAGTTTAAATGAATAAAAAATTTAAAAAATCAATTAAGTACATAGTTACAAATCAGGCCAAAATAAAACATTAAAAAGCTCTCTGAGTTTACAGCCCCCTATAACTTATTAAAGTTAGCTATATTCTAAACTTGCTACAAGTGCCATTCCTTGACTCTTCAAACCGTAGTTATAAAGCTGCCCTCAAAATAAGAAAGTTTCAAGATGATATTTAGCTGGTATTTACCCGAAGTAAATAAAGGAGTGGCTGTGATGTTTGTATCTGAAAATGAAATGATGGAAAAGGAAAAAAAAAAATGAAAGCAAAAAAGGAATAGAAATAAAGTCCCTAACTATGACAGAATATTGAATAAAAACCAGGAGTGAATGTCTTACCAGATAGTATTCTATTTAAAACCAGGAATATGATGTAGTCACTATAATCACAATTATTCAACATCTTTTTAGAAGTTCTAATTAATACATTAAAACAAAAAATGAATTAAATATTACAATAATTTGTAAGGCTAAACCTTTTTTTTTTTTGTTATTCACAGATGATATGATCACATACTTCCCAAATAAACAATTCTATTAAAACCAATATGAGAATACAGTAAGGCAGCTAGATACAAGATAAATACCACAAAAGAAGGAATATTTTTTCTTTATGTTAACAATAAACAGTTAGAAATTGAAATGGGAAAAAAATCATTCATCACAGACCAAAATTTCAAAGAGCTACAAATAAATTTAACAAGAAAGTTACCTGAAAGGAATAAAATTTGATTGATGAGTATTAAGACTTGAATAATGGAGATAAATATACTCTGAAATCACAATACTGTAAATAGGTCAATTCTTTCAAAATAATGTACAAATGTACTATAAATATTTGGCAAATCATCGAATGCATGAATATGTTGACTGTCAAGTATAGCTTTATTTTTTTCATTCAATGTATAAGTTTCAAGTGTTCAGTATAATGATTTAACAACTCAGTACATTACTCAGTACTATCTCAATAAATGTATTCTTAATCCCCTTCACCTGTGTCACCCATCCCCTACCTACCTCCTCCGTGGCAACTACCAGTTCTCTGTATTTAAGAGTCTGGTTTTTGGCTAAGCTTTTTTCCCTTTGCTCATTTGTTTTGTTTTTTAAATTCACATATGAGTGAAATCATATGATATTTGTTTTCCCCTGAATAACTTAATTCATTTAATATTATATCCTCTTAGATCCATCCATGTCCTTGCAAATGGTGAAATTTCACTCTTTTTTTCCTGACTGAATAATATTCCATTGTAGATCTATACCACTTCTTTATCCATTCATCTATGGATAGATACTTAGGTTACTTCCATATCTTAGCTATTGTAAGTAATGCTGCAATTAACATAAATGTGGATATATCTTTTCTAACTAGTGTGTTTGTTTTCTTTGAGTAAATACCAATAGTGGAATTACTGGATCATATCATATTTCTAGTTTTAATATTTTGAGGAACCTCCATACTGTTTTCCACAGCAGCTACACCAGCTTTCATTCCCACCAACAATACATTAGAGTTTCCTTTTCTCCATGTCCTCACCATCCACTTGTTATTTCATGTGTTTTTTATTTTAGCCATTCTGACAGGTGTGAGGTGATATCTCATTGTGGTTTTGATTTGCATTTTCCTGATGATTAGTGAAATTTGACATCTTTTCATTTGTCTGTTGGCCTCTGCATGTCTTCTTGGGAAAAATGTCTATTCATGTCCTCTGCCTATTTTGTAGTTACCTGTGGGTTGGTTTTGGATTTGGTGTGGGTGTGTGTGTGTGTGTGTTGTATAAATTATTTTTATATTTTGGTTATTAACCTCTTACCAGATATGTCATTTACAAGTATCTTCTCACATTCAGTGGTTGTCTTTCTGTTTTGTTGATTATTTCCTTTGCTGGGCAAAAGCTTTTTATTTTTGGTGTAGTCCAATAGTTCAATTTTGCTTTTGCTTCCCTTGCCAAAGAAGGCATATCTACAGAAATATTTCTATAGCTGATGTCACAGAGATTGCTGCCTATATTTTCTGGTAGGAATTTTTTGGTTTGAGGTTTCACATCTAGGTCTTTAATATGTTTTGAGTTTATTTTTTGTATGGTATAAGAAAATGGTCCACTTTCATTCTTTTGATGTAGCTGTCTAGTTTTACCAACACCATTTGTTGAAGAAACTGTCTTTTTCCCCTTGTATACTTTTGCTTCCTTTATTGTGGATTAACTGACCATAAAGCATGTGTTTATTTCTGAACTCTCTATTCTGTTCTATTGATGTGTCTATATTTTTGCCAGTATTCTGCTGTTTTGATAATGACAATTTTTCAGTATATCTTGAAATCTTGAATTGTGATATCTCCAGTTTTGTTTTTCTTTTTTAAGATTGCTTTGACTATTTGGGGTCTTCTGTGGTTCCATACACATTTTAGGATTATTTGCTCTAGTTCTGTGGAAAATGCTGTTGGCTATTTAGCAGAGATTGCATTAAATTAGTGGATTACTTTTTACAGTACGGACATTTTAACAATACTTTTTTCCCAGTCGGTGAGCATGGAATGTCTTTACATTCATTTATGTCATTTTCAATTTCTTTTATTAATGTTTTAAAGTTTTCAGAATATGAGCCTTTTACCTCCTTGGTTAAGTTTATTCACAGATACTGTATTGTTTTTGGTGCAGTTGTAAATGGGATTGTTTTCTTCATGTCCCTTTCTCCTACTTTATTATCAGTGTCTAAAAATGCAACAGATTTCAGTATATTAATTTTGTATCCTCTGAATTCTCTGAATTCATTTATCAATTCTAGTAGTTTTTTGGTGGAGTCTTTACGGTTTTCTATTTATAGTATCATGTCACAAATAGTAGAAGTTCTACTTCTTAACAATTCTTATTTTTCTTATCTAACTGCTGTGGCTAGGACTTCCAGCACTATATTGTATAAAAATAGAGTTGGCATCCTTGTCTTTTTCATAATTTTAGTGGAAAAGCTCTCAGTTTTTTTGATTTTGAGTATGATGTTAGCCATGGGATTTTCATACATGACATTTATTTTGTTGAGGTATGTTCCCTCTAAACCTATCTTGTGGAGAATTTATATAATGAATCGATGTTCTATTTTGTCAACTGCTTTGTATGCATCTGTTGAAATGATCATATAGTTTCTGTCCTTTCTCTTGTTAATGTGATGTATCACATTGATTTGCAAATAGTGAACCACGCTTAAATTCTGGAACTGAATCTCATTCAATCATGATAAATTATGTTTTTAATGTACTGTTGGATTTAGTTTGCTAAAACTCTGAGGATTTTTTGCATCTATGCTCATCACAGATATTGGCCTATAGTTCTCTTTTTTGTGGTGTCTTTATCTGATTTTGATATCAAAGTAGTGCTGTCTTCAAAATGAATTTGGAAGCTTTCCTTTCTCTTCTGTTTTTTGGGATAGTTTGAGAAGAATAAGTATTACTCTTCCTTAAGGGTTGGTAGAATTCATCTGTGAAGTCATGGTCCTTGACTTTTATTTGTTGGGAGTTTGTTTTATTACTGATCGAATTTCAATACTGATAATTGATCTATTCAAATTTCCTCTTTCTTCTTGATTCAATTTTGAGAGACTGTGTTTTCAGGAATTTCTTCTAGGTTGTCCAACTTGTTGGCATATCATCTTTCATAGAATATTATCTTAAAAACCTCTGCATTTCTGCAAGGTCAATTGTTATTCCTTTTTGATTTATTTGACCCCCTTCCCCCCACTTCTCTTTTTTGTTGAGTGGCTAAAGTTTTATCAATTTTGTTGATCTTTTCAAAGAACCCACTCCTGGTTCATTGATCTACTCTATTTGGGTTTTTTTAGTCCTATTTAGTTTATTTATGCTTTCATATTTATCATTTTTGTTTGTTCCTTTAGATGGAAGGTTAGGTTTGTTTTTTGGTTTGGTTTGATTTTTTTTGAGATTTTTTTTCTCTTGAGATAGGCCTATCGATACTCTTCCCTTATAGAACACCTTTTGATACATCCCAAGATTTTAGACCATTGTGTTTTCATTTTCAGTTGTCACCATGTATTTTTTTATTTCCTTTTTGATTTCTTCATTGACCCATTCATTACTTAGTAACCTGTTACTTAACCTCCATGTATTTGTGTTCTTTGTAGATAATTTCTTGTGATTGATTTCTAGTTTCATAATATTATAGTCACAAAAGATGTATAATTGCAAACTTGTTGAGTTTGTTGAGCCTTGTTTTGTGGCCTAATGTGATGCATTCTGGAGAATGTTCCATGTGCACTTGGAAAGAGTGTGTATTCTATTTTGGAGTGATATGTTTTAAATATATCTGTTAGAGCCATCTGCTCCAATGTGTCATTGAAAGCCACTGATTCCTTATTGATTTTTTTGTATGGTTGATCTATACATTGATGTAAGTGGGATTTTAAAATCTCCTACTATTATTGTATCACTATCGATTTCTTCCTTCATGTCTGTTGATAGATGCTTTATGTATTTGGGTGCTCTCATGTTGGGTGAATAAATATTTATAATAGTTATGTCTTCTTGTTGCATTGTCCCCTTTATGATAATGTCCTTCATTGTTTCTTTGTAGTCTTGTTTCTGAGTCTATTTTGTCCAATATAAATATTCATACCATGCTTTCTTTTTGCTTACACATTGATAAATGTTTTTCTATTCCTTCACTTTCAATCCGCATGTGTCTTTAGGCCTGAAATGAATTTCTTGTGGACACCATATATATGAGTCTTGCTGTTTTATCCATTCAATCACCCTATATCTTTTGATTGGAGTATTCAATCCATTCAAAGTAATTTTTTATGATAGTTTTGGTTATAGCTGTTTTTGTAGTTCTTGTCTGTTCCTTTCTTCTCTTGCTCTCTTCTCTTGTGGTTTGATGACTTTCCTTAGTGATATAGTTGGATTCCTTTCTCTTTATTTTTTGCATATCTCTTACAGGTTTTTTTTATTTATCCTTACCACTAGTTTATATATAATATTCTATACATATAGCAGTCTCTATTAGGATGATGATCACTTAAGTTTGAACTGATTCTAAAAGTACTACATTTTACTTAGCCCTCCATGTTTTATGTATATGATGTCATACTTTATATCATTTTGTGAATTTCTTGACTGATTTTTATAGATATAATTGATTTTATACGTTTTGTGCTTTAACATCTGTACTAGTCTTATAAATGTTTGATCTATTTTTATTGAATTTGTATCTGAGAAATTTTTTCCTTTCCTAATTTTCTTCAGATTATAGCCTTTTCTTTCCATTCAATGAATTCCCTTTAATGTTTCTTGTAAGGTTAATGTAATGGTGAAGAATTCCTTTAACTTTTGTTTGCCTGCAAACTCTTTATCTCTTCTTCTATTCTGAATGATAGCCTTGCTGGATAGAGTGTTTTTGGTTGAAAGTTTTTTCCTTACAGTATTTTGAATACAACATACTACTTACTTCTGGCCTGCAAAGTTTCTGCTGAAAAATCAACCGATAGCCTTTTGGGGTTTCTCTCATATGTAACTATTTTCTTTTCTCCTGCTGCTTTTAAAATTCTGTCTTTGTCACTACTTTGAGCCGTTTTAATTATTATCTGTCTTGGCATGGACCTCTTTGGATTGATTTTGTTGGGACTCTCTGTGCATCCTGTAACTGGATATTTTTTTTTCTTCCCCTGAGTAAAAAATTTTTAGCTATTATTTTTCCTATGACTTCTATAATATTAATGTTATTGTATGCTTGATGATGATGTTGCTAAGTTTTCTTAACCCATTATCTTTTTTTTTTTTTTTTGCTGTTCCATTTGGTTGCTTTCCATTACTCCATCTTCCAACTTGCTGACCCATGCTTCTGCTTCCTGTAGTCTAATTTTTGTCCCTCTACTGTACTTTTTGATTTTGATTATTGAGTTCTTCATCTCTCATTGATTCTTTTTAATATTTTCTGTTGTTGAAGGTCTCACTGAAATCCTCCACTCTTTTCTCAAGTCCATTAAGTATCTTTATGACTATTACTTTGATTTCTCTATTAGGCATTTTGCTTATCTTTATTTCATTTAGCTCTTTTGCTGTAATTTTTGTCCTGTTCATTCATTCAGGACACATTCTTCTATCTTCTCATTTGTCTAACTCATTGTCTTTGTTTCTGTGTATTAAGAAAGTCCGCTACATCTCCTGTTCTTGAAAGTAGTGGCCTTATGAAGAAGAAGGCCTATGGTGCCCTGCAGTGCAATGTTCTTCATTCACCAGAACCTGGCACTGCAGAGGTGTCTCCTATGTGTGTTGCATGTACCCTACAAATGTGACTAAGCCACATTTGCCTTCAGTCCAGTTAGCTGCAGTTGTTCTCTTTGCTTAAGGCAGAGTTTGGTCTCTGTGCTCTTAGGGAGCTAGTCTGAAGCTTCCTTGGGCTTGTAGTTGAGACAGATCAGATATTTGTCCTCAGCCCATTTGCTAGAACTGTGGTCACACTGAACTGCAGGGCACTCTCCCTCCATTGTCCTATGAGAGGCTTTCATTGGTGGGCAGAGCCTGCAGCCAGACCAGATGTCTGGCCCCAGTTTGTCTTTTGGGGCTCCAGTGGCCCTGAACTATGTAGCTCTCTCTTTGTGCTGCCCCCTCTGAAGTTTCTGTTGGTTGGAAGGGCTGGCAGTCAAGTCAGAATTCTGCCTCCAGTCAACTGTTGGAGCTCCTCAACTACTTCATCTTTTATGTTGTTATGGTCACAGACTTTGGAAGGTGTCATCTTATAATTAAAGAAATTTAAATCTGTAGAAAAGTTTTAATGGAAAACAGTCAAGGGCTTTTGATTGTAAAGCAAACATCTATTGTGACCCTCAGCTTTATCTGACAAAAAAAATCTTTAATTTCATCAAATGATTAAAATAGCAAATGTTTTAAATTAGCTATAGATTAATTTTTCTTTGATAGGGGAATAGTACATTAATAATCTTGAATTAATCTATAAGTACCTCCCTCCCCCTGGGCCCTATATTTGGCTTTATATTTCTAGTTCACACTTTAGTTTCCAAAGCTAGAATTGAGTCTCATAATTATTTGGTGACAAATTCCTTGGTACCAGCAGAACACCTAGAATAGTGGGTCTATATAGTACATGATAAATACCCTTGGAAGAAGTGAATTCAATGTAGAATCATTGGTGTTATGGATTAACTATGGTTTTTAAATAGCAATATCAAAAAGAC
>CM053603.1:36620033-36650536 GCA_028646535.1 Procyon lotor
TTTTTTTTTTTTTCAGTCTGTAAAATGGGTTTAATGAAGCACCTCTGTATTCTTCATGGAATTGCTGTGAGGATGGAATGAGGGAGCACATTCAAAATGTCAATGTCTTACACGCCATCAGCATCTCTTCAGTAGTAAGTACATTAATTACACCTCCCCACTTTCCAAACGCTGCCACCACCACATCCTCAGGCTGGCTGTTCCTCTACCGATAGGGGAGTCTCTCTATCACTCCAATCTACTACTCTCCAAGTCACCTCCAAGTACATTTAGCTAATAGTTCCCTTTTGTAATGTTCACACAGGAGAGCGAGGAGAGTGAGGCTATATGTCTGTCACTCAGCAACCCGCAGGCAGATCTGTGTGCCAAAGCTATCTGATCCTGAAAGTTGGGGGGAAAGATCTTGAGGGAGGCAGTAGTTAGTAGAGGGCTAGGATGCCTTTGCCATGCTGGGACCAATATGTGAACAGTCAAATTGCCAACAGGGTTTTACATCATTGTGAAGGAAGACAAAGTAAGATGAAAGACCCTAACTTTCAGAGTAGTTCAACCTCATTCAAAACATGAGGACAGAAAGTGGGAGAAGACAGAAAATGGGAGAATCCCAAAATATAAGGCTACTGCTCCCAAAATCCAGGTTCTGAGTAGGCAGAAATACAACTTGACCTTTTAACCCAGGTCACTTGTTTTGGAACAAAAAATATTCAGTTCCCATTTCAGTTCTCACAATGACTAAGAGCTCCAGAGTAATAACATCTCTCTGTCCTGGTGCTTCTCCATCTGTGACATCAGAGTATTCAGTTACCTGGCTTGTAGGCACACTATTTACACTTAATGCTAGTAAAATGCTCGGGACCCAAAACACTATATAAATGCAAAGTGTCAATATAAATTGTGCTAAAAGAGGTATTCCCCAGTTAACAGAAGGAACAGCATGACTGCAAACATACATCAAATGCTGTAAAAGAAATGCTAATTTCTTTTGCTTCTTCACCACATATTTTAAAAATTGCTTTATTCACAGCCTATATTTTAGAGGTTATATTTTTTTCTCAGAATGTCTGCACTTCAATCACTTGACTTTCTAAAGGTTATCATAACACAATGTATTTTTTAAAAACTGAGCCACTCCTAGAAGATGACAGAAGAGTTTGTTAGAATTCCAATGCACTGGCAAAATTCTCTGTGCCCTCACTCTCAGCCCTCAGAAAAATTGATTTTTCAAGTGCCTCTGGTAAAAGATTACAGTCATTTGGGTTTGGGTTTCTTTCTTATTTTTTTATTTTATTTTATTTATTTATTTTTTTTTTTGGCTTTTAGAGAAATAAAAAGAAGTGGTTTGGGCTAGAGGTATAAATTCCCCTCTTTAGTCACAGAAACAAATTTAGATCTTTATAGCACACAGTGAAGATGAATGAAAATCCAGCACCACACAGATGCTGCCAGGAGGTAGAAATCTACCTGACGGGTGATCAATGAGACAATAAAGGTTAGAAGAATTATTAATAGGGGTGCAGAAGAGCAAAGGACAATAGGAAAGGCCAAAAAACCAAACATCTTCTAGGTGATTTCTTTTATAAATCACTATGTAAAATGAACTATGTGTATTAAATTATCTCCTGCAGCTCTCAGTGTTGGTTGAAGGCCAACTCAAACCATTTTCAAGTCCTGACCTGATTACATGTTTGGTGGTGGTAGGGTGGTGGTTTTCCATTTTTGTTTTGTTTTCATTTTTGTTTTAACTTTTAGTAATGAAAACTAATTTTGGACTGAATTGTTAAGGAATAGGGTATAAAGATATTTTCATTAACTAAGAGTCATGACCACTAAACAACAATGTACAATAAAGTGGGTGACAAGACAGTATGTTTTTATTGATTTTAAAAAGATGGTATGTTACAATAGTTAGGACTTAGGTGGCACTTCCCCTGGGCCAGACGCTGTTCTGATTGCTTTATATTTAACAACTCATAGACTCCTCACTCTACAAGTGTTACCAATTGGCATGTGATAAATGAGAAAACAGAGAGAGAAGGTAAGGAGGTTTCCCATGATCTCATTAAGACAGAAAGGTGGATAAATGAAGGGATGAATGGGTGGATTCATCTAAACTGTGTTCACCAAAATGTTAATGGTAATCATTTCTGGATATCAGGATAGGAATCTCTGTTGTGCTCATCTTGTTATTTAGAAATGATAAATATTTCTCACTGAAAATACTTATCTTTATAATCAGGAAATAAATATCAATAGCTATATTCATTTTTGGGGAAAATGTTTCATGTATTGAATACATTCCTCTCTGGCGATTTAGTTATCCTGTTGAACATCTTACACAGACAACTCAAACTCAACCAGCTCCAAGTGGATAGAAGTCTACCTTCTCTCCATCCCTTTCTTCTCATCCTCTTTCCTTTCCTGGTGAGTGGTACCACAAAGAGTGAATTGTGGGAGTCACCTCAGACAAGTGTGAACAAACTCAATTTTATCACCTACCTGGTTCTCAAACCCAAGGCTTCCTCTTGTTTGTTCACTCTTCACCATCATCTTCACCAATTGACTGAAAATCTCTCAGCAATTTCTGCCAGGATTACTGCATACAAACGATCCTCTTCCTTCCATCTACCACATTCATATCTTGCCTTCATCCTTCTAACTTACCCTCCTTCTTGCTTACAAAGCTACCTTTGTGGGAAGATGATCATACAGTGCCCCTGCTTAAAATTACTCCCCTTATGAAGTTTCTCCCTCACGAAAAATAAAAACTCAATTCCTTAGCAGTAAATATAAGGCCCTCCAGGATCTGGATCACACATACCTTTCTTGTTTATAGCACAAGCCTCCCTTTTACTTTGTTTACTTGTGAACTGCATGGGTTTTTCCTGTGCTTATACAACCATATACTAAAGGCTTCGACCTTCACATGTGCTATTCCCTCTGTTTGAAATGTCTTCCACTGGATTTAAATCTTTCTGCTCTTAATCCCTAAAACAGAGACCAGCATCTATTCATTATTCAATTAATATTTAAGCACTTGCTATGCATCAAGCAATTTGCCAGTGCTGGTGATATGAGAGCAAACATAAAAAGACCAGGTTCCTGCAAAGAGTGACCAACTCATCCCAGTTTGCCTAGCATTTTCCTGATTTTAGCAGTAGAAGTCTCAAGTTCCAGGAAACCCCTCAGTCCTGGACAACCCAGGATGGTTGGTCATATCATTCCTATACCCAGCAAAAATTCCAGCAAGGGAAGCAGCTTACTAATGGACAATGAATAAAATAAGAAAATGAACAAATGAAGAATTTCCTAAACATCTTTTATCTTCACATAATTTTGCAATAAATGTGAAGTCAACTTTATGATAGAGAAACATATAAACAGCTTAATATGCTAAACACTAATTCTAACAAGGAATAAACCAGATTATCTGACTCACAGGGTAGAGAGGCAGTCAAGGGATCTTGTGAAGGGCTCCCTAGAGAGAGGCAGGTGAGAAGGAAAAGAATCTTTGTTTTTCTCTGAGTCAAGTGGACACTCAGCTTGTGTCCATTCCCATGACACAATGCCAGCAGGATGAAACATGCCTGGAACAGCTTCAAAAGAGGATGAGTTTGAAATGCAGGAAATAAGGGGGAGAATGTTCTCCATCTCTCCCACTGAAACTCTTCATTTTCTTCTTCTGTAAAATGGTGGTAATAAAAATAACTCATACGTTTTTATAAAGATTAGATTAATTCAATGTATCTAAGGTGCTTAGAACAGTATCTGGCACACAGTAATACAACTTATGTATTAGCTTATAACCCCTACGGCTCCATCTCCTACCTCCACTACTCATTCTACATGTGGTCAGTGGAAATGGCTGCAGAGAGAGTGGAGCTGGTTGAGAATGGTGTCTCTCATCTCACCTTAATCTAAGAAGAGGCTTATGGAAGGAGGGTAGAAAGAGGGCCTTGATTTCTGTGTCCACCAGCTTTCCCAGCCATGTACTGGTGCAAAGAACAGTTTAAGAATTAAGCTTCAAACCTCCTCTGTTCAACTTGTGAAATCATCTGCATCCCCATGGTTATGTGTTAACAGGAAAAGATTTTATTTTTTAAAGATTTTATTTATTTATTTAACAGAGGGAGAGAGATCACAAGTAGGCAGAGAGAGAGAGGAAGAAGCAGGCTCTCTGCTGAGCAGAGAGCCTGATATGGGGCTCAATACCAGGATCCTGAGATCATGACTTGAGCTGAAGGCAGAGGCTTTAACCTACTGAGCCACCCAGGTGCCCCAAAAGGAATAGATTTTTAAAAGATGGGTCAAAAATGCACTAGAAAAGAAAGCCATATTAGTAATAAATGACTCCATGTTGGTAATAAAAAGAAAATTTGGTAAATAAGGAAATTATCTTTCATACTTTACCCAAATATTACTGAACTTGAAAGTCATAGTAAATGGAAGCTTGTTCACACAGATCGAAATTAGCCCTAATAAATAAAGACCAAAATAAAATCTATCTTTTGCCAAGAGGTTTAACACACAATCTGGTATTTATATTCTAGAAGTAGGGATAGAGTCATGTCTTTTCAAAAGTTATATTAAACAGGCAAAATAATCAAATTACGTATATGCGTTGACATGTTTTTGGCTCCCTTTAAAAAAAATTGGTTATTTTGAGTTAACTCAAATATGGAGGAATAATTTTTTGCCCAGGTGCCAAAACTGTAACCAGATGGTAAGATGAGTCCATCTGAGTTCAATGGTTTGCATCCCAACAATGCCCATCTGGGGTTCTGGCGTGCATGTGGCCAGTGCGGCACATGCCTCCTCATCATCATTTTACCCAAACATATGGCCTCAATAGGTACAGCTGATTATTGGGAATTTTAATTGAGACCTAATTTCCGACTTTGATGGTGAATGTTAGGGTAAAATCTGAAAAACAGATGGTTTGGGTAAAGATTCATCAGGCAGAGAGGGAATGTATGGAGGTGACAGCCTTTGTGTGATAAAGAGCAAAGACAAAGTAGGTATTCCCTTGGAGAGCAGATCCCTTTGTCTAAGGCCTTGTGCTCTTTCCAAAAGCCCCTCTACTCTCAGGGCTATGTACAAATGAGAAAATGGCCATAGTTCTCATGAGTAAAACTGCATCTAACATTCTGAGACCATTCTAACCTTTTGGCCTACCTCTGCAATAAAACAAACTCATTCAATAAAAATAAAAAGTGTTTCTAAAGGATATGTGTGTGAATTTATATTTAAAGCCTGGCTCAGCAGTTTGAAAATGTTTAATTCGTTCCCGGCCCACAATATCTGGGTTATTTTAGCATTTCCTAAGGAAACAGACCTAAAAATAGCCAATAGTCCATTTCACTGGTTTCCAATAGAAATCATGGTAGGTTGAGAGTAAATCACTCAAGGGGCACCTGTGTGGTTCAGTGGGTTAAAGCCTCTGCCTTTAGCCCAGGTCATGATCTCAAGGTCCTGGGATCGAGCCCAGCATCAGGGTCTCTGCTTGGCAGGGTGCCTGTGTCCACCCCCCCACCCCCGCCTGCCTCTCTGCCTACCTGTGAACTCTCTCTCTCTCTGTCAAATAAATAAATAAAATCTTAAAAAAAAAAAAGGGGGGGGAGTAATTCACACAAGAACTTGAAAGAGAAACTTATTGTGGTCTACTTTGTAGCTCTATAATCAGTTGAAAAATTTCCTTAAGAAGGCATGTACTGCAGGAAGCCAAATTATATTCCTTTTACCTAACAGACAACACAAATCTGATAATGTCACTTTCTTGCTGAAACCCTTCAGTGATTATCCATTGCTGATGAATGTGGCCCAAAATCCTTAAGAGCCTTAATAAGACTGAGAAAGAACAGAAGAGAGCTAGATCTTGACCTCCTGTGCTCCCCTCTATTATTCTCTGTGGCTGACCCCTCTGCATTTCTCTATTCCTCCAAATGACCCAGTATTTCATCTCAGAGCCTTACACACACACACACACACACACACACACACACACACACACACACACACAGTTCCTACTGCTTGTATGCTTTTTTTGCCACCTTTTTACTCAATAAACTCTTATTAATTCAGATCTCTTTTGGCCTTTACACAACAGTTAATCACGTCCTTGGGAAGTCTTCTCTTTCTCTCCTGGGAAATTTGGGACCCTTATGGTCACTAAACCTAGAGTATTTTTTTCCTCATAGCTCTCATTACAAGTGTAATCATTTCTATAATTTTTCTTTAATTTGTGTCTCTCTTATTACTCACAGCTCCAGTCCAATACCTGGTACAGCATCTGGCATCTAGGACTTATGAACTTATCGTTGGTGAATGAACAAGTGAATAATGATTGTTTGTCATGACAAGCAGGTGGGAGGCTGAGGGACCATGAAGAAAGAAAAGGCTCTGATACTGGACACAGATGTGTGGTCAATGCTAATTAAAAGTCTAGTTAAAACTGTAAAAACTTGAAAAACTGATCAGAAAGCTGAATCAGAGTTCTGCTAAATCTGATTCCGGAATCATCTTCTTAAAAAAAATACAATTAGACTTTAAGCAGAAAATTGCATTACTCTATCATAAATTTCAGTGTATTTTTGAAATTATAATCCTGAGAATTTCAACATCTACATTTTCCAAATATCTATTGTCTCCCAACTTAAATCCCCTCAGTAACTAAAGATAACTTTTTTCTAATGTAACGGATTTACAGAATCACAACATTTTAGAGAGAATTTCATGTTCATCATGTTCAGATGAACATGACCTTATAAACTCTGTAAAAGGAGAAGATTGACAACACAAAGCCCTTCCCTTATGCTGATTAAAATTATTTTTAAAAGGATTTTATTTTGAGAGAGAGAGAGAGAAAGAGTGCACGGGTGGGGAGAGGGGTAGAAGGAGAGAGAAAATCTCAAGCAGACTCCATCTAAGCATGGAGCCCCATGCAAGGTTCTATCTCACAACTCTGAGATCATGACCTGAGCAGAAATCAGGAGTTTCATGCTTAACCAACTGAGCCATCCAGGAGCCCCGCTGATTAAAATTATAAAGATGCATTAGGACGTGGCTATACCACATAGTTGGGAGAAGAATACCAAATCATGATTCCCAAAACACAACCATGATGAGTAAATGCTGTTAATGTAATTGGCTACTTTATGTGGTGACCATACTTCTCTCTGGCCATGCAGCTTTTCTAAAGGGCAATTTCCAATGTTTAATTTAAAAATTTCATCTTTATATTAAAATAGGATCTTCAAGGGTTTTCGAAATCATATTGGTTAAGCACATGAGCTTCGTATAAAGTTGAATTATGAAAGCAAAATGGGAATGCCTGTAACTCCAGCTCAACAAATTCAATGTTTCATCCAATGGATGATAATGTAATCTTTTGTAAGGTTGCTTTACTTGTGTTGTTAATAACAAGGTGACATTTACGAAACTAATAAACTATAAAGTCCATTATGGTTTATCGCCAATTCTTGAACATGAACCTTGTAATATGCTCATTTATAAAAACCATTTGAGTCATTTAAATATCATTAAACCATAGCAGAATTAAAATGAGTTTCTCCCTGTGGGTTCCGGTACAGGAGAGTAAAGTTATTATTTGCGTAAGCTAGTCAACCAGTTTGGAGGCTGATATATGACACAGTGTGCTACTCCTACTATCACCCAGGGTAGGGAGTCAAATCAAGGCATGAATCATCTTCCCAGTGTAAAATGTTGGGGAAAGTGTCTTTTTAATTCTCCTTGTGCAGTCAGAAAAGTGGTGGGTCTTTTTCCACACTGAAGCATAATTAAAAGCTTTCTCCCATTATCCTCACTATGTCCTATCCCATGATTCTCACCAGAGACTGTGGGACTGAATCATTAACTGGGAAAAGTCTGGGGAGTCTTCTTCCTGAGATCGACTCTATCTTCACCCTTGCCTCAGTTCAAGTTTGTATCCTTTCCATCTGAAGTGTTGCCAGGGCCTAGGAGCTGGGTCTTCTGGCCCTCAGGACCTTCTCCTTCCTGACATTTCTTCTCCACTGTCATTTTAAAATGATATTAAGTCTCTACTTAAAGGTCATATTCAGGATTATATTTAAACTCTGAAGTAGGCAAAGAGAGAGAGGGAGAGAGAGATATCTTCATGTGGGGCTCTTCTCAGTTCCTAGGGCAGGTGGAAGTCACAGAGGGAAGGAAGCTGTGTGTACCTAATCATCCCCTAAGAGGTAAATGTAATGAGCAAACTGAGAAAGCTTTGGTCAAGGTAAATGCCTAAACTCTGCTTCTGACCTATCAGGTTGAGAAATCATTTCCTACATTAACACCGTATAATCAGAAAATTGGCCCGAAGTTGAGGATGTGATGAATCCTAACATTTTTTTCTCCAAATAAACAAAGGAGTTACTCAACTTGGTCTAGTCAAAACTCCCTTCTGGTTACTGCCTGCTTTTACCAGATGCCTGCAGTGTCTGATAGCTGTACTTACTCAATCTTTATTGCATTCTTGTCTATAGAGCTAAATGAAGGGGGGAGTCAGCTGGACAGCAGCCTGGGACATCAGTTCATAAAGCATATTAAAATATCCCTAGAATAAAGTGTAAATACAGTGCTAGTTAACTCAGGTTTCCACATGAGACTACTAACATAATTGGCAAAAGAGGCAACATGCTTAACTGGAAATTGTGAAAACACTTCTCCCGGTGGTGAACTTGCTCTGTTGACTTACTTTGGAAAGCATAATTGCAAATTGCATGTTGCAATTATAGGCTGCTCCAGTGGCCTTGAGACAGGCCTGCTGACAGTAAGTTTGACATTATAAAACTGAATAGTGTTGGCAAAGTGTTTCCTTTCTTCTTCTTTCCTCTTTAATGAGTGATTTAGTTCGTTACCTAAATTTCAACCCTCGGAATATGTTCCCAAGATATATTCTGTTTCAAAAACTTAAATATAAAATGTAAGCGAGCATAGAAATGGTGAAAGATAGGACGTGAGTTATCAACCTGAAGGCCAGACAACGAGGACTTGGAGATAAAATTTTAACAAAATGTAGCACATCTACATAGGTAAGTTACCTCTTTTTCTTCAAGATTATGGGTGATTGATGCTAGCTAGCTGTAGGTGGCTGAAAGAAAAAATCCCGAAAAACAAGGAATTTCAACTAAGTTTAAAAAGTGACCTGGGGCACCTGGGTGGCTCAGTGGGTTAAGCCTCTGCCTTTCACTCAGGTCATGATCTCAGGGTCCTGGGATCGAGCCCCGCATCAGGATCTCTGCTCAGCAGGGAGCCTGCTTCCCCCTCTCTCTCTGCCTTCCTCTCTGCCTACCTGTGATCTCTCTGTGTCAAATAAAGAAATAAAATCTTTAAAAAAAAAAAAAAAGGTAACCAGAAAATACATACACTTTATCAATACAAAAGCTAATTCTCTTGGACTCTATCAAATCAATGCTAAACAAGTATTTGAAAAACATCAATTTGAAGGGGTATATCTCTATACTGTCAAGCTATCTGAGGAGCCCACTTGTCTCCAACCAGCCTGGCTTCTGAGGTAGGTACTGGGATACCCACTGCACCCGTGACAAAACCGACCTAGAGAGGTTGATATCTTCACGAGATTATTTTCAAGGAGTAATTTTGTCAAAAGCCTGAGAATAAGTGATTCTCTCTTTAATAATGTACAGCAGAAATTGGACAGGCTCATTCTTATATTAAAACAAAAGATTTTCTATATTACAACTTATTTACATTTGCATACTGAAGAGGTAAAGTGTCACTGTATTTCCATTTTGGATCCTTGGAGGTTAACATTAGCCAGTAGCTCAGATTTGTTGAAAACTGTCTTGAGTGTGTGTGTTTTACTTTTTTAATATGAACTGACAGATGACATGAAATAGAGATGGGAAATAAAAATGCTAGATAGCTGAATCAGGATCTCAAGAACTTTAAATGAGCTGATACTAAAAATTTTTACTTAAGATTATAGTATAAATAGAAATACTCTTCGACATAATAGAGCAAAAAAAATTACAGAATGAAAAAGGCACGACTCACTAAACACACGCAATAAGTAGAGTTTTTATGTAATATGAGCAATATAAAAAGGGGGATACAAAATATGGGCATTAATATTGTTTGAAGTCACATGGCTAAATTGAAAAAATGATGAGTGAAGTGACTGCTTTTACCATAAAATACACATGCAAGCCAAATTTGGGATTCAATTTGGGAATCAAGGAAGTCTATAAAGACTTGAAGCCCAGGGGCACCTGGGTGGCTCAGATGGTTGGGCACCCAACTCTTGCTCTGCTCAGGTCATGATCTCAAGCTGTAAGATTGAGCCCCAAGTCAGGCTCTGAGCTCAGAGTAAGTCTGCTTGAAGGTTCTCTCCCTCTGCCCCTGACCCCACTCACATGTTTTCTCTCTCTCCTTCTCTCATAAACAAATAGACAAATAAATAAATAAATAATAAAATAAATAAATAAATAAATAAATAAATAAATAAATAAAAGACTTGAAGTCCATTTAAGGATCCCTGAGCTATTCACAGATCTCAGATTTAAGACTGAACTCGCAGAACGATTCCAGAATGCAAATAATCCCAGATTTGAATACTGAACCCACCAATGCTAACAGGATGACATCAGGCACATGACAAACTTGATCGGTCTTAGAATCCTCATCTGCAATATACGAATAAAAATACCTAGTTTGTAGAGTCGTAGTATGGTGGGAATGAGAGCATTTTTAAACAGATATTCACCTATTACTTGGTAAGTATTCCCTTAATGGTAAATTATCATGGGCAAGATGGTGATCTGATGTAGTATGTATGACTCTACCTGGTGGATGGAAGGTGTGAGAAGAGTATGAACAACACTAACACTGAACCACATGTCTTTTTCCAAAATGTGGGTACTAAGTGTTGGGAATTGTGACTTGTCATCCTTCTTAGGGAGGTGACACCTTATTTTTACTCTTATTCATAGGTTTAATACATATAAATTTTCCTCCAAGATTGCAGTATGTTTGTCATTGAGAACATCATAAATCATTAGCTTTAGATGTCTTTGGTAGCTCTTTGCTTGTACATTTTGACTCTCTTTAGCATCATGTTTATTTTAAAATGACTTAAACAGTCTGCTGCCATAATGGTACAAAGAAATTTCTAGGAGAAAAGTAGTTTTCTATAAAAAGGAAGAGGTTGGGAACTAAAGGATTCAGTGTTCCCCTAAGGTCACTTCCTAAACCAAAGTTTTCAGACTTCGTTCTAGTCTTCCAGGGCAAATGAAGATTCTAAAATAAGGGGTTGAGGCAGAGAAAATCTGGGAAAGGAAAGGGTGTTCTGAATATATCACATCTCAGGCAATGTATTGGAAGGATGCTGGCAAATCTGTCACGGCATCATGAACACGTTCTTCAAATGACAAAACTTCTCTCTGACAAGCTCTTGGGAAGCAACACAGCACAGTATATCCTTTTGAAGCAGTCTCAGGGGTAGGGAGGGAAGAGAGAAGCTATGAAGATGAGGAAAGACAAAGAATAAGACAGATGCATCTGGGTTATCAACTGTCACTGTAAAAAAATAATGAAACAAGAAAATCAAGCTACAGGATTGAAGACTTTTAAGCTTGTACTTTCAAAAAGTGTATGAATATTGCTACTTGTGATCAAGAAAATGACTATGCTTGCTTATCAAATAACGTATGAAAAGCAGTAATTAGCTGATTCTTGGAGATAGCATATTACCCCAAGTCTCGGTTACTACTGGAATGGAATACCAACTTCCTCAAATTAGAAGACTACATTCATCATCCTTAGCTTGCTTGGTTTCTCAAAACCTCATAAATTAGGCAGCCATCTGAGCCCTCCTGCACTCTACTCCAACTCTACATATTACATTTTTAATGATAGCTGAGAGTTTTCACTCTTATGTCTGTGGACAGAAACCAATTGATAATGCATTGTCATAGCAATCCTGTAAGAAAGGCTGGGATTTGTCTTCTGTCCTACTTCCCATCTGCAAAGTCATGTTTAATATCTAAGTCTATGTTTTTATGATGAAAAGATAAAGTAGAAAGCTCTGTTCTCCACTTCTTTTCCCTCCACCAACAACCAGTTTCTTATTCTACTTTTCCTTACGAGAACAAAAGGAATTTATTTTCCTACTAGGGGACTCATAAACGTCACCTTTAATTTCAAAAACTATACAGGCAAATGTGTTTTCTTGTTCATTCACGAGCACCAAGGAGTATTTGCATGAGCTGTGTTCCCTTTGGGTGATCCACTGTAAGAGCACTCTCTCTATATTGAGTAAATAAACCACTGGGCTGGAGATCACAAAGAAACAGGAGGTAAATCAAAGAAACAGAGCAAGTCAATAGTATGAGTAACATTAGTAGTGCTAAAAAGTGTTATTACTGTTAGAGTCTTGGTGGTAGCAACTACCATTTACTGAGTGCCAGCTGGATGGTAGGTATATTGCTGCATGTGCCATATGCATTATTTCATTTAATCCTCACAGCAACCCCATGAGGGGGCCATTACCTTGTCCATTTTATGGATGAGGAATCTGAGGCTAAGTAAATTAAAGTAATAGCTATGTGTTTAGGAGGAGCCAGAATTCAATTCCAAGCTTGTCTGACTTCCTATCCAGGTGTTACACTACATTGCTTCTTGTATTCAAGTAACAGTCATCTTAATGGAAAAAGTTAACCGGACAATAAGCTGGAAAAATTTGTTTTTCTTGTTCTAGAAATGGGAAAAGACATTTCTTCTTGTAAGAGGTGGTATCATTCCAGGCATGTTGTCTTAAGTGTATTTTACCAGGAGTGGGGCATTATTTGTGCTGAGCTTCAGTATGACTTTGTGAATCAAAGGATCTTAGAAGTCCAAGTCCAACCAACTGCTTATGCTTTAACCACCTCTAAGACATTCAAATCAAGCTTTCCTAAGAGTCGTCCAAAGCATTTTATTCCATCTTTGCATCATTCTTAGTATAATGGAGTATCATAAGCTGTTTTCCCCATTTTCTTCCTCATGTGGCATACAATGTCACCTTGAACAGACCCACTCTTTTAAAGGAATATTCACCATTAGTGGTTCCCTCAACTGTGTAAGTGAAAAATTAAACTGGGTAAGAGCTGTCTTATGTATCATGACAAAGGTAGGTCCCTACAATACTCCACAGTACACTGTATTGGTCATTGGTGGGTAAGGAGATCAGTTTGCATAAGGAGACAGGGATCTTCTGTGAAGAAAAAGGAGACAGGGATCTTCTGTGAAGAAAATATCC
Organism: Procyon lotor; assembly: GCA_028646535.1. NCBI lineage: Eukaryota > Metazoa > Chordata > Mammalia > Carnivora > Procyonidae > Procyon > Procyon lotor. The sequence continues at coordinate 36,633,310 of CM053603.1, forward strand.
TATATCCTATGACTTGAAATTGGTAAAAATTTCCAGACCAAGAAGATTTTGTTTAAAATACACCCATCCAGAGGGGCACGTGGGTGGCTCAGTTGATTAAGTGTCTGCCTTCGGCTCAGGTTATGATCCCGGGGTCCTGGGATGGAGCCCTAGTTTGGCTTCCTGCTCAGTAGTGAGCTTGCTTCTCCATGTGCCTCTCTCCCCACCCCCACTTCTTCCCTATGTGTGCTCTCTCACTCTGTCTCCCAAATAAGTAAAATCTTAAAAAACAAAACAAAACAAAACACCACAAAACACCCACACAGGCAACACACAAACATATTCTTCGGCTTGAGCTATAGGAAAAAAAAAACCCTCTAATTTCCATGTATGGGCCCCTGAGTCTTTTCTTAGCTTAAGTATCCCTCCCTCATTCAATTATTCCTCCTACGATAAGGTTTGATGCTCATGTCATACTGGCCCACTTCTCTAAAGTGCTCTTGTTGTTGTATATCTCACTTGTAAGTTCTCTTGCACAAAACCTATTTCAAAAATGCAGCTCTAGTGTGAGATGTCTCTCAATCTCTGTCTGTCTGTCTCTCTCTCGAACAGCAAGGAATGATACTTTCTTCCATTCCATAAACTACGCTTGTATCCAAGTAACTACAAAATGCATTATCATCTTGAGCAGCTACATTCCAGAACTGACAAACTTTTGAGTTTACTGTCAAGACCATGAAACCTCTTTGAGTCACTATTGTACTTTGATGTACTATTTCTTCCTCATCCTGCATCTTGTAATTGATGTTACAGACTCAAAGTCCCAAGACTATGCTGGAGTTTATCCTGTTAGATTCTGTCTAAAATTCTGGCTTATTGCCACGTTGGTGTTCCCATTCTGCCTTCCAGTATACTCTCAACCTCACTCAGCTTTTTAATCCATAGATAAGTCAAAGGTACCTTCTTAATATAAGTGTAACTAGATGACTAGTTACAATTAGGGATTCTTTCTATGGCTATAGATCTCAAATATACCTAAATAGGAAGATTCATGCCTCTAATTCCTCTTCATACAAGTTTTTTAGGGAACTGCTCAAAGAAAAATTATAAATGCTGATGGAGAGGAGGTTTGTACAAAATTTTTAAAACACTGGTAACTTTCTAAAAAATAGAATAATGTTATGATCCAGCAACTGCACTATTAGGTAATTACCCAAAGGATATAAGAATACATATTTGAAGGGGTACATACACCCCGATGTTTATAGCAACATTATCAACAGCCAAACTATGGAGAGAGCCCAAATGTCCATCAACTGATTAATGGATAAAGAAGATGTGGGGTAAATGCACTTCTTGAGATAAGCACTGTGTGTTGTATATAAGTAATGAATCACTGAATTCTATTCCTGAAACCAATATTGCATGGTTTGGTAACAAGTTTAAATTTAAAAAGATAAAAAGAACAATAAAAAATAAAAATAAAACACTGGAAACTTTCAATACATATTTGTTTAGTGGCTAAATGGTGAATCTTAACTTTACCCTTTGTATTCTAAAATATCAATATTCCTCATCCATCCATCCATCTGTCTATCCATCTAATACACTGTTTCTGAGCACTTACTATGCACCATCAGCTGCATGCTAGGTCTTGGGGCTACCAGGGCAAATAAAGCTGAGTCCTCCTCCACCCAGTCTGATGATAGTGGTAAGAACAAAAGAGGAGAAAGTCAATTACTCAGCAACTACGGTACAGCACACAGTACTGTGAAAGCATAAAGGATGAAGAGCTAACTCTGCCCAGAGTTTGTACGTAGAGATGGGAGTCACTAACAGTTCCTGTAAAGGCTGATATCTAAATTAAATTCTGAAGGAGAAGTACCAGCCAGGTGAAGAGTAGAGTCAAATATTTTTCATTAGAAGAAGCGGAAGAAAGTACAGCGTGCCTGGGTGAGGGCAAGTCATTTAAAATAAAATCTCTGGTGAGGGTTGTTACTGCTAACTTATGATTTCCACATGGCTTTCAATAAAATATGAAAAGAACCTATTTTAGTCAAGTGACTAGAAGCAAGAAAACAAAGAAAAGAAGAGATATACTATAGAATGACTTTTATAGGGACAGGGAAGAAAAAGAAAACAGATGGATGGAAATTTTGGCACATGACACTTTGCTCTTTAAAACACCCAGGAAGGGAGTGCCTGGGTGGCTCAGGGGGTTAAAGCCTCTGCCTCTGGCTCAGGTCATGATCTCAGGGCCATGGGATGGAGCCCCGCGTCAGGCTCTCTGCTCAGCGGGGAGCCTGCTTCCACCCCTCCCCGCCCTTCTTAAAAAGAAAAAAAAAAAAAAACAACACCCAGAAGGTTATTTACTGTCACACACACACACACACACACACACACACACACAAAACCAAAAAACCCCTCCATTTTTCTTAAAACGTGCAAGTTTCCCAGTTTATATTTTTATTTTGAATCATTTTTCTTAGAATTTAAGACCGATGAATCCCCAGATCTGTACCCCTGAAACAAACAATACATTATGTATTGATTAAAAAATTAAATAAATTTAAAAAAAGATTTTCACTTTACTAAAAAAAAAAATACAGTTTCAAATAAATGGTGAGTGACACAGCGTCAACATTAGGAGCAAAGTAGGATATGGTAAAGACTGGAAAACTGAAAAATGAAAAACTAGTGTCCCAACCAAATGGGGTAGATGCTGCTCAAATAATGCGCCCTGATTACCAAGAAGAATTTAAGTCCCATAGAACAAGTTCTCCATTTTTCTTTTCTTACCAGAAACGAAAAATCTGGTAAACTAATTTCACTTTATACATGATATCTTTTTGAAGGGGTCAGGGGTAGTTGGGGAGGGAACAACTAATTAAAAATGTTGAGAAGCCCAATACAAGTCACTATTTTAAATTGAGCACATATGCTGGCCACTACCAGTCTTCAAATTGTAGTTTAGATGCTTGATAATCAATTTCTTAACAATTAGTGATTAGATTTCCTCAAAAATCTCAGGTCCAAGTTTCAAATTTCAGCCAAATAATGACATACTTTAGGACCAATGTAATGGATAACATTTCATTTTTGGCCTCAGGATGACTTAAGACCTGAAACACATCTGACTCTTCACTCTTTTCCCAGACCCCAAAGTGATCTCACCTTCTAGTGGCTGCCAGGACAAGCACATATATTAAGTGGCTTATCTGCTGGGAGTTTGTCAATGTGATTAATTAAAGAGCCAAGTGTAGGAGGGAAACTTCTTGCATATCCTTTTCCATGCAGTGATTTTTTTGAGAGACTATCTTATCACAATTAAATTCCAATTTCACAGTTTACTAGCTTTTTTCACTACAAACATGAATGCATTCATAATGCCAAGAAAGTATAGAGGAACTGACATCCTGTTCACTGTTTGACTGCATATTAAATTCCCACAGTAAGCAGCCAGTACACGTATATATATGAGTTGGGGAAACTCAAATTGGTTTCTGTGAGATTAAACATGTAATTTAAAATGGATTTTCCTTTGGGAATGACTTTCCAAGTGTAGAAATAATTCAAGTGGTTTCTATATTTTCATATTTGACTTATCTTAAATTTTTGTTTGATGGTCATTCAGCTTTCTGGGGAAAGGCCGGGAATTGTTAGGGGATTATTTTACTACTCATGGTGTAGGGGAGCAAATATTGCCATCTTAAGATATGCCTCTTTGGCATACTGATTATTTTAAGGTGGTGATTTTTCAGAAACTGCAGACAAAGGAGACTCTCTGAAAACCTAGCAGAAGTTACCCTTTTGTAAAAGACACCTACATTCTCACAGGAAATTTCCATTTTTAAGGGTGTCTGCCTGGCTGTATTAAGAAGGGGAAATGAGGGGCACATGGGTGGCTCAGTGGGTTAAAGACTCTGCCTTCAGCTCGGATCATGATCTCAGGGTCCTGTGATCAAGCCCCACATCGGGCTCTCTGTTCAGCAAGGAGCCTGCTTCCCCCTCTCTCTCTGCCTGCCTCTCTGCCTACTTGTGATCTTTCTCTCCCTCTCTGTCAAATAAATAAATAAAATCTTAAAAAAAAAAAAAAAAGAAGAAGAAGGAATGACTCTATATCTCTAGAAACTCTTATCAATGGAGAAGGCAAGGACTTAAACCTGCATGACAACCCAACCCTTCTTTACTGTGCTTTCCCTGGTAACCTTCCACAACTTACACCCCACCCCAATATCTTCTTTTGTCTTTAGCTGACAAAGCTGACAATGGTATTTAAGGTGATAGCTTTGGGAGTGTTAATCAGTTTTCTCAGCTCTTTCCCACGTGTACAATAAGTATATATGCTTTTAAATTGACTTCAGTATTCTCCCGTTCGTCTCTCATGTCAGTTTGATTCCTAGACAAGCTAGAAGAATCTGGAAATGCAAAGTAGCATCTTTCTCTCCTCAACAGTAGCCAGTTGGACAAGCAACAAGCATTTATTCAATGCTGAGAAAAATAAGAAGAAAAAAAGAACAAAGAAAATGAACCAGAAACATAATACTGGCCTTTAGAAAGCTTCAAGTATGGTTGTGCTGGCAAAATATATGTCCATATACTAAACGGAGAATAATTTCAAAGGAACACATCACAATTTGTTGACTACCAACAAGTAGTGCTGTAAAACAGAATGTGTCAGATGTGATATAAACCTGAGCCAACTCCGAAGTGGCAAAAAGCTTTCCACAACAACTTGGATACTTCTTATTGGTATGCACATTTTTTTAAAAGGTACCATTTGAATATTTATTAAATGTCAGGAATGATTCTAAGCATTCTGCATACATATATATCCAAAGCCAGGAGGTAAACACTATTAATATACTCAGCTTTTGGATGAGGAATTTGAAGCTTAGAGAGGTTGAATAACTTGCTCAGAATCATACAACCAGCAAGTTCAGATTTGTACCTAGTTCTGACTGATTCAAAATCCAAGAGTTTGTCTGTGTTTTTTTTTTTTTTAAGATTTTATTTATTTATTTGACAGAGAGAGAGAGATCACAAGTAGGCAGAGTGGCAGGGAGAGGGGGAAGCAGGGTCCCCACTGAGCAGAGAGCCCGATGTGGGGCTTGATCACAGGACCCTGAGATCATGATCCGAGCTGAAGGCAGATGCTTTAACCCACTGAGCCACCCAAGCGCCCCCAAGAGTTTTTAAATTTTTATAGACTTCATTTAATTATTTGAGAGAGATAGAGCATGAGTGGGTGGGGGGAGATGGAGTGGGAGAGACACACTCCTCGCTGAGCACGTAGCCCAATGAGGGGCTCGATCCCAGGACCCAGGGATCATGACCTGAGTCAAAGCAGACACTTAACTGACTGAGCAACCCAGGAACCCCAAAGCCAAGAGTTTTAATTACCATGCTATAACTTTCAGTACCTGGAATGCTACTTGACACAAACAAAGCCCCAAGAAAGTATCTCATGAATGAATATTTCCTTGGTTATTTATTATTAGCCACAAAGATTTTTTTCATCCATCCCAAAATGCATTCATGATTTAAATGTTTTGAATCAGTACATTTTGAAAAAAGACATGATGCTTGATGTCATGCATTGCTAATACTTTAGTCAATTAGCAACCTTTTAACCAGTTTTAAAATTGTATTTAAAATACTTTGACAATTTTATCAGACTTTCTAAAAACAAGTATTCCTCAATTATTACATTAAAAAACTAATTATGTGACATTTGCAAAAGAACAGGTACAACATGAAGTTTTTAGAAGGCTGCTTATTCATGACCAAATCACCTCCCTCCCTTGGATATCAATTTCAGACTGTCCTTGAGGATGTGACTTTCAGGGTCACAATTCTGTGGCTCTGTGTTTGGAAACGTGAAATAGTTTGGGATCAGCAATTCAATTAAGGGATCTTTATCAGTTATTAGTCTTCAGGCAACATACAGCCAGTGCAGAAGTACAGGCAACCAGGACCTGCTGGAGACCCACCAGGAAAAAGAAGGTCAATGGAGAGCAAAACTAACCTGTCTGTAGGGGCTACCAAATCCAAGGCTATTAGTTAAATCATCGTAATTTGGAATTAAAAACCATAATTTGGAACTAAAAAAGACCTTTAAATAGCTAGCCGTCTTCTGGTTTAGACCCAAAGGGAGTTCAACCTAATGGGGTCAATAAAGTTCTCCTACACATAGGTGCTCAATATTTGTTTAATGAATGATCTTCCACTTATCTTCTGTGAGAAAGCATTTTGACCATTTTGACATATCAAAGGGGCAGTGGATGTCAGCTTCTGGGGAAGATACTTAAGAGTTCAAGAGCAGATACGCTTTCAAAGTTTCAAGTAGAGGATCCTTGTCTATGAATCAATGCCCAGGGTTCTTTATCTCCAAGATACCTTGCTGATGTGATGTACATTTTAAATTAAAGTAAAAAATTTATGAGATCATTGTAAGAAAGCCAAGTTTAGATTACACTCCAAACCAACAGGCAAATAAAACTTTCCTTATTTTCAGTGCTGTTATCTCTAAATTAATTTGTCTCTGACTTCTCAAAGACTCATTACTTTGGGAACAGAGTGCGATAATAATACAAAAAGTTAATACACACACGCGCAGAGGATCTAAGCACTAGTGCGTTCATTAAATTAGGGCTAAGGGGAATATAGGGCAATGCGGAAGAACATGAAAATATGAGAAAATCAGCTATGAAAAAATGAGAGAGAGGAGCAAAAAATGGCCTGTTGGGCCCATATTTTGTAGATAATAACAAATAATTTGATTCCAGATAGAGGCTAAGGGAAGGTTATGACAGTTATGAAGGTATGGTGCAGGGTGGGTTTAGGAAATTGAGGGGGGATGGAAAATTGTTTGGCTTATGTGGAACTGATTTTGTATGAGTGAATGATTAGATATAAATTATGAAAAGAAGGAAAAGGAGAAACTCATAATAACATTGGAATTCCGAATTAAGATATAAAACAATGGGCGCTTTAAATTCAGAATGGGGATTAAATATAAATATAAGAATATCTGTGGGAGATTACTATGGCATGTGTGTCTGAGATGGACAGACAGAGGAAGGGGAGATGTTGGAGATGCTCTGATGTATTTCAGAAACAGGTGTCAAGTGTTTGCTCAGGGCGGAGGTTCTTATTTCCAAATCACAAAATGATCTAGTAGAGGCTCAAATTTGAAAAAGTAAAAAAGCAAAGTATCATGCTCATTTTCACCTCTCCCTTAAATTCCTTCATTCATAACAGGTGGATATTTGTAGGAACCTAATCATTTTTGCAGCAAACTTTTATTTGACAACTGGAGACAAGAAAGAAGGAGATTTTGTTTTTCACTCCTTTTCATTGCCATAGACCATCAGACAGGATACAGACTGAGAAAATGTTTAAGTGAAGTGTATGTGTCAGATCTGTACATTTTCTCTGATTGATCTTCAGTGGCCATGATGAACCCAATTCAATGTGTACTGAATCAGAGAAGGAGATAACTTATTGTAATAGTGATTGACAATAATGATGGCAATGACAACAATACTCACCATTGAGCGAAACCCTACTATGTGCTAGAAACCTAGCCTTGTAGGAATTTCGTATACAGTGTCTACAATGTCTCAAATCTTCACAATAGTCTTGGAAATTAGGCAAAATAGAACTATACCAATTTTGTAGAAGAAACAGAAGTTTAAATGACTTGCTTGATATCTCAGGTTAGAAAACAGAGTCTGGATTTGAACACAGGCTTGAGTCTCTGACACATTGTTCCCACTACGTCATTCATTAGGAGAGTAATAAAGCCCACCTGGATCAGAAACTTGTAAAATACAGTTTACAGAAGATTCCAGTGTTTCAGTGTATGATGAAGATATCTAAAATCCACCCTCCATGTGGGAGAACACTTCACAGACAGATGCCAATATTTAGCAAATTTGAATGTGTAGTTTAATGGTGATGAATGAAAATCTAGGATGAAAATCTGTTTCATTGGTATTTTGATAGAATTACCAGTATCTTTGGAGAAACATCAAGGATAAGCAGGACGCTATTTCAAAAGATGCTATCTTATCACACATTATTTCTCTAGCAAGCAATCTACTACCCATGGGCTTGCAGTTAACATTGTAAGAGGCTTGTTGAAGCCCTAGCGGAAATAAAAATTTATGAGGCACTGCTTTATCTTTCCAACTGAGGTAATTCAGACTTTGTGAACTTTAAGAGATCAGTTCTGCATAACTTATTCAACAAAATGTAGAACCATAACTACATTTTATTTGTACATTATATAAATGTGCAAATAACCTCAGTTGTCTAAATAATAAATATGGTAGTTGAGGCTTTTCCTCTGGAACACCCTGCACCCTGCGCCTTGAGCAGTCTTCCTGGCTAGCGTCCACTCAGCCTCCCTGAAAGGTGCCTGGGTGTCTTTTGGGAAGACTGCTCTCACTTCCTAGGCAGCATTAGGCCCTGTAATCCCCTTCAACTCCCTACTTAAAATGTGAACCTCATCACAGCAGCCACTACACTGCTATTATCCTTACACTAGAGAAGAGTCAGAGAAGTGCACTTGCTCTTATTTGCAGAGTTTGAGAGAGACAGAGATGACATTCTTACTCAGCTGGTCAGATTCTAGGGCCCAATACTCCTAACCACGGAGTGAGGGGCCTTTCCAGCTTACACACTTTATATATTTTTGCCTCTCGGGATTTAGCAAAATATCAGACACATCAGAGGAACTCAATGAAAGAATGAACAAATACTTTCAACTCAAAGGGGACATCAGCTTTTCCATCCCAAGGCTACTGCTGACCCACAGGGCCCTGTCACATGGGCAGTGAGTAAAAAGGCAGTGATAATTGAGTACTTCCCTTACACTATCTTCTGGAGGAAAATAAAAGCAAAAAAGATAGTCTGGGGAAAACAAAACCAAAAAAAAAAAACTCTGCTTCTTGGTTCCCACTGCTTCCTACCTTCTACCCCCAAAACAATGGCAGCATCTAACCAGCTTGCTCTGCTGTGATCTCTTCTCTTGCTAACTGCCAGAGTCAGCTCTCCTAGATAACAGACAGAAGGGCCTTATTCAAGGCTTTCAAGAACTTATTTTCTAATCAAAACCTCATCTGTCTCAGTCTACAGATCTCTCTAATACAGTCTGATTTCTCATTATTTCCCAAACCACATTCTTTAATTTCTACATTGTCACAAAAATAAACCATCCTAACAACCCTTCTGAATTTCATTATGTAGTCCATCTTTAATTTTCAGGGTAATGCAGGGATTAGCAAACTACATCATGCCACCTGTTTTTTATAATGCCTCTAGGCAAAGAATGTTTTTAAGAATTTTAAATGCTTGGGGCGCCTGGGTGGCTCAGTGGGTTAAAGCCTCTGCCTTCAGCTCAGGTCATGATCTCAGGGTCCTGGGATCAAGCCCCACATCGGCTCTCTGCTTGGTGGGGAGCCTGCTTCCCCCTCTCTCTCTGCCTGCCTCTCTGCCTACTTATGATCTCTCCCTGTGTCAAATAAATAAATAAATAAATCTTAAAAAAAATTAAAAAAAAATTTAAATGCTTAAAAAAATCAAAGGGAATACTCTATGACTTCTGAAAATGATATGAAATTCAAAATTTATCTATAAATAAAGCTTTATTGGGACACAACCAATTCATTTACATATTGTCTAAGGCTGCTTTTGTGCTGTAACTCTAGAGGTAAAGAGTTACAACACAGACCATTTGGTCTGGAAAGCCTAAAATATTTATAATCTGGCACTTACAGTAAATTTGCCAACCTCTGGGATAATGGTATAAAATGATGGTGTGCTATCACTGAATATCTACTCTCATGAGACATGGGTACCACTAGCCATTCTTTATTTCATTCAGACCTCCCGCCTGGGGAAGGTGGATATTATTCTCCCAAATTGTAGACGTAGGGACTGGGATTGAACAATTATAAAGAACTAAAAGCAGAACTAAAAACCTTCAGATTGCACAGCCCATTCATAGTTTTTCCTCTATGACAAGCTATTTCTCTGTATACTTAAGAACAAAGCAAATACATAGACAAGTGTGATATCACACAATCCACATTCAATACTTAAATAATAATGGGATGCCAAGTAATGACATGGCCCTAGGGAAACCCAGCTAATTCAGGATATACTAATTGCATCAATAAAGCTGCCTGGGTCTCTTTTTTCTCAATTCTTAACTTTACCTGGCACATAGATTCTTTTTTCTCTTTTCTTTAAACAACTGCAGATCCTTTCAGGTAGAATTTCAGACTTCCTTTCTATCACTTTTGTCTTTCATCTATTGATCAATTTATTCTTTAAAGGAATAGATTTTTTTCAAGTACAATGTTGTTCCTTGAATTTCACATGACAATTTTTAAATCAGCGCTTCATAGCACAGCTATGTGAGCTAGCTAAGCTTACTGCTCTTTAGATTTCAGGACATCTGGAAGGGAATAAAGAAAAAAAGACAAAGAAAACACTTTAATTTTTCCTCCAAAGCATACATATCCTGAATCTCATAGGCCAAACCAAGCAGAGTCACCATAAAATGGAAAGTAAACAGAAGAAATCCAGCTAAGATAATATAAGTAAGCCTGGATGATTTTTTTTTTTTTTTGGAACCAAATGAACCATTCTGACTGGTAGGTAGTTTTGGTTCATGTTTAGAAGCAATCTTAAGAACCCGAGATCTCAGTTATTGGATCTTAATTCTTGGAAAGGTAACCAACCCTTAAGAAAACAATTATTTTTACATAACTGTCCTTCTGCACTTGCCTCTAATAATAAAAGCCAACATTTATTGTCCACTGCCATGTTTTACACCCTCAACATGTATTAATTTGTTTAATCCTCACAATGGTCCTATGAGGTAATACTATTATTAACTCCATTTCACAGATGAATAAGCAAAAGTACAGCAGGGTAGGAGACCTGCTCAGTGACATTCAGTTAGTGACACAGACAGGACCGAACAGAATAACTCAGAGTGTGCAGCCCTAACCACAAAATGGACTCCTTCTGGTCTGCTTTCCAATGTGTCACAACTATTGAATTAAATATCAAATGGTATATATATCATTTAATCAAACATTTTCATTGTGTAGCTTGGTGGCTGCTCAAAATCTTGTTCATTTGGTTTTTGCTCTTTTTCTAAGGGTTAGTTGTCATGAAGATGGATTTAAAAAAAAAAAAAGTCTTGATAAAAGCCTTTAGTTGGGCACTCTGCAAATAAACTGGAAAAATAACAGCAAAGATCTCCTTGTGAGAAATTCTGGATCTTATTTAACAATCTTAAGATTATAACATTTAGGGGCGCCTGGGTGGCTCAGTCGTTAAGCGTCTGCCTTCCGCCCAGGTCAGATCCCAGGGACCTGGGATCAAGCCCCGCATTGGGCTCTCTGCTCTGCAGGAAGCCTGCTTCTCCTGCCACCATTCCTTCTGCTTGTGTTCCCGCTCTCGCTGTGTTTCTCTCTGTCAAATAAATAAAATCTTTAAAAAAAAAAAAAAAAAGATTATAACATTTACACGAAGATTCTGAAAGTGTGTATGTCTATGACTGCCTAGACAGTAATTTCCCATCTTTGATGAAGATGATCAATGTAAGAGCAGATTATCATGTTTTAACTGTAGCAACACACACACACAAATTAATATGAAGTCATTAATCCAATCAGAAGGGAGACTTGGAGACCAAAAATTATCCAGATTATAATGAATTTTTTTGTAGTGACATTATATTTTTTCTTTTAAGCTATAGCTCAAATAATTGATATATAACATTATATATCAATTATTGATATATACATTGATATATATCAATGAAAAAAACAAGAATATACAATGGGAAAAGGACAATCTCTTCAATAAATGGTGTTGGGGATGAATTCAATGGAATGAATGGAACATTCAACGAAATGAAACTGAAAACTGAACAACTCTTTTATACCATATCTAAAGGGAGAAACCTCAAAGTGGATTAAAGACTTGAATGTATATATACATTGATATATATCAATGTATATATACATTGATATATATCAATAATTGATATATAACATTATATAATTGATGTATAACATTATATTACTTTCAGGTGTATAATATAGTGACTTAACATTTGTAGAGTCACAAAATAGTCACCACTGTAAGTCTAGGTACTGTCTGTCACCTTTCAAAATTAATATGTTATTGACTGTATTTCCCATGCTATACATTACATCTTCAAGACTTATTTTATAACTCCAAGTTCCTACTTCTTAATGCCCTTTATCAGTTTTTTTCCTCCCCTAGCAACAATACCCCCCCTTCCCTCTGGCAACAACCAATTGAATCTCTGCCTGAGTCTGGGTTTTGTGTTATTTTGTTTTACTTATCTTCCATATACAAGCAAAATCATATGGCATTTGTCTTTCTGTGTCTGACTTATTTCACTTAATACCCTTTGGTACATCCATGTTTACTGTGGCAGTGGTAAAGTTTCATTCTTTTTTTATGGCTGAGTAGTATTCATGTGTATGTGTGTACATATGTACGTACGTGTACACACACACACACACACACAGATTTTTTAATCCATTTATCCATTGATGGACACTTTGGTTCCTTCCACATCTTGACTATTGTAAGTAATACTTCAGTGAACTTGAGAGTGTCTATGCTTTTTCAAATTAGTGTTTGTGTTCTTCAAATGCATTTTCAGTAGTGCAATTGCTAGATCATATGGTAGATCTTTTTTAAAAAATCTTGCATAACCTCTGTACCATTTTCCATAGTGGCTGCACCAATTTGCATTCCCACCAACAGTGCTCTAGGGTTCCCTTTTTTCCATATCCTCACCAACAGTTGTATTTATTTTTGTACTAGCCACTTCTAGGTGTACAGTATCATCTCATTGTGGTTTTGACCTGCATTTCCCTGATGACTAGTGATGCTGAGCATCTTTTCATATGCCTGTTGTTAATCTGTATGACTTCTTTGGAAAAACTTCAGACCCTCTTCCCATTTTTTAAATGAATTTTTTTTCTCCTTGTTATTGAGTTGTATGACTTCATTGTATATTTTGGATATTAACCCATTATCAGATATATGGCAGGCAAATATCTTTACCCATTCAGTTAGTTGCCTTTTTATTTTGTTGATGATTTCCTTCACTGTGGAGAAGCTGTTTGGTTTGATATAGTCCCATTTATTTATTTGTCTTTTTGTATTCCTTGCCTTTAGAATCACATCCAAAACACACACACACACACACACACACACACACATGCATGCATGCACCATTGCTAAGACCTCTGTCACAGAGCATACCACTATGTTTTTTTCTAGCAGTTCTATAGATTCAGGTTTTATATTCAAGTCTTTAATCCACTTTGAGGTTTCTCCCTTTAGATATGGTATAAAAGAGTTGTTCAGTTTTCAGTTTCATTTCGTTGAATGTTCCATTCATTCCATTGAATTCATCCCCAAGACCATTTATTGAAGAGATTGTCCTTTTCCCATTGTATATTCTTGTTTTTTTCATAAATTAATTGACCATAAATACATAGATTTAGATTTCCATTCTGTTCCATTAATCTATGTGTCTCATCTTATGTCAATAAAACACTATTGATTACTACACCTTTGAAAGCTGAGAGCATGATACCACCAACCGTTTTCTTTTTTTTTTTTCAAGATGGTTTTGATGATTTCTTTTGGGGTCCCCCTACAAATTTTAGAGTTATTCTAGTTCTGTGAAAAATGCCATTAGTATTTTGATAGAGAGTGCACTGAATCTTTAGATTTATTTGAATAAGGACATTTTAACATGTTCTAATCCATGAGCACAGAATATCCTTCCATTTATTTTGTTTTCTTCAATTTCTTTCATCACTGTCATAGGTTTATTCATAGGTGAATAAAGATCTTTTATTACCTTGATTAAATTTATTCCTACATATTTCATTATTTTTGATACTATCATAAATAGGATGGTTTTCTGGATTTTTCTTTCTGATAATTTATTATCTTGATTTTTCTTTCTGGTGATTTCTTTCTGGTGTATAGAAATGCAAGAAATTTTTGCCTGTTAATTTCGTATCTTACATCTTTATTGAATTCATTTATTACTACTGTTTTTTGGTGGAGTCTTCAGGGTTTTATATATATAGCAACATGTATCAGAAAATACTAACAGTTTACTCCTTCCTTTGTCATTTGTATGCCTTTTATTCCTTTCTTATCTAATTGCTATAGCTAGAACTTCAAGTACTATGCTAAATAAAAGTATCAAGAGTGGGCATACTTGTCCTGTTTTTGATCTTAGAGGAAAGGCTTCCCGTTTTTCCCATTGAGTGTGATATTAGCTGTGAGCTTGCCATACACAGTGTTTATCATGTTGAGTTACATACCCTCTACCACCACTTTGTTCAGTTTTTTTTTTAATCAAGGTTGAATACAGATATTGCCACATGCCTCTTCTGCATCTATTAAAATGATCATTTTTTAAAAAATTTTTTAACATGATGTATCATGTTGATTGATTTGCTGATATTAAGTCATCCCTGAGTCCTTGGAATAAATTCCCCTTGATCATGGTTTATGATCTTCTTAATGATTCGTCAGTGTGGTTTGCTAATATTTTGTTGAGGATTTTTGCATCTACGTTCATCATGAATATGGACCTGTAAATTCCCTTTTTTGTGGTGTCCTTGTCTGGTTTTGGTATTAGATAATGGTGGCCTCATAAAATGAGTTTGGTAGTTTTCCTTCTTCAACTATTTGGAATTGGTTGAGAAGGATATGATTAAATTTTCTTTGTGTGATATAATTCATCAGTGAAGCCATCTGATCCTTGTCTTTTGTTTGTAGGAAGATTTTTTATTACTGATCCTTATTAGAATCAGTTTATGCAGATTTTCTATTTCTTCATTATTCAGCCTTTGAAGATTGTAAATTCATAAAAAAATCTTTCTTCAGGATCCTCAATTTGATGGCATAAAATTTTTTGATAGTAGTCTCTTACAATCCTTTGTATTTCTCTATAGTATTGGTTGTAATTTCATTTTCATTTTTGACTTTATGTATTTGAGCCCTCTTTTTTTTTTTGGTTGGTCCACCTAAAGGTTTATCAATGTTCTTTATCTTGGTGAGTCCTCCTAAAGGTTTGTCAATGTTCTTTACAAGTAATCAGCTCTTAGTTTTACTGATCTTTTCTATTGTCTTTTACTCTGTATTTCACTTATTTTTACTTCAGTCTTTGTGTCCTTCCTTCTACTAACTTTAAGCTTCATTTGTTCTTCTTTTTCTGCTTTCCTTAGGTGTCAAATTGTTTACTTCAGATTTCTCTTGTTTTTTGAGGTAGGCTCATATTGCAATAAATTTCTTTCTTAAACCACATTTGCTATTTCCCATAGATTGTTATGTTGTATTTGTTTTCTTTGTCTCTATACACTTTTAAATTTCTCTTTTGATTTATTCTATTACCCAGTAATTCTTCAGTAGCATGTTGTTTAGGCTCCACATGTGTAGTTTTTTCCAGTTTCCTTCTTGTAATTGATTTATAGTTTCATACTTTTGTGGTTGGAAAAGATGCTTGATATAATCTCAATATTCTTGAATTTATAGAGATTTATTTTGTGGCCTAACATGTAATCTATGAATGTTCCATTGCACTGGAGAAGAATACATATTCTACTGTTTAGGGGTGGAATGTTTTATATATATCTAGTAAGTACATTAGGTCTTAGTCCCTGTTAAGGCTGATGTTTTCTTACTGATTTTCTATCTGGATGATTAATCCAATAACATAAAATCCCCTACTATAAATTGTACTATTGTCACTTTTCCCCCTTTAATTCTGTTATTATTTGCTTTATCAATTTTGGTGCTCTCATCTTAGGTGGATATCTATTTACAAGTGTTGTATTTTCTTAATGGATATAACCCTTTATCATTATGCAGTCCCCCTCTTCATCTTCTATTATAGTCTTTGTTTCAAAGTCTATTTTGTTTGAAAAGAGTACAGCTATATCACCTTTTTGTTTTCATTTGCAAAGAGTATCTTTTTAGTTTCTTTTGCTTCCAGTCTGTGTGTGTCCTTACTTCTGAAGTGAGTCTCTTATAAACAGTATATATATGTGTGTGTGTGTGTGTGTGTGTGTAGTTTAAAAAAATCCACTCAGCCACTCCAAGTTTTTTGATTGGAGCATTTAGTCCATTTCCAATTAATTATTCATAGGTTTGTACTTACTGTCATTTTGTTAATTGTTTTCTGACTGATTTTATAGATGCTCTCTGTTCCTTTCTTCTTCTCTTTCTTCCCTTGTGGTTTACTTCTTTAGTGTTTTGGTCAGACTCCTTTCTTATTTTGTGTATTTACTGTAAGTTTTTCCTTTGTGGTTATTGGGAGGTTTACATATATTATCCTATGAATCTAACAGTCTATTTTAAGTTGATAGCAACTTTAAATTTGAACATATTCCAGAAGTCTACATTTTTATTCTCTTCTTTCATGTTTCATGTTTTTAGCATCACTTTTTACCTATTTTTATGTATTCCTCAACTATATAGTTAATTTTACTACTTTTGTCTTTTAAACTTCTTAGTAGCTTAATAAATGATTTATCTACTACGTTTACTATAGTTATTTTTTTCCAGTGAGATTTTACTTTTGTGTTTTATTAATTAGTACCATTTCTTTTCATCTTAAAGAACTCCTTTAATATTTCTTATAAAACTGGTTTAGTATCAATAAACTTTTGCTTGTCTTATAAACTCTTTACGTCTCCTTCAAACCTGAATGATAACTTTGTTGAGTACTCTAGCCGGAAGTTTTTTCCTTTAAGCATTTTGAAGGGATCATGCAACTGCCTTCTTGCTTGCAAAGATTTTGCTGAGAAACCTGCCAGTAGCTTTGTAGGGTTTCCTTTGTATTTAAGAGTTTCTTTTTCTCATGCTGCTTTTAAAATTCTTAACTTCTGCCATTTTAATAATAATGTGCCTTGGTGTGAGTCTCTCTGGGGTCCTCTTATTTGGAACTCACTAGACTTCCAGGATTTTAATGTCTTTCTTTCCCAGGTTGGTAAGCACCACCACTAACCACCCCACCCATCCTAGCATGATGGCAGTGGGATGACATGTAATGAGCTTGCCTGCTTGTGCCTGCAGGCCATGTAGAGAATACAGTAATGATATCCGCCAGTGTTTCCATCTCCCAGGAACACACCTCAAATGTTCCTGTCCC
>CM053603.1:36651036-36684411 GCA_028646535.1 Procyon lotor
GGAACATAAGAATCAGTGCCTTTGGTGACCAATAAATCAAAAGCATTCAATTGTAAAAATATTGAGGGGAGAAGTAAGAAAACAAAAAACACCCAAAAACATCCCCAAAAAACAAAGAACAGAGCCTCTGAGATCTGTGGGATAAAATAAAATTGTCTACTATACAGGTAATTAGATTCCAGAAGAGACTATAAACTTGAAATGTGAAAAAGCACTTCAAGAAATAATGGCAGTTTTTCCAAAATTTGGTCAAAGGCTTAAATTTACACATTTTAAGAAACACAGTAAATCCTAAGAGGAATAAATACAAAGAAAATCACACCTAGACCCACCATAATACAATTACTGAAACACAAAAATACCAAAATCTCAAATCAGCCAGGGAAGGGAAAACCTATTATAATACCATTTGTTACTTATTTCTTATTGGAAAAATGAAGTCCAAAGACAGTAGAATGACATCTCTAAAGTGCTAGAAGGAAAATAAAAACTCTTAGCCAAGAATTCTTTATCTAGCAAAAATATTCTTCAAGAATTAAAACAAATTGGTGTTTCAGCTAAATAAAAATTAAGAGTTTGTCATTAGCTGTACTGCATTATCTAAATGCATTAGCAAAATGCTAAAGTAAGATCTTTAAGCTGAAGGCAAATGTTCCTTGGATCTTTAGAAAGGAACTAAGAGTAGCAGAAATCTTAAATATGTAGGTAAATGTACAAGATTACTTTTCCCCTCCTAATTTAAAACACAAGGCTCATGAAATTATAGTTTGGGATTTATAATGTATCTAGATGCAATAAAAACAGGACAACCAGAGAAAGGAATGGGGAATAATGGAAAATTAGGGCTATACAGTAGCAAAGTTCTTTCATTTTATGCGAAATGATACAATATTAAATTTGAGTTGATGGTGACAAGGTAAAGGTACATATTTTAACCCTTAGAAAAACTACTAAAAATAATTCAAAGAGGTACAGTTAAAAAGACAGCAGTTACATGAAGTACAAGAACAGACTCCTAGAATATCAAAAATGGAAGAGAGTGTAGAGTACAATGTTTGATGTAATGTCACATTCCCTTTTATAAACATTTGACTGCTCACTTAGCCTCGACACTGCTCATATACTTCCAAATGAAAGGGCTCATGAAGCACCCAATTGCCCTCATGTTTCTGGTTCTAAGTTATACTTCTATAGAAAAAAAGTCTCTTCCTTCACAGAGAAGTATCTATTACTTCTTAATTAAATATCCAAACATTCATTTCTTCTCCACAGTTTTCCCTATTTATGGGGGAAAGGAGGTTGTTCTATTCTAGATGAGCTCATGAGTACCAGAACATTCACAGGCCACATAAAGATGACTTTATGCTCCCTGTGTCCTCCCCTAGCATCCTATTTATTTCCTTTGTAACCATTGCCAAAAATGTAAAAGACATGATTGTCAATTAATTTTATTTATTTAATGAATGTGCCTGACACCTAATAGGTGCCCAATGAAAGAGGAAGTTAAAACAAGCATAATGGGACAACTGTGTGGCTATTTGGCCATATATAAACTTAGATGTACATCTCCCACTGTATGGAAGAATAATCTTTAAAAGGATTAGAATTCTAATGTAAAAAAAAAAATGAAACTAAACAAGTACTTGAAAACATGAGTAAATTTCTCTTTAACCTTGGTACAGGGAAAGGCTTTCTAATTATTATTCAAGTTTAGAGAAAATATAAGAAAGATATATAAGAAAAAGAGAAAAAATATAAGAAAATAAGAAAAAGAGAGTAAATGTAACTTTTCTTTAATACTGTAGACAAAGACAAAAATGCACACTATGAACAAAATCCAAGAACTGACCAAATGGGAAAAATATTTGTGCACTCTCCCTCCCTCTCTCTCTCTCTATATATATGACACATATATGACATACATATATATATGAATATATATATACATATATGACAGAAAAATGACTGACATACATAAGAATAATCAAACATATCAGAACAAGAAGTAAATAGTCAGTGGGTATGTATCGTGAACCTTAGGTATCATGAATCTTATGTATCATAAGATACACTCTTACATTTTTTTTTACAGGTATTCATTTATTTTTTTTTTGAAAGAGAGAGAAAATAAGAAAGCACATGATATCCTGATTGTAATTTCTGTGAATTTTGACTTATCTTGACTGTTTCTTTAATTTCCACATTTGATTTACCTCTGAATTATATTCTGTATTGATCTTCTTGGTGTATATTCCTTAAGTATATCTTGTGAATACAAGAGCGAAATGAGGTATGGATATGTTCCAAGTAGCAAACTATCAGCTTTGTTGACAAGAATTTACTACTCTATTAAGGGGTTACATAACTTACTTTTACGGACCATTGTTTGATGTAGTTTCGATTTCTTAATCATGACAGAGGTTGAACAAACTGTGATAATAGCCGATAGTGCTCAATTTTATATTTCATTGTGTTATAATATCAATGTTCACATATATTATGAAATGAAGTTTAGTTTTTTATTCCCGTGTAATAATTAATGTTAAAACCATGACTAGACAGAACTTCTGTTTTGTCTCCATCAAAATCTTAAGCCATAGTGAAAATAACATTTTGCTTTAAGTTAGTTTTATTGGTGATGGTAAAAGATCTAACCTGCAGCTGGTGTGATCAAGTGTGATTTATTCTTGGGTTATTCAAGGGTGGTTCAATATTCACAAATCAATTAATGCGATACACTACACCGATATGAGAAGGGCTAAGAACCATGGGTTCATTTCAATAAATGCCAAAAAAGGATCTGACAAAGTACAACATCCATTCACAATAAAAACTCTCAAGAAAGTAGGTTTAGAGGGAGCATACCTCAACATAGTAAAGGCCATATATGAAGAAAAAAAAAAACACAGCTATCATCAACAATGGGGAAAGATTGAGAGATTTTCCCCTAAGGTCAGGAATAAGACAAGGATGCCCACTCTTACCACTTTTACTCAACATAGTACTAGAAGTCTTAGCTAAAGCACATGGACAACAAAAAGAAATAAAAGGGACTCAAATTGGCAGGCAAGAAGTAAAACTTAGACTATTCACAGATGACATAATACTATATATAGAAAACCCTAAAGACTACACCCAAAAAACCTGCTAGAACTGATTACTGAATTCAGTAAAGTCGCAGGATACACAAATCAATGTACAGAAAGCTGTTGCATTACTGGTTTATATTAATAATGAAGGTGCAGAAAAAGAAATTAAGAAAATAATCCCATTTACAACTACACCCCCAGTAATAAGATACTTAGGAATAAATCTAACTAAAGAGGTGAAAGAGATGTACTCTGAAAACTATAAAACACTGATGAAAGAAATTGAAGATGACAGGGACACCTGGGTGGCTCAGTCAGTTAAACATCTGCCTTTGGCTAAGGTTATGATCCCAGGGTCCTGAGATTGAGTCCTGCATGGGGCTCCTTACTCAGCAGGGAGCCTGCTTCTCCCTCTGCCTGCCACACACCCTCTCTCTCTCTGTCTGAGAAATAAACAAATCTTAAAAACAAAACAAAACAAAAAGAAATTGAGGATGACCAAAAAAAGACATTCTATGCTCGTGGATTGGGAGAACAAATATTGTTAAAATGTCTATACTAAAAAAAAAAAAAAAATGTCTATACTACCTAAAGCAACCTATGCATTTAATAAATCCCTATCAAAATACCAACAGCATGTTTCACAGAACTAGAAAAACAATCTTAAAATTTGTATGGAACCACAAAAGCCCCTGAATAGCCAAAGCAATCTTGAAAAAGAAAAGAAAAGCTGGAGGGAATCCCAATTCCAGACTTTGAGTCATATTACAAAACTATAGTAATCAAAACAGTATGGTACTGGCACAAAAATAGACACATACATCAATAGAACAGAAAACCCAGAAATAAACTTTACAATTATGTAGTCAATTAATCTTTGATGAAGCAGGAAAGAATATCCAATGGGAAAAAGACAGTCTCTTCAACAAATGGTGTTGAGAAAACAGGACAGCAACATGCAAAAGAATAAAACTGGAGCACTTTCTTACATCATACACAAAAATAAATTCAGGATGGATAAGAGACCTAACTGTGAGGTCTGAAATCATAAAAATCCTAGAAGAGCATCAACAGTAACCTCTTTGACATTGGCTGTAGCAACATCTTTCTAGATCCATCTCCTGAGGCAAGGTAAACAAATGCAGAAATAAACTGTTGGGACCACATCACAATAAAAGTTACAGTGAGTTCCTTGGAATAACCCAAAGCAGAGGTTATAAATTCATCCTCAGTTACTCCGTCTGGGTTAACTAGTTCACTCCAGTTCTCTACGTCATTGTTATTCAAAGTGTGGTCCACAGACTGAAGTGTGTGAGACCGGTTGTCAGTGAGACAGAGACAAATACCAGGACAAGCATTTAGAAATATTTATAAAAATTTGATAAGGTAATTCTTCCTGCTAAATAATAAAACATTGAGGCCTATATTTGTACTACTAAAATTGATATTAACAATGAATTATAGATATTTTATGTACTTACATTCATCAGTTCTGGAAAACTTTGAAAACTAAGCCAATTATTACATTAGTTCTCATCACAACAGTGATGAATTTGAGAGGATTAGAGCATACAGTTACCTAAACTGTAAAAATCAAAATGCCGTATGAGCTATTTTCTTATGTTGATATTTTATTTCATTCGCAATTTGTAAAATAAATTTAACAGGAACCAGCTAGTATTTTCCGAGTATCTTTCAATTTTCTTCATTATTTTCTAACTTCTTTAGAATATAATGTTTCATTTTTAAGGTTGAGTCTACTTTATTATGTGGATTTTAAATAGCTTTATAGAGATACAACCTCATACAGTAATCTGTACACTCATTTTAGGTATAGTTTAATGAATTTTGGTAGTTGGATAAGTCATGTAGACTCTGCCAAAAATGAGAACCCAACTATAATAGCATTCCAGCTGATCTTAAGGGTTAACTTGCTTCAAATTGACATGCTGCTTGCTTGCTGACCTAAGGCCCTTGATTTCCAGTGCAACTAATTTACTTTCTTTGATATTTGCAGACCACTGGCCTTGGGGAATGAAGTACCAGAACATTCTCAGGCCACAGAGGCCAGCAAGTCTGTTTGAAGACATCTCAGCTGTCTCATTAGTCCAGTGATTTTTTTTTAATTTTTATTTTTAATTATTATTATTTTTAAAGATTTTATTTATTCAACAGAGCGAGAGAGATCACAAGTAGGCAGAGAGGTAGGCAGAGAGAGGGGGAAGCAGGCTCCCTGCAGAGCAGAAAGCCTGATGCGGGGCTCGATCCTAGGACTCTGAGATCATGACCCGAGCCAAAGGCAGAGGCTTTAAACCACTGAGCCACCCAGGCGCCCCTAATTTTTATATTTTTAGCAAATTGTTTTTTTTTCTTTTTTTAAGGTCACACAAATGACTTCACTGATCTCCCTTTACAAATCTGTAGATCTAGCCCTCCTTTGTAGAAAGAACAGAAGAATCTTGTGCAATTCCCTGAGTGCCGAGGAACCAGAGCTTCTTGCAGAACCCGCCCTGGGCACCAAGGAACTAGAACTTCTTGCACCACCTCTCAGCACAGAGATAACTCTGAAGCTGGCGTCATCCAGTCTGCACATAGTCAAGAAGTGTCACAGACCACTACACTTCTTTAATTGAACCCCTTTAAAAATCTCTGGGCCAGGAAGAAGCCTCAGAATTGGCTTTTGGACAGGAGTCTGCCTCCTCCCCAAGGGGCTGGCCTCCTGAATAAAGCTCAAATTCCTTTCGAATCAAAACTCATCTCCTGAATACTGGCCTATCAAACTATAGGTGGCCAAACTTGGGTTTTCATAACGCAACTAAATGTAGCTAGGGTAAAAGCTATAAAAATGGGGAAATTACCCTTCTGTACTTCATCTGACCACATACTCTGGACCAAAAGCTGTCTCCTTCTGTTCAGTGTTCCTGGATTTTGTAGTTGTTTTCCATGCGAGCCCTCTGGTAATAGTCTCATGCCCCAGGACTCCTATTTTATATTTGTTCTTAAATCTTCTTGTTAGAAATTAGTTGTATTGCATTTGACAAGAGTATTGGCCTATGATGACTGGAAAGTTTTCAAAAATCTGGTTCATTATAGATCTTTTGAGAAGGCCAGTTTTAAACTAGAGGTCCTTAAGCCCTGCTGGAAACTTATCTGAAGAACTTGGCAGAAAGAGAGATGCTGGCCCCATACTAATTCATTGAGCCTGGCCCTCTGTATTTTTCTCCCTACCCCAGGTAAGTCTGATTCTCAGGAAAGGCTGCAGAGTAGACAGAATTCATTAACCAGGCTAAGGCCTTTTACCAGCTGAGGAACTTTTGAATATATGACAGATGTTACTTTATCACTAAATGTGATCTTTTCACCCACAGATTGTAAGTTGGACAGAAAAATAGAGACCATGTTCTGATAGGACCTACTGGCAGAAATACAGAAAACCTTTTGATATTAGCCAGTTAAATGGGCATAGAACATGAGGAACAGAATTTTCCTATTAGAGAAAATGTTTATGTTTTACCAAGTTGCTAATCTCTCAAACATGACCTCTCCATTTTTCTCTCAATTTAAGCTTTGTGCAATGAAAAAAATCTGAAGTCCTACGTGATTCCAGCAATAAGCCTTAACTTTTTCAGTACAATGTACACCTCTTCCTTTCTTGCCCCCAAATGCATGTCAGTTGCCCACCTAACAGTGATGTTTCTGTAGTGTGGCCCCTAAACCAGGAGTATCAGAACCGCCTGGGAATTCTTTCAACTGCAGGTTCATGAGCCTTGCCCCAAACCTGCTGAATCAGAAACCCTGAGTGAGGTGTTGGAAATAAGAGTCCCTCCCAGTGATTCTGATACAAGCTAAAGTTTGAGAACCACTTCATTAAGATAGACCATATACTAACTCATACCACTCACCTTGTTGGTGGACTTAAAGGGACCTAAAAATACAGCTGAATGCCACCCAAATTACTTGTCTTCTCTTTCTAGTTCTCTCCACCTGCAGGCCAGTGCTCCAGTCACATTGACCCATTTTGACAAGGACAACATAAAGAAATATTAACCCTTTAAGGAGTATGGCTGAAAAAGCCAGCTTAATTCATTAACAATTTAAAAATCTTCTTAATGCTGGATGTAGTGTCATATATCTTCATATTGCATAATAAAAGAGACACTTCTATGATCCACAGTTGAAACTGGCCCTGGTATAGAATACTGAGAATTTCCCACACACAACTATGTTAATTTCAACAGGAAAGCATTTACTTTCATCTACCTTTATTTTCCCCTTCCTTCCTTTCATATTTATTATAAAATAACTACATGGCAAGAGTAAAAGAATATATGGATAAATTTGGTTGACTTAATTCATAGATACAAAATAAAACTTCTTTCGTATCTATTAAAATTGTGGTGTTCAGCTATGATTATGCCTACAGCTAAAGACCATATAATGTCTTTTTTTTTAGATTCTATGTGTAAGTAATCTCTAACCCAATAACAGGCCTGAACTTATAACCCTGAGGTCAAGACTCGCATACTCTAATGACCCTGAGGTCAAGACTCGCATACTCTAATGACTGAGCCAACTAGCCAGGTGCCCACCCGAGCACGTCATGTCTTCATGTCCCCTGTAGACTGACCATATTGCACTCGAAGTTCTAACATACTCTCATATAAATCAATATAACCAGGACATCAAATGACTACAAATTTTAACCTAAATCTTTACTTAGAAATTCCCAATGCTTCTTTGTATAAATATAAGCTGAGCTTTCAGCTCTGAAGCCAATTAACATTACACAGAGTTGTTTGTGTAAGGAACTGAGGCATGTAACAAAATATAAATAATATAGTTTGGAAAGAGAAAAAAAAAAAAAAAGCAAAATTGCATCTATCAAAGTCCCTGCTTCCTCTTAATAGAAAAATTATTGAAACGGCCCATCTTAGCATTGACTCCAGTAACCCATGTAAAAGCTGAAATGTAATTTAATTATTTTCCTTTCTAGTAATTCACTGAGAATTTCTAATCATTCAATCTGAGTATGTTTGATCTATTAAGTATCCTGTTCAAATTTTATTTTCCTTCCATCAGTGAGTATTAGAGTCTCTTAGCAGCAAGCACGTGGAGAAACTGAGGTGTTGAGGACAGTCTACAGTTCTGGCTGCATTGATTATGCAGGAGAGGAAAGGACAATTTTTTATCAAAATTATTTAACAATTGCCTGATCTAGTGATAAATTGGCAGGGTGCTAATTGAGTTACACCTGGAAGGCAGACACTACATGACTCAGGGGAGATTAGGAGTTGTTTCCACGAAAACCACAGAGTGAAAGCAAAATAACAAACCCAGACGAATGCTAAAAATGCACTAAAAAGATGCCATGGTACGAAGTGCTTGAACTCATTTATTTTGGCAGAAAATGGAAAAAGTTTGCTTTGCAGCAGATACAACCATACCCCATAAAACTCAGCACTATGAAAAATGTCCTTCCAGTGTTCCAATCCTTAGCTTTATTACATTCATTCTTGACATGTGCAGCAGTCTCCCTCTGATCAGGTGAAAACCTCAAAATTCTCAATCTCTATTAATCTCTGAAATAGTAGTATAGAAGTCAGTCATTTGGTAAAGGACATTTTATCCTTGGATTTTAATTGTTCTAGAAAGTGATCAAATGATAAAATTACTTTTCTAGTTTTCTCCATAGAGAAGGTTTTTTTCCCCCCTAAAAGTTTTTGGGACTGAGTATGTATTACTTCCAAATAACATTTTTGCTTGTGCATGTGGAGATTGATCATTTTTACGGTTATATTTAGGTCATGAAATTCTACATGTTAGCTCTACAGCACTTGAAACAAAGTCAAATTCTAACTGCGTCATTGCTATTTACGGGGAGCCAAACAGCAGTGGGAAGCAATGAGAGTAGCACATATGGTCTCTGTCACAACCAGTCAACTCCATAGGACAAAAGCGGCCATAGGTAGTATGTGAATGGACAAGTATGGCTCTATTCCAATAAAACTTTAATGACCCTAAACTTAGAATTTCATGTAATTTTCAAGTGTCACAGAATATTGTCTTTCCAATTTTTTTTTTTTGAAAAACCATCTAAAGGGTAAAAAAGATTGTTAGCTTGTGCACCATATACAAACAGGTTTTGAAGAGGACTTGGCTTGTGGGCTGTTGTTTGCTGACCTCTGAGATACATGCAGCCAATTTAATCCCCTAGTGATAGTGACCTGGGTTCATTCTAAAACTTGCTATAAGAAACAATGCTTAGATAGAGAACAATGTATATATGACATTTATCATCTATAAAGATATCTGTTTCTAAATTGCTCAGAACTCTTAGCTTAAAGGGTCTTTGCTTTTATATTTTTGATAGATACTCCAAATTGTCTTCTCATTGAAGCTGTATCAATTTAAATGCCCAGACAATGAGTAAACCTGTTCTCCGTATCTTCATCAGCAGGTTGTTAAGCTTCTAGATTTTGTCAGTTTGATAGCTAAACAGTAGTACCTATACGTAGTTTTAATTTTATTTCTCTTATGAATGTAGTTGACTTTTTTGTTTCATTGGTTAAGAGTCATTCGAGATATTCTTTGCTGCCAACTACTGTTATCTTTTTCTCACTTTTCTATTAGCTTATTGCTCTTATTCTTAATTTCTAAAGGTCATTATACATGAGGAAGGCACAGGTGATTAACTACAATGTCAGGTACAAGATGGCAGAGATTTTGTCTTTTAGTTACTGACATAACCCTCGCTCTTAGGTAAGTGGCAGGTATAAATTAGTCTTTATCTACAAATGAATTACAAAATGTTTCCTATTTAATCACTTGTATTTTGACTTTGCTCAAGCTCATCTTTGCAATGCACATCTCTTTTTTTCCATGTTTGTGGCTAAATTCATCAATCTTTCACAGCTTCTAGATTTTGAGAAGTATTTAGAAAGACCTTCTCTACTCCAAGCTTATAATGTAGTTCTTTCTTATTTTCTTCTTACAGTTTTATAATTTTTTTCTTAAATCTTTAATGCATTGGGACTTTTTTCTTGATATATAGTGGCAGAGCTGGATTCAGTTATTTTTTTTCTGGACTACCATCCATCTCTTTCCTTCCTACCTTTCTACCTCCAATATGAGATGCCTCCTTTGCTTGCTGTTTACCTCTATGAAAGCTATTAATACCTTCACATTTATACTATAGTTCCTAACTAATTCATGGTCTTTAGTTTCATTACTTTAGTTACCCTTAAATGTTTCAAGAATATGATTTTATATATCATCTAAAAAGACTAATTGTTTATCACTTTCTTTTTAAAGAACAATATCGTGTGGTTATAATTCACTTATAAAATTCACCCTTATCCATAAAATTCATACTTACTTATGTAGTATGTTTCTCTCACTTGTGCAATTACACATCTAACAAATGTTAAACAACAGTGGTAAAAGAGGGCTTCCTTCTTTTGTTCCTACCTTCAGTCAGGAGAGAATCTAATATCCCACTGTGTTTGGTGCTGACTTTGTGTCGAAATAGATGTAGTGTTATAACATTCAGAATGCGTTTATGTATTCCCATTATAAATAAATTTGCCAAATGTCTTAAGTATCCATAAATATGATCATGACCTTGACTCTCAGCTACTACAATCGGTGTGTATTTTCCTTTTCCCCTATTCTATTTCACGTTTCAGCACCTCTCCCCCCACACCATCCTGATGAACCTTGTATTTCGTATCATCCCACATGTCTTCTGTGGTAATCTTAGCTGCTTTTAGCACATTTGACTCAACATATCATAGCTGTCACCTACTTTTACTCAAAAAGGTGTTATCGGGCTTTTTTTTCTCTTTCATCTTTATGGTATAGTGTGATGTCAGAAGGAAAAGGACATGGATGTCTCATTCTACCATACTCATATAGGAATAAATCCTTTCTAAAACATAAGCACTTCTGGGGCAGGGGGCAAGATGACAGAGGAGTAGGGGACCCTATTTCAACTGGTCCTCTGAATTGAGCTGCCTATCTATAAGAGCTCTCTGAACACCCATGAAACCAGCCTGATTTGTAAGATTATACACATCTAGATCTCCATGGGGACAGAGGATCATTAGTCCAGAGGTACAAGAGACGGAGTTGGGATTGCACAGAAAGTATCAGAGGATAAACAGAAGGGGGAAGGAGCCACTAGAAGCCAGCCGGTGCAAAGTAATACTCCAATGTGGAAGTGTCCTGAACTTGGGGACAAGTGATAGCTTATAAACTGGTGACTGTGAGACTGGAAGGGACTGATAACAGCACTCAAGCAGAACAAAGGGACTTAAGGGACAATTGTTGGGATTGGGACGCCACAGGTATGGACCTAAGCCCATGGTCCCAGTACCAGCCACAGCCGCCAGCGTACCCGTGCCTGAGAGGACCCAGTGCATACTTGAGTAAGCAGTGCCAGGAATGGTACCCTCCAGGGCTGGGCTCACCTGGACTAGTATTGCTCATGGTTTTGGTGGCCTAGGGGTACAGAGACAAGTGGGGGCCTCAGGCAACCACTGAGGGTGACAGTGGTGCACACAGCCTGTGTGAGGCTGCAGTGTTCATCAGGGCTTGCAGAGCGGGAGACTGTGTGTTCTGGAGGATTCAGAGGGGAGCAGACTGTAGCTTCTTTTCGAGGTAGAAGTCTGGGTGCAGACAGTTTACTGTGCTCTGACCCTCCACAAGTCCTGAAAAGCCACTACACAACAAAAGTCTCCAGAGAACAAAAGTCCCCCCAAAACAGTTTCCACCATTTCCATGGAGCCCAGCCCCTTGATAAGAGGCAGGGCAACTCTGCCCAAGCAGGATCAATTGGAAAAACAATGGGTCAGGCCCCTCCCCCAGAAGACAGACTGAAAGAACAAGAGGACAACAACCACAGGGTCACCATAAAACTGTAAAATCCCAACACCGGGGGAAAACAGTATATCAGTCTCCTGGTATTGCCTCACAGCCTGTATACTTCTTAGATACAACTTTTCTCTCTTTTTTAATTCTTTCTCATGATTCTTGTTTTTTTTTTCCCTACTTATCTCAAGTGCATGTTTAATACAACATGTTCCATAGTAACATTTTAACTTGAACTTTTTCGTACATATACTTTTTTCATGTAGTCCTTTTTTCCCTATTCAATACTACCTTTATATATATATACACACACACCAGTTTTAATTTCCCTGTATCTCTGGAAAGTTGAGTTCTCAAACAAAGATAACAAGATACACCCAGAAAGAACTGAAATACCCTTCCTTGCCCACATTGAGGGATTATAACCACCTTCCCATGGCTCCCTCTTTTTATTTTGAGGTTTTTTTCCTCTTTTGTCAGTCTTTTGTTTGTTTTTGCTTTTGTACTTTATAAATCTTACTCTTGGGATTCATTTTGGCTGGATTTTCTTTTTTTTTTTTTTTCTTTTTGGTGGTGACTTCCAATTGCTCCAAAACTTCCTAGTGCACACCTTGCCTGGATAGTGGTTGATATTTTCAGCTGTACATCTCCTCAAACACAACTCAACAGAATAACGAGGAGGAGGAACTCCCAACAAAGGAAAGACCCAGAGACAATGGCCTCTCCAGCACATCTTATGGATATGGATCTAAGCAAGATGTCAGAAATAGGCTTCAGGGTAGCAGTTATGAAAACAATAGTCAGGCTGGAGAAAACTATTAATGGCAACATAAATTCATTAAGGACAGAAGTGAAAGTAGATCTGACAGAACTTAAAAATGCTATCAATGAGATACAATCTAACCTTTATACTCTAACAGTTGGTAAATGAGGCGGGAGAAAGAATTAATGATCTTGAAGACAAACTGATACAAAAGAGGCAGGAGGAGGCCTGGAACAAATAGCTTAAAATCCATGAAAACAAAATTAGAGAAAAGTGATGCCATGAAACAGTCCAATGTCAGAATTATTGAGATCCATGAGGGGGTAAGGAGAGAGAGAGAGGACTAGAAGATATCTTTGACCAGACTGTAGCTGAGAACTTCCCTTTTCTGGGGAATGAAACAAGTAATCATGTCCTAGTGGCAGAGAGGACACCCTCCAAGATCAATGATGGCAGATCAATGCCTAGGCATATAATAGTAAAACTTGAAAATCTTAGAATCAAGGAAACCATTTTAAGGGCAGTAAGGGGAAGAGATTCCTTACATACAGAAGGAGAAACATCAGAATAATGTCAGACCTATCCACAGAGGCCTGGCAAGCCAGAAAGGGCTGACAAGACATATTCAAGTACTAAATGAGAACAGTTTGCAGTCAAGACTTCTTTACCCAACAAGGCTGTCATTTAGAATAGATGAAGAGATAAGAAGCTTCCAGGACTGGCACAGACTAAAAGAATATATGACCACTAAGCTAGCCCTGCATGAAATAAGGGGGGTTCCATAAAAGGACAAAGACCCCAAGAATAATACAGAACAGAGATATGCAGAGACAATCCATACAAACAAGATTTTATTGTTATGTTGCCTTTGAAGTCCTTATCTGTCAATAATCACTCTTAATGTGAACAGCCTAAATGCTCCCATAAAACAGCAGAAGGTTGCAGATTGGATAAAAAGAGAAGAACCCATCCATATGCTGTCTACAAGAGACTTATCTTGAACCTAAAGATACATCCAGACTTAAAGTGAAAGGATAGGGAACTATATTTCATGCCAACGGACCTCAAAAGAAAGCTAGGGGAGTAATTCTCACATCAGACAAATTATATTTTAAGCTGAAGAGTGTAGTTAGAAATACAGAAGGATACTGTATCATTCTTAAATGGTCTATCCAACAAGAAGATCTAACAATTGTAAATATCTATGCCCCCAATATGGGAGCAGCCAACTACATAAGCCAACTGTTAACCAAAATAGATATATTGATAAGAATGTTAATTGTAGGAGACCCTAACACTCCACTCGCAGCAATAGGCAGACCAACTAGGCAGAAAAACAACAAAGAAACAAGAGCTTTAAATGACACACTGGACAAGAAGGACCTCATAGATATATACAGAACATTCCATCCTAAAACAACAGAATATCCATTCTTCTCAAGTACGCATGGAACTTTCTCCAGAATAGACCACATACTGGGTCACAAATCAGGTCTCAACCAATACCAAAAGACTGAGATGATTCCCTGCATATTCTCAAACCACAATGTTGTGAAACTGGATCTCAATCATAAGAAAAAGTTTGGAAGAAATTCAAACACTTGGAAGCTAAACACCATCTTCCTCAAGAATGTGTGGGTCAATCAGGAAATCAAAGAACTTAATCAATTTATGGAAATCAATGAGAATGAAGACACAACGATCCAAAACCTATGAGATACAGCAAAGGCAGTCCTAAGGGGGAAACACATAGCCAACCAGGCCTCAATCAAAAAAATAGAAAAACTGTGAACACACAAACTCTCTTTACACCTTAAAAAACAGAGATCAATGAATTGGAAACCAGAAATACAGTAGTGCAGATCAACAAAACTAGAAGCTGGTTCTTTGAAAGAATTAATAAGATCAATAAACCACTAGCCAGACTTAACCCAAAGAAAATTATAAATTAGTTTAATTATATTTTAATTATAAATTAGTAAAATTATGAATGAATGGAGAGTGATCACCACTAACACCAAGGAAATAAATACAATCATCAGAAATTATCATCAAAAGCTTTATAACAGTAAATTAAGCAACCTGGAAGAAATGCAAGCCTTCCTGGAAACCTATAAACTACCAACACTGAAACAGGATTCTTCCTATTCACAACCTGAATAGACCAAATGCCAGTAATGAGATTGAAGTAATGATCAAAAACCTCCCAAAAAACAAAAGTCCAGGGCCTGATGGATTCCCTGAGGAATTCTACCAAACATTTGAAGAAGAAATAATACCTAGTCTCCTGAAACTGTTTCAAAAAATAGAAATGGAAGGAAAACTTCTAGACCCTATGATGCCAGCATTACCTTGATCCCAAAACCAGGCAAATACCTGATCAAAAAGGAGAACTTCAGACCAATATCCCTGGTGAATACAGATGCCAAAGTTCTCAACAAGATCCTAGCCAATAGAATCCAACAACAGTACATTAAAAAGATTATCCATTATGACTAGCTGGGATTTATCCCTGGGATACAAGGGTGGTTCAACATTCACAAATCAATGTGACAGAACACATAAGAGACAAGAACCCCATGGTCCTCCCAATTAATGCAGAAAAAGCATTTGACAAAATACAGCATCGTTTCCTGATTAAAACTCTTCAGAGTAAAGGGATAGAGAGAACATTCCTCAACTTCCTAAAGTGCATTTATAAAAACCCACAGCAAATACCATTCTCAGTGGGGAAAGCTCTCAGCTTTCCCCACTGAGATTAGGAGCACAACAAGGATGCTCACTCTTGCCACTATTGTTCAACATAGTACTAGAAGTCTTAGCAACAACAATCAGACAACAAAAAGAAATAAAATGTATTCAAGTTGGCAAAGAAGTCAAACACTACCTCTCCACAGATGACATGATACCCTATGTGGAAAACTCAAAAGTCTCCATCCCCAAATTACTAGAAAAGTCTCCATCCCCAAATCACACAGCAATGCAGTAATGTGGCAGGATACAAAAATCAATGCACAGAAATCAGTTGCTTTCTTGTACACTAACAATGAAACTAGAGAAAGAGAAATTAGAAAATCAATTCCATTTATAACAACACCAAACACCATAAGATATCTTGGAATAAACCTCAGCCAAGGGGTAAAAGATCTATACTCTACGAACTACAAAACATTCATGAAAGAAACTGAAGACACTAAAAAATGGAAAAAAAAATTTCATTCTAATGGAACGGAACAATAAACACTGTTAAAATGACTATGCTGCCCAGAGCAATCTACACTTTCAACACCATCCAAATCAAAATACCAATGGCATTTTTCAAAATGCTGGCACAAACAATCCTAAAATTTGTATGGAACCAGAACAGATCCCAAATCACCAAGGAAATGTTGAAATACAAAGACAAATCTTGGGGCATCATGTTGCCTGATTTCAAGCTTTAGTACAAAGCTGTGATCACCAAGACAGCATGGTCCTGGCACAAAAACAGAACATAGACCAATGGAACAGAATAGGGAGCCCAGATATGAACTCCCAATTCTGTGGTCAACTAATCTACAAAGCATGAAAAAATATCCAATGGAAAAAAAATAGTCTCTTCAATAAATTGTGCTTGGAAAATTGGACAGCTATAAATAGAAGAATGAAATTGGACCATTCTCTTACACCATACATAATGTTAAACTCTAAATGGATGAAAGACCTCAATGTGAGACAGGAATCCATCAAAATCCTAGAGGAAAACATAAGCAGTAACTTATAATCAGCCACAGCAACTTCTTTCAAGACATGTCTCCAAAGGCAAGGGAAATAAAATTGAAAATGAACTTTTAGGATTTCATCAAGATAAAGAGCTTCTGCATAGGAAAAGAAATAGTCAACAAAACAAAGAGGCAACCCATGGAATGGGAGAAGATATTTGCAAATGGTCCTGTATATCAGCCTTTGTGTAGTAACACAAAGGGCTGATATTCATGATCTAAAGAACTTTTCAAATTCAACACCCAAAAAATAGATAATCCAGTCAACAAATGCAGAGAAGATATGCGCAGACACTTCTCCAAAGATGACATACAAATGGCTAGCAGACACACGAAGAAGTGTTCTTTTTCATTAGCCATCAGGGAAATTCAAATCAAAACCACACTGAAATACCACCTTACACCAGCTAGAATGGCAAAAATCGACAAGGCAAGAAACAAATGTTGGGGAAGTTGTGGAGAAAGGGGAACCCTCTTACACTGTTGTTGGGAATGCATATTGGTATAACCACTTTGGAAAACAGTGTGGAGGTTCTTCAAAAAGTTAAAACTAGAGCTACCCTATGACCCCACAATTGCACTACTGGGTATTTACCCCAAAGATACAGATGTAGTGAAAAGAAGGGCCATATGGACTCCAATGTTCATAGCGGCAATGTCCACAATAGCCAAAATGTGGAAAAGCCAAGATGCCCTTCAACAGATGAATGGATAAAGAAGATGTGGTCTATATACACAATGGAATATTACTCAGCCATCAGAAAGGATGAATACCTAACTTTTGCATCAGCGTGGATGGGACTGGAGGAAATTATGCTAGGTAAAAAATACGTCAAAAAGAGAAAGTCAATTATCATATGGTTTCACTTACTTGTGGAGCATAAGGAATAACATGGAGGACATTAGAAGAAGGAAGGGGAAAGGGAAGGGGTGGAATTTGGAGGGGGAGACAAACCACAGACTTATGGACTCCATGAAACAAATGGGGTTTTAGAAGGAAGGGCAGTGGGGGGATGGGTTAGCCTGGTGATGTATTAAGGAGAGCACAGATTGCATGGAGCACTGGGTATTATACAGAAACAATGAATCATAGAACACTATACCCAAAACTAATGATGTACTGTATGGTGACTAACATAACACAATAAAGAAAAAAAAAACAGCACTGCTAGAAAAAAGTTTTATGACCAAAATCCTCAAACAGACACTGGACATTGTCCAGTTATCCTATTTTTCTCTAGTAGGAAGGATGTTGTGCTATCCATACAATAGTCACATCCATTCACATTCTCTCTAAATAATAAAATAGCTTCACTTTTACTGTTCTCTTGCTATATATTCTTAGTACTGTTCTTTTTTTTTTCTTAGTACTGTTCTTAAGCCTTCCTAAGTACCACCTCATTCTATCCTCCTAGGACACTTATAAGGGAGGCACCAGGGAAGCAAGGGAGAGGAATGGTTAAAGGATGGCCTCTAAAGCTGGAGAGCCTGGTTTTGAATTCTACCTCTACCACTTATTTTGCCTTTCTCTCACTGCCTCTGGATCAGATGAAGGATGCTGATAGAACCTACTTTCAGGGTTGTAAAGAGCATATGAGAGAACAGACTAGCACTTGTGATGTAACAGAAGATGAGATGCTCTGAGATATAACAGACTAGCACCCAAAGCAAGCTCTTGCCAAATGTTAGCTATTATCATCCTAACTTTACAGATGAGAACAGAGTTAAATGGTTTACTCAATGTTCTATGGCTACTAAGTAGAGCTGGGATTCAAATCAAGCCAGTCATTCTCTAAAGCCTCTGCCCTTATATGTTGTATCAGTTTGCTATGGCTGCCATAACAAAATACCACGAACGGGGTTGCTTAAACAAAAAATGTACTGTCACTCACAAACACACACACACACACACACACACACACACATACATGCGCGCGCACCATCTCCATCCATCCATCCATCTGTTCTTCACTTACTCCTATTGTCATACTGTTCTTATGGATAAAGAAACTGAGTGACATAAAGGTAAATATTCTATCATTTCCTCTCATCCTCATGCCCTCTCTAATATTTGATCTTGCACTTCATGGAGCCAAGATAAACCATCACACAAGATTCTATCGGGTTCCCACCTGCACCCATGCACAATCTTCTCTTCCATTTCTGCCCTCGCCATAGAGAGAGCATTTTGACCCAACTTGTGGGGATTGTGTTTTGAAAAGCACCCTATTTTTCAGCATCAATAAATAATCATAGAAATAAATACATAAAAATTAACCTAAGTGCTATGAAAAGAAAAGGGGTTTTGACAGAAATAACCAACCAGTGTGGCTGAAGTGCTTTAAGAAAGACAGTGGCACTAAATTAAACTGGAGAGCCTTGCATTGCATGGTTAAGAGGGTCACTTTTATCCCCACTATAATGGGAAACCATTGCAGGGAATGGCATGAGCCAGTTTACTTGGAAACAAATAATTACAACCGTGTGCAAAATGCTGTAATTGAGCCGAATAATGTGAGGACACAGAGGAAAGGCGACAATTCTGCAAGTGGAGTCAGGAAGGTTACAGAAAACATTTGATTTGAAAAATAAAGGGTCCGTTGAGTTTTCCTCAAAGATGAGGAGGACTTAATTACACAATTTGCTTCTCTTACAGCAATAGGGTACTATTATCACGTAAATTCATATTAAACAAATTACCTTGGGCCTTAAATTCAGATTTTTATTTGCCTGATACACGTAAAGAATGAACTCAATTACAATTACAATATGGAAGCCCTATTTCTAAAATAATCTGGTGGGGAGGAGTTAAACAAATAATAAACAAAATTTAAACCAAGCTGGGATCAGAGCACAGAAAACAGTTACATTAAGGCAAACAAATGAACATGAGAAAAATAAAGCCATGGCCACAAAGAGCTAGTGAAACAAAAGAAACAGACTAAGGGGCAGCCAGGTGTGGATGACAGAAACCAGGGCTGGCCCCACAGTTCCATTCCTGGCTTTGTCACTTCCTTGTGATTCTGAGCCAGTTACTGAATTCCCCCTGGCTCCCATTTCCTCAGCTGGGAAATAGGCAGGTGAGTCTGAGGATTTCTCTCAGGGGGCTTTCAACATTCAAAGTGTCTCTGGGTTGATGACAGCTGAAGCAGAAAGGCTTTTCCTCAGAATGACCCACTGATTTGTGCTATGGCTAGCTGGGAACAGGGAAACGGAGGGCTGAGGGAAATGGAGGGTGGAGTGTTCATTCTCAGTTGCTTCTGGACAAAGGTATCTAGGCTTCTTTTCTCTCACCCCTTACCCTGTCCTGCACAGTTCTCTGATGGGAGAAGCCCCAGGAGATTAAAACATCAGCACACATGTCTACAGAAAGCTGAGCTTCGCTCCTGTCCTCTAACACTAGAAAGGTAAATCGACTCATAGCCTGGTCATTTCACATGGAGACTTTGTTTCCTGTCCCACAGCTTGCCTTGGAGACAAACTCACCTACTTTCTTGTGGGTGGGTTTGGGGCAAGGGCTGTGATACAGACTGTGAGGGCACTCCTCTCTCTTCTATCAGAAGTTTCTTGGGAAGAAGTGCAGCTCCACAGTGTGGGAGAGGGAGGGTCCTGTTCAGCCCTCTGAATCGGTCTGGGGCTGACACTCTCCTCATAAACTTTTGGCTAGCTAGAAACTGTAGTGCCCCTCTTTCAGGGACCTTGTGAAGACTGCTGGTTGGCAGTAAATGTGAGGTAGGTATTCCTGTATTCTCTGCCTAAATGACATTCTAAATGCACCTCTGGTTTAAAAATCTGACATCAGTGGCAAGAACAGCATTACTAATTTCAATATTTCTAATCTTTTCCCCTTGGAAATCCACCTTTTCACATTCCTCAGGTTGTTTTCACTTGGCATAACTTCTACAAATAGCCAATTCTTTTTCACTGTATTAAAGATCTAAGTCAGTTAAATGACTAGAAAAAGAAATAGAACATGCTATGATCGCTGATGAGTTACCATGGAAACCAAATCCAGACTGGAATCCACTTCCAGTATCCCTTGGGTTGGTTACTCAGACTCAATCTGCATTGAAGCACCAAAAAGAAAAAAGAAGAATCAAAAGATAGCCAACTCTCAATTATCTTTGTTACTAGGTATATAAAATTATATTTATATTTATATAGATATACCTTATATAATGGTAAATTATCTTTAGGTAAAATTTCCATGTATCTGCATACCCCGAGCTTCAATTAATTTAGGTGGGGTGAGACAACTTACAAAAATCTTTTATATTCTAAACAATGCAAAATCAGGGGTGACTAGGTGTCTGAGTCATAAAATATCTGCTTTTGGCTCAGGTCATGATCCCAGGATCCTGGGATCCAGCTCCCACATCAGGCTCCCTGCTCAGCAAGGAGCCTGCTTCTCCCTCTGCCTGCCACTCCTCTTGTTTGTGCTCTGTTTCTGACAAATATATAAAATCTTAAAAACAAAAACAATGCAAAATCATGAATTTCACATAGCATATTAGCGAGTTTTTTTTAATCATCTGATTATTCAAAGTTTTTATACCATTGTTCCACTGCAATATTGAGACTTATAATACACATTAATTTGGTCATTTATATGACCAAAACACATTCCTCATATCTATCTATATATATCAAATATATATATTATATATATTTTCATATGTATACATTATTATATATTATATATATTTGCTCTTTGTCCACAATTCCTGGCTCACAGCTCCCCAAACCTTTGGAATTCCCTAAGTGTTAAGAATGATAAAAGTAGGGAGGCTGGGTGGCTCAGTGGGTTAAGCCTCCTCCAGCTCAGGTCTTACATGATCTCAGGGTCCTGGGATAGAGCCCTGTACTGGGCTCTCTGCTCAGCAGGGAGCCTGCTTCCTCCTCTCTCTGCCTGCCTCTCTGCCTACTTGTGATCTCTCTGTCGAAGAAATAAATAAAATCTTTAAGAAAAAAAAAGAATGATAAAAGTGGGGGCGCCTGGGTGACTCAGTCAGTTAAACAGCTGCCTTCAGCTCAGGTCATGACCCTAGGGTCCTGGGATCAAATCCTATGTCAGGCTCCTTCCTCAGTGGGCTGCTTCTCTCTCTGCCTGTTTCTGCCTGTTACTCCCCCTGCTTGTGCTCTTTCTCTGTCTCTCTCTGACAAATAAAATCTTAAAGAAAAAAAAAAAGAATGATAGAAGTATCTCATTAACATAATGAGATGACTTTTGGAAACTCTCAAGAATGGAGACTAGCTGCGAGGAGAACCAACCTTGTGATAAGGGAGTTTCAATTTTCAGTCTTACTTCCAGATATCCAGGAATGAGTAAGGGACTGGATATTAAGTTCAACTGCCAATGGCCAATAATTCAATCAATTTTATCCATGTAATTAAGCCTCCATAAAAATCCAAAAGGACAGAGCAGAGATTGGAGAATTTCAGTTGGTGAACACATGGAGGTTGGGAGAGCGGCATGCTTAAAGAGGGAAAAGGCCATTCCTGAGTTTCATCCTTTTATAATAAACTGGTCATCTAGTAAGTAAAATGTTTCTCTGAAATTCTGTGAGCCCCTCTAGCCAATTAATCAACATGGGGAAGAGGTCCTAAGAAGTTTGGATTTATAGCCACGTTGGTCAGAGGGATAGATAATAACCTTGACTTGTGACTGGAGTCTCAAGTCCAAAGAGGTGGTCATGGAAACTTCTAATCTATACCCAATCAGTGATAAGCACATGTAACATCCTGACATCTGAAGCAGAGAGTGGGCAGGGTAAGGGCAGTCTTGTAGGACTGAACCCTTAACCTGTGGAATCTGGTGCTATCTTCAGATAATGTCAGAATTAAGTACACTTGAGTTGATTGGTTGAATTGCTTGGTTGTATGGGTGAGGACCCCCCCACCCCCCAACCACCACACATACATTAGAGTTGGTCTCAGTATACCTATTTATCCACCAACTCAGGTTTCAGGGGTTTGTAAAATATGTAAAAAGTTCCACAGAACCTAATTCTGCAGCTGTTCTGCCCTCATTAACCTTATCATTAAAGGGATAAGAAAAAAATTTAATGTAGATCCAGGACACTGAAATTGAAATTCCTGCCCTATGCTGTCTTCAATCTAAAATGGAAAATCTCTTTTTCCATTCCTCCCTCATGTACTGGAAGACTGTATTAGGAGATACTTCTTCATGTTTTAGTTCATGTGGGAACAAATATGACAAATTCTTTTCTTGTGCCATTGGTTTTGGGGTTGTACTATGTCTGTGCTGCCAGATCATTGTAAAAAAAAAAAAAAAAGTTCATGGTGGAAGAATTCAGGTAATGTATTTCCTTTCTTTACAGTATCTTACACACTTGAGGCTTCCATAATATCAAGTGATGAACCAACACCTCTATTTTGGTTTCCCTTAAGAGCCCTTTTCTGGGTTCATGCTTAGCTAATAGAGGTTCCCCTTTGGGAAATTGATGACCCATGATAATGGATTTGATTTCAAGAAGACATTTGTACTTTGGAGCAAAATGACTACAGATCATTCTGATGGTCTTTTTCAGTCTTACAATCTAAGAATTGGGCTATTACTTCTTCCCATGGAGACATACTTATATTTCAGAAGTCCTCCTTCTTTTAGATGTATTGATTTATTTGAGAGAGAGAGAGAGAGGAGAGAGGCAAAGAAAGAGTGAGAGAATCTCAAACAGACACAGAGCTTGAAGTGGGGCTGGATCCCACAACCCCAAAATTACAGCCCCGGTGGAAATAAAGAATTAGATGCTTAAATGAATGTGCAATTCAGGCACCCCTAAAAATCCTTCTTTTGTCAGTCCTACTGGGATACTAAATACAGAAAGGACTACATCCCCAAGAGGAGAAAGTATTAAGTATCTTGCTACACTTGTACAAATAATTTTATGAACCTGTATGAAGAAGCAAGGCAACATCAGAGTTCTGAAGAGTAAGCTCCAGTAAGGGGGAAAATGTAGCCCAGTTGGCAGTGCATTTGCTACAAAACCCAGAATCTCTCAAATGGAACAGTCCTCACATCTATCAGTAAGAAAAGATAAGCACAGCTTCAGATCTCTTTAAATCACAGTAGAGAGATTACTGGAATATTAGTGTTCATGCTAAGAGGCACCTTAGGCTTCCCTCAGCAAAATCCCTCTTATTTCATAGATGACTTAGTTAAATAATTTGCCTAAAGACACTCAGGGAACTAATGAGAAAATCAGGATGAGGAACTATTTCTATATTCATAATATGCCCTTCTCCCCAGACAAACTAAATTCTCCTGTCTCAGATTATGCATGGATTTAAATGGAGTCACATGGTAAGTAGGTATGCTTGGATGCTCTAACTAGTGATTTATACTG
Organism: Procyon lotor; assembly: GCA_028646535.1. Classification (NCBI taxonomy): domain Eukaryota; kingdom Metazoa; phylum Chordata; class Mammalia; order Carnivora; family Procyonidae; genus Procyon; species Procyon lotor. The sequence goes on from CM053603.1 coordinate 36,674,885, forward strand.
ACTGACAAGAAATACAAAGAACATTCCTTTAAGATCGGCCAGGATAATTCATTTACCATTTGATTATATATTTAGAATCTAAGCTTTAAACTCCTCCCCTCAACACCCAAAACTGCTTCTTTGGTTCATTCAGTCTAATTTCTTGACTAATATTAAGACCACCTTTTTTCTTTTTCTGGCAGTATTCTGGATTGTCAGAATTTGGGAGAGTAAAGTTGTAATCTTGGCATGGTTACTTATTTTCCATGCCATCTGGGGAGATCATGTATTTCTGCCTATAATCCTATTACCTTATTTAAACATGATAATATTTGGGTCTAGTCAGAGGTTCTTTATTTGGAATCTAGCCTCCAAATTCAGTTGAAAAACTCCATGTTCCGTTTTGTGTGCATAAATTGTGAGCATTAGTGCTGAAATATTCCTAAATTTGATCAGTTAAGAATTTCTGGGCTGAACGATTTCTGCAGTCCATCCAATGTGTAAGATTCTACAAATTACCTCTCAATATGCCTACAAAATGCATTTATTTATCTATTGTTTTCTCCAATTGGTCTTCAGTTTACCTAAAGCCTAAGGGATCAGGAATAAGAATTTATAACAAGTATCTACTGATTACAAATTATTTAAGAAAAAAACAACTGCAATTGCCTTTCCTGTAGTCTGTCTCCACTGCTGATTCCTTGAGCTGCTGCCTAATTTCCTACTGCCTAAGCCCTCAGATAATCACATTCTAATTGCCTTTCTGGACTTCCTCTACCACCTGCCACTGGTATGAAGCTTGAGGGAGAAATGCATGGAAATAGAAGATGCCAAAAGGACTGTCTTATTGGGCAGCTGAATGTCACAACCACAGAAATTATGTCTGAAGTCAGAGACAAAAATCCTAAGAACAAAAGTAAATATCAATGTCCTACAGCAGGGATTAAGAGGTACATAAGTGAATTTGGAGTTTGAAATGGATTGCGGCACGTGATTCAGATTATGAATATGTTAACGGATGACAAGGGCCTGTTTTTATGTTTTGTTGTCTGTATCCTTCAGACAGAGGTAGAAGCCCCACTTTAATCCTAGTAAAAAGATTTAATTGCAAGCACTGGTCCTTTTGCATCTGCACTGTTGATCAACAGTAGCAACTGGTACCACTACTGCTGCTACTAATACTAGTACTGTACCGAGGACTAGTTTCATGCCTTTCCTTTCACTAAGAGCCCTTCATATTATCATTTATTTAGTCTTCATAGCAACCTTGAGGTTGATCCTACGATCTTTATTTTATAAATGAGGTTGTAAGCTATGGGAGCTGACTCTGCATTATGAGTTAGAGTCAGTTTCAGACTCAATGTCCACTTAAATTTTTTGGAAGACTGCATCTGACTCTTCATCAGGTTCCTAGGACTGCTATAGCATATTAAGACTAAAACAATAGAAATTCATTTTCTCAGAGTTGCAGATATTACAAGTGTAAAATCAAGGTGTTATCAGGGACATGCTTCCTCTGAAGTCTCTGAGGAAACAATCATCCTGGTCTGTTTCTAGTTTCTGATGGCTTGGTCCAGTCTCTGCCACCATCTTCACATGTCATTCTTCCCTCTCTGTATCCATGGGTGTCCTATCCTCTTTTTATAAGGATATCAGTCACTGGATTTAGGGACTCATCCTAATATAGTAATGACCTCAATTTACCTTAACTAGTTACATCTGCAAAGACCCTCTTTTCAAATAAGGTCACATTCTGAGCTTCTGGGTAGGCAAGAATTTTGGAGGACCCACTACCACACCTTTGTAGATAGCTAGATATATTATGGATCATTATAATCATTATCAAAGAGCTATCCATAAAGCAACATATTTCATTCTGAACCATTACATATTCATTGCAAAATGGTAACAGTAGTATAAGAGAATTCTATCCCTTTAGTTACCTTATTGTAGTAGCATCATGAGCATCATTCTCCTCTCACTATGTGTGATACTACCTTCTCCAGAAAATAGCCTTCTGAGGTGGATCTGGCTTTGGTCTCTGGATCAATTTTCACTTCAACTTCAAAGCTCTGAGAAAACTTTAAAGGCTCAGGATTACAAACTTAATGCTGCATTTGATTTACTCTGAGGAAAGATTTTTATCTTTAATGAAAAAAATAAAGGGTCCTATATGTTCAAGACAAAAAGTTAACAAATATCAGTTTTGACTTCTAGTTCAGATCAAAACCAGGTAATTTCAATATTATAAGTTATGTGCTTTCCCCCATCAATACTGGAATTGCAGGAAAATAACCACGTATTGTATGGTTCTTTCAAATGATGTTTATGGTCTTACCAAGGTGTGTGTTAAGAGAGTATGGAAGGAGCAATGTGCTTCTGAACAGAGATGAAGAAAGGATCTAGGATAGGCCTCCAGCATGGTATTAACTGTGCTAACTACCACTCCCTGTCAACCTTACTTCCCTCAATGTCAATCTTTGTTACTCAAACATCATGCATCTTTGCTATGAGAGGGCAGTTAATTAAGCCAAATCATGAATCTTAGCCCACATCCTTCCTGATCCTTCAGAGTCAGTGAAGGCAACAATACCTTCATGTGACAGACCTTCTAGCTTGATTCTAACTACCTTCGCTGTAAAAAGATCTACCATATCAAACCCTCTGTAAATGTTAACTGTACTCTGTATCCTCATTTTGTACATGACAAAACAAAGTCTCGGGCAAGGCATTCACAAAAACATATACACTCTAAGGACTATTTTTATCAAAGTATGACACATGATGTTACATTAGGTAGAAAAACTTGACTTTAGTAAAGTCTTGCCCAGAAAGAATAATAATTCTATCTTATAATCTTTAAATGCAGGCACATGACTACCTAAGGTGAAAGATTAGAATTCTTCATTTATTTCCATGGATTTTTTAAATTCTTCTTTAATTTCCTGGTTGACCCATTCATTCTTTAGGGATTCTCTAGTATCTCCCATGCTTTTCTCAAGCCCAGCTAGTATCTTTATAATCATCATCCCAAACATATAGGACCCTTTTTTTTTTATTAAAGATGAAAATCTTTCCTCAGAGTAAATCAAATGCAGCATTAAGTTTGTAATCCTGCTCTTTAGCCTCTATGTATTTGAGTTCTTTCCAACTTTCCTCTTGCTGTTGAGTTCTAGTTTCAAATAAGTGTGGTCCAAAAATATGCAGGGAATGATCCCAATCTTTTGGTACCAGTTGAGACCTGATTTTGTGACCCAGGATGTGATTATTCTGGAGAATGTCCCATATGCACTAGAGAAGAATGTGTATTCTGTTGTTTGGGGATGGAACGTTCTGAATATATGTCAAGTCCATCTGGTCCAGTGTGTCATTTAAAGCCTTTATTTCTTTGTTGATCTTTTACTTAGATGATCTTCCCATTTCACTGAGGGAGGTGTTAAAGTCCCCTACTATTATTGTATTATTATTGATGTGTTCCTTTGATTTTGCTACTAATCGGTTTATATAATTGACTGCTTCCATGTTAGGGGCATAGATATTTGAAATTGTTAGATCTTCTTTTTGGATAGACCCTTTAAATATGATATAATGTCCTTCCTAATCTTATTATAGTCTTTGGTTTAAAACCTATTTTGGGGGCATCTGGGTGGCTCAGTGGGTTAAAAACCTCTGCCTTTGGCTCAGGTCATGATCTCAGGGTCCTAGGATCGAGCCCTGCATCAGGCTCTCTGCTCAGCAGGGAGCCTTCTTCCCCCTCTCACTCTGCCTGCCTCTCTGCCTACTTGTGATCTGTCAAATAAATAAAATCTTTAGGAAAATAAAATAAAACCTAATTTCTCTGATATAAAGGTTGCCACCCCAGCTTTCTTTTGATGTCCATTACTATGATAAGTGGTTTTCCACCCCTCACTTTAAATCTGGATATGTCTTTGGATCTAAAAGCAGTCTTTTGCAGACAGCATATCAATGGGTTTTTGTTTTTATCCAATCTGATACCCTGTGTTTTGATTGGGACATTTAGCCTATTTACATTCAGGTTAAGTACTGAAAGATATGAATTTAGTACCTTTATATTACCTGAAAGATGACTATTACTGCATATAGTCTCTGTTCCTTCATGGTCTGTTACTTTTAGGCTCTCTCTTTGCTTAGAGGACCCCTTTCAATATTTCTTGTAGGGGTGGTTTGGTGGTCACAAATTCTTTTAGTTTGTTTTGGAAGCGTTTTAGTCAGTGACAGCCTAGCTGGATATGGTATTCTTGGCTGCATATTTTTCTCGTTTAGTGCTCTGAATATATCATGCCAGTCCTTTCTGGCCTGCCAGGTCTCTGAGGATAGGTCTGCTGTTAATCTAATATTTTTACCTTTGTATGTTACAGATTTCTTGTCCTGAGCTGCTTTCAGGATTTTCTCTTTGTCTGAGATTTATGTTTTATTATTAGATGTTGAGGTGTTGACCTATTTTTATTGAATTTGAGGGGGGTTCTCTGTGCCTCCTGGGTTTTGATAGCTGTTTCCTTCCCCACATTGGACAAGTTCACCATTATAATTTGTTCCAATATGCCTTCTGCTCCCCCTCTTTCTTCTTCTTCTGGGATCCCAATTATTCTAATATTGTTTTGCTTTATGGTGTCACTTCTCTCTCAAATTCTCCCCTCATTACCCAATAGTTGTTTATCTCTCTTTTTCTTAGCTTCTTTATTCTCCATTACTTGGTCTTCTATATTACTAATTCTCTCTTCTGCCTCAGTTATCCTAGCAGTTAGAGCCTCCATTTTTGTTAGCACCTCCTTAATAACCTTTTTTATTTCGACTTGGTTAGATTTTATTTCTCCAGAAAGGGATTCTCTAGTATCTTCAATGCTATTTTTCAAGCCCAGCTAGTATCTTTATAATCATCATTCCGAACTCTGTTTCTGACATCTTACTGACATCTGTATTGATTAGCTCCCTGGCAGTCAGTACTGTCTTTTTTTTTTTTTTTTTTTTGAGGTGTTTGTTTTGTCATTTTGTCCAGAGAGCAGATGAACAAAAGAACAAAATACTACAAGGGTAACAATGAGCCTAGATAATTATACACTAAACAAATCAGAAGAGATCCTAAAAGGTGGTGGGGGAGGGGGAGATAGGGAGAGAAAGAAAAAAAAAAAAGTATGATCAGGCTGGTGAATAGAACTGAGCCACACACTAGATTTTGGGTGTATTTTGGTCTGTTAGAAGAAAATGACTCCCAAAATTTTAAAGAAAAACTTTATACACACACACACACACACACACACACACACACACACACACACACAAAATAAGGGTAAATACAATGAACCAATGGAATATGATGGAAAGAAATGAGAATTAAAGATTTTTAAAAAGGAATTGGTAAGGTAAGATGTTGGTTAAAATAGGAAAGAAGAAAAATCTTAAAAAAAATAGAAAAAGAAAAAATAAAGAAAATTTTAAAAACTAACTTTGAAAGACTGAAGAATCATGGGGGAAAGCCATGAATTCTATGTGCTGTATTCCCCTAGTGCTGGAGTTTTGCATTTCTCTTTGATCAGTAAAACTGGTCTTGGCTGGATGTTCTTACTGATCTTCTGGGGGAGGAGCCTCTTGCAGTGATTCTCAAGTGTCTTTGCTGGAGGCAGAACTGCACCAGCCAGGCTAAGTAATCTGCTTGGGTTTGCTCTCAATAGCTTTTGTTCCCTGAAAGCTTTCTGTACATTTTTGGAGTACAAGAATGAAAATGGTGGCCTCCCAATCTCCAGCCCAGGGAAGCCAAGAACATGGGGCCCCACTCTTCCATGTCTCAGAGAAAAGCAGTCAATCACTCCTATCTCTCTCTCTGGTTTCCAGCTGCACTCTGAGCTCACCCAGCCTGTGACCAAGCATTTCTCTCTCTGGCACACAATCCTGTTTGGAGCCTCCAAACCCAGTAAGTTCTTGATGTGTGCTCCCATGCCGTTCCTCCTGAGGTAGGAAAGGGAGTCTCCCCAGATCTCCTGCTTATTGGGTCCCTGCTCAGACAGCAGTGCCAGACTGTGCCTGAGATCACATTTTATGGTAAACCCAAGCTGAGAACCCACTCCCCAGCTCTGTCCCTGCAACTGGCTTCCCTAGTCCAATAGCTGCAAGAAGGTCCTCCTAATTCTGGGGCACAGCTCTAAGTATCCTAGAGACATGGCTGCTCCTTTGGCTATGGGGATGAGGGAGCTAGACAAGGTTTGAGGCCTGCTTAAACATGTTCTTACAAAGTTTCATCTCTTTTCAAAGGACTTTCACTCATTGGTTATCTGATATGACTATCACAACTTTGGTGATTTCAGTATGGCATGAAGAACTACACCTACTTTTAGATGGAAATATAAGGCACATTTGGTTTTTAATTTCCTTTTTTATTTAATGAAAAATTGACAATTTACCCCTATGTGCTAAATTAGTGGTGGGTAGATTATGAATAAAATATAAAAATGAGGGCACATTGATTATAAAAAAATAAAATAAACTCTCATGAACTATTACTATTGAGATCATCTGGTTAGTTGGCAAGGTTTATGGAGATGATCCCATGTTCAGACTCACATTTCTGTTTTCATTACATCCTCTTACCTCTTAATTGAAAACACAATTCCAAAACTATTTGATGAGAAAGGTATTACCTACACAATCAGCAGAGAAACTAGATTAGTTTCTGGTGTTAACTAACAGGAGGCAGACTCAATAGTCTCCTAGAGATAATGAAGATATTACAGGTTTAGTCAACTATTTCCCATAGAGTATGTTATGGTTGATGTATATCCAGGGTAGAAAACAAAACATAAGGTGTCATTCATCTAGGGGCACTGGGTGGCTCAGTTGCTTAAGCGACTGCCTTCGGCTCAGGTCACGATCCCAAAGTCCCGGGATCGAGTCCCATATTGGGCTCCCAACTCTGCGGGGAGTCTGCTTCTCTGCTCTCATGTTCTCTCTCTCTCTAATAAATAAATTAAATAAAATCTTAAAAAAAAAAGGGTGTCAGTCATCTATTTAAAATATTTATTCAACAGTTACTTTGTGGAAGTCATGATAAACAAGAAGGCATGACTGCTGCCATCCTCGATTTTTAACTAGTGGGAGAGATATTAAAAAAGTGAATCCCTCTACTTTTAAGTTGATAATATCCATACTTATCAAAACACCTAACTATGAGCACACATGACTTTTATAATAAAAAGAGAAATGAGTTAGGTATGCTGGCTAGTACAAATCACCACATGTGAAAACAATCATAGTTTATAAAAGCCTAGAAGATATAATTACAGGATTAGTTGCAGAACACTGCATGAACTTGCATTCTGATTTCATGTCATAACACCATGATTGAAGGCTTCAATGTCAGAGTCAAATTTAAATCTCCCACTTAGAGATTATGATAATCAGAATCTTCTGTCACTGAATCCCAATGTATTTGAAATACATTGCCCTCCAACAGTGAGGTGACAATATGAGGAAAACAGCAGAGCATTATTTCTCTCTTTTCTAAGGACTTTAAAATTTCCTAGGTCATTTTAAAAAAAAATCAACAGGATATATTATAACTGTTTTACAGTTCTGACATGTTTAAGAAAAATGCAAGCCAACATCTACGTAGGCAAGGAGAAAGAGAAAGGAGCATGGGCATTTAGAGCCTACCTTTGCTCTAAGTAACCTTCTGCACTTCTTATAAAATGCCACGTACAGCCCTGCACATTCTTTGGTTGTGAGTTAGTAAATACATAGAGAGATTCTAACAGAGTGCCTGGCACAGCATAGGGACTCAATAAATATTCCAAGAGGACTTTATCATTCTGTATGGTGTGAGGTAGGAATTACACTTGCTTTGCTAAATTCAGGCCAGCTTATCCCAAAATTCAGTAATGAGTCATATGCTTTCCCCACTGGCTCTTTTCTTTCTTTTTTTCTAAGGATCTTATTTATTTGACAGAAAGAGGGAGGGAGAGAGCACAAGCAGGGGGAGCAGCAGGCAGAAGGAGAAGCAGGCTTTCCACTGAGCAGAGAACCTGATACTTGGCTCAAACCCAGGACCCTGGGATCATGCCTTGAGCTGGAGGCAGCTGCTTAGCTGAGCTACCCAGATGCCCCTACCCACTGATTTTCTTCTTAAGAGTTTTAACTTACAAAGGTAAAATAGAATCAATGTGAAAATGTCAATGCAACGAAAGAAAAATTTGTCACTTTCTCCAAAGGAATTCTACACCTGTCTCCTAGAGTATCTTTATACGTGTTTAAATAATTACATTATAATACTCTACACATGTGTATGCATGCACACATAGTTTCTTCTTTCAGACATTGGGTTGAATTATATTGACAATTCTGTGACTTGCTTCTGTCTCAGCAGTGTACTTTGAAAATCTTCCCATGGCAGTGTTTGTAGATCCACACGACCCTTTTTAACATCTGCTAATATGTATGTGTGTGCCTATATTTAGAAATATTTTTAAAGTAATTCATATTTATTGTAAAATCCCAAGCAGTACTGAAAGTTCAGCAAAAATTATAGGCTCTTTAAACTCCATACTCCTAATCCAAACCCAGAGCTAAATGCTTCCAATAGAAAGCTATTTCAAACTATACAAGTCTTGACAAATATGTGGAGAAAGGGGAACCTTCATGCACTGTTGGTGGGAATGTGAAATGATGCAAACAAATTAGAAAACAGTTTGAAGTTTCCTCAAAAAACTAAAAATAGAAATACTATACAATCAAGTAATTCCACTACTATTTACCCAAAGAAAATAAAAACACTAACTCAAAAAGATATGTGCATTCCCACATTCACTGCAACATTACCTATAATAGCCAATGTATGCAAACAACCTAAGTGTTCATCAATGGATGAATGGATAAAGATATTTATGTATACACAAACGCACACATTTATGTATCTTTAAGGCTATATACACACACAGGCACACATACATAGAGTGAATTATTATTCAGGGATGTCTGGGTGGCTCAGTTGGTTAAGCGGCTGCCTTCAGCTCAGGTCATGATCCCAGGGTCCTGGGATCGAGTCCCACATCCGGCTCCCTAATCGGCGGAGAGCCTGCTTCTCCTTCTGCCTCTGCCTGCCACTCTGCCTGCATGTGCTCTTACTCTGACAAATAAAGTCTTTAAAAAAAAAAGTGAATTATTATTCAGCCATAAAAAAGAATAAAATCTTGCCATTTGTGAAAACATGGATGGACCTTGAAGGCATTATGCTAAGTGAAATAAGAGGCCAAAAAAACCCCAAATATTGTGTTATTTCATGTATATGTGGAATCTAAAAAAATTTTTTTAAAGCTTCATAGACAAGGAGAATAGACTGGTGGTTGCCAGAGGAGGGGGTGGGAGAAATGGGTGAGCCAGTTTAGCAGTTTTTGTTTTAGTTTAAATAAATTGAATAAAAATTTAAAGATTTATTTATTTTAGAGAAAGACAGCATGAATGAGTGGTGGGGGTGGGGAACAAATGGGGAGAAAGAGACTCTCTACCAGACTCCCTGCTGAGCATGGAGCCACATGATGTGG
>CM053603.1:36684911-36709789 GCA_028646535.1 Procyon lotor
TTTTTTTGTATTGGTAATGTTTTATTTTTTCCCAAATATGTTTATTTTTTCAGTGTTACAAGATTAATTGTTCATGCACCACACCCAGTGCTACTTTTAAAAGCACCTTTGAGATATAACTTATGTATCACAAAGTGTAATATTTAGTGATTTCAGTGTATTTATAGGGTATACAACCACTACCACTACCCAACTTTAGAACATTTTTATCATTCCCAAAAGAAAATCTAGGGGTGCCTGGGTGGCTCAGTGGGTTGAACCTCTGCCTTTGGCTCAGGTCATGATCTCAGGGTCCTGGAATCGAGCCCTGCACTGGGCTCTCTGCTCAGCAGGAAGCCTGCTTCCACCCCCTCCCCCCCCCCCGCCCCACCTGCCTTTCTGCCTACTTGTGATCTCTGTCAAATAAATACATAAAATCTTAAAAAAAAAAAAAGAAAAAAAAAAAGAAAATCTATACCAATTTAGTCACTCACTGTTCCCTCTTCACCCAGTTCCTAACTGCTAATCTATTTCCTATCTCTGTTAATTTATTTTATATAAAAACACAGCATGCCGTCTTTAGTATCTGGCTTCTTTCACTTAGCATAATGTTCCCAAAGTTCATCTGTATTATAACACGTATCAGAATGTATTCCTTTTCAAAGCTGAATATATAGGAATTGACTGCATAGACAGATAGACAAGGTTTTGTTCATCTATTCATTAGTTGAAGGACAAGTAAAAAAAAAAGTTTTTACTTTTTTGCTACCACAAATAATGTTACCATAAACATTTGTGTAGAAGTTTTTTCGTGGACATCTATTTTCATTTTTCTTGGGTAAATATCTAGGAAGGGAATTATTGGATCATAGATTAAGTTTATATATAATCATCTGGGAAATGGAAAGACTGTTTTCCAAAGTGGCATTTTACATTTTCCCCATTGGGGTTTTGATTTCTGCACATTCTCATCAATACTTATTATCTAACTTTTTGACACCAGCTTTCTTAGTGGGTCTGAAGTGGTTTTCCGTTGTAGTGTTGATTTACATTTCCCTCGTGACTAAAGATGTCAAGCTTCTTTTTTTTTTTTTTTAAAGATTTTATTTATTTGAGAGAGAGAGAGAGAGAGATCACAAGTAGGTGGAGAGGCAGGCAGAGAGAGACATGGGGGAAGCAGGCTCCCTGCGGAGTAGAGAGCCTGATGTGGGGCTCGATCTGAGGACCCTGAGATCATGACCTGAGCCGAAGGCAGAGGCTTTGACCCACTGAGCCACCCAGGCGCCCCATCAAGCTTCTTTTCATAAATCACTGCACTTCTACAGTTTGAAAATCACTGTATTTACCCTTCATTCCCTACTTCACTTTCAGAAACATCAACCTGTCCGAAGAAATTTCTTTGGTCTTTGCAAACTTGACCTCAGAGGCATGAGACTAAATTCCCATGTACTAAAATGGTTAGGGTTTCAGGCTTAAGAGCATTATCAAGAGATGGCTGATTTTTAGAAGCCAAATGAAAACTTCAAGCTGATAGGAATGCATGCCAAAGGAAATGCATGGAAGACCTTATTCCAACTGCTTTGTTTCACCATTGGGCACTGACTTGCCAAGGTGAGTACTTGCTCATTTGTTACAACTTTGGACCTTCTCTCTTCTGCACCAACACTACATGTCTCCACTTGGAGCTGCCATAACACAGGGACATGGAACAGTATGCCTGTAGAGCCTCAAGACACTTAGGCAATGGAGCTCTTCCAAGATGGCAAACTTACTTGTTGTTACATAATATGAAATTCTTCTAAGAAAAAGCTAGAAAATATGTATCATAGAGCAGAATAACAATCCTAATGAGATCCGCCAGGGTTTTGATATTGCTTATGCATGTGAAAGGATGATACCACTATTTGATAAGTTCTCCCCTGTACCACATTCAATCCAGTGCACATTATTCAATGGATACTATTTACTTTTTTGCTCAAAGCTGAGCCAACATGCTTTTGGATCCCTAGGGCTTTCCAACTAAAAGGTAGATTGGCTGTGACTGTTTTTCCAAACAGCAGGTCAAGACCCATTAGAGGGCTGTGAAATCAGTTTAGTAGGTCATGACTTATGCATTTTTAAGGAAATAGAATAAAAAAATAACAGACTGTATTGCATGTAATAAAGATAATTGTTTTTTGAAGATATTTCGGCAGTGTGTTTATTTCAGCGGTGCATATTCATACATCATTATGTATTTCTTATTGTGGATCATAGTTAAACACTTTTGAAAGCTGCTATTCTATCTTTACCATGGTCCCATTTTAACACAAAGCAGATTGTCCTTAAAACAAACTAGATGCCTATACAGTGATTGACAGCAATATGTAGGAAGCCCTAAACAAAAATTTACTCTCCCTGAGTATTATAGTGAATTAAATTCCTAGCCCGGCAGAAACCAAAATCTATGGGATAATGAAAACAGTTAACATGTCAGCATGGTACAGCTGCAGGGTGGGTTTCCTTTCTTTACTATCTGATACAAATCAAAAATCAAGAGAGAAAACCATGCACTCTATAAAATTACTTACGCTTGGATAAGGGATTTGGGGAAAGCGGTATCATACCCTGCCACTTTAGCAGGTCCCAGAATAGGGTTTTTTTGTTTTGTTTTGTTTTGTTTTTTAGAGCTCTGAGGAAATTGTCCCGATTATTTAGGTCATCATGTCACCCTAATGAAGTTGAGTGACCCTTCAAGATGATACAACTCATTGAAGAACAAGAAATAAACGAACTCCTGTTTAACTCCAAATCTGATGTTTTTTCTACTATGCTCTCTTGCCATAGTTGGGAGCTGTCTAATACAAACAGTCTTTACTATAGAGTAGTTATCTAGGAAGAAATAGGGGAAGGGTGGAAACATACAGAGCAGGGAAAAAAATTCCACTAAAGAAAACTTAAATACTTTGACAATTTTATTAGGACTCTCTCAGGTGAAAAATGTACTCCCTAGTTACCAATTCCCAGGAAAACCAATCATGAGATTATCATACTTGGGACAGGAAAGACCTAACAGAATACTGCCTGACTCTTCTTAGACCTAAGAAACTGAGATCTACAGACAAGAGACTTGATGAGGGTCACACATTGGCCTGGATGGAGAAGGACTTCAATCCCAGTGGCCTAATCCCCAGTGTATGGATTTTTTCATAGTATTATGCTTTCTTCCCCATAAAGAGAGATTAAAACAAACAACAACAACAAACTACCCCAAACCTATGAGGGGCCAAAGGAGACCTACAAGTCTTGATAGGAGTTCCTCTTGAAAAACATCAGCAACTATTAAGGATAACTGGCTTTATAAATGCCTACTTCAAAGCAGTGAAAATGTTCTCAGAAGGATAAATCACTTTCCATTTTTTAAATTTAGCTTATTTCACAACCACTCCTTCCTCTTAATGTATGCCTGGGCAAAGCAGATGCATGGATTTTAGGTGCAAAAGCAGTTTATGAACTTTGAATAACTTTCTACTGTAATGACATTTTACTTTTGAATTCTTGGATGTTCATCTATGTCAGAAAAAAAGTTATATGTTGTATACATATATAAAGGTTGGCTGATCTTAGAGTTCTTCTGGGAAGTATTAATCCCAGATGGCACAAGTGATCAATATTGGTGGGCAATGTTATCACTAGTTGTTTTAGAAGGTGAAGAGGATAAAAATCCTTGCATTCACAAACTAGATTTCTCAGCACCTCTTTTAGTCGATGACTTCATATACTGTGTAACTTTTATGCCTTGATGACTCCACACTCAGACTGGAGATCATGATAATCTACCCTGTATAATGGCTTTTGTAGAGTCTGTCAAACAACTCCTGGCAAGCAGAAACATAATGACTACACTAATGGAGACATTATTGATCAAAGTGCAGGAATGTCTCCTGAACAGTAAGTCAAACATAAGCAATGCTACTCATTTCCAGAAAATTGAGAATTAACTTTACAGCAGGATAAAAGTTAAGTTTTTAGAGTTACAGAGACTTATATTCAAATATCAACTCTCCCATTTATCTAGGAATACAGGTTTGAGGCTCTCAGTACAAAAGTAACTTACCTAGCTTCCCCAATTGTAAAATATAAATACTAATGCCCTCCTTCATTTTATTGAAATATTTTGAATATATAATATATGCTCTTGATACAAAATATATGAGGTAAAAAGAATATTCATGACATAAATTCTACTTCTTTCCACTGTCCCATACCCACTAAATATCTCCTGACACAACTGTTAATTCATGAGTTCCTTCTTGGATTTACTCAATGCATTTACAAACACACACATCTACACAGTACATATTTTAAAGTTATATCAGAATACCTAGCTTCAGTGTTGTCATTAGGCAAAGAAATAAAGTTTGTAAAGCTTCTAACTTATGGTTATAGTATTAGAGAATTCTTCAAAGCACTTTCTAAAAAACACTTATGAAATATAATGTTTACTGGTGCTCAAATTCAAGGAGCAGTAACTGGGAGGAAGCCATCACCCACTGAGGAGGAAGAACATCTGACATATCACTCAGCTGACACACTGTATGGTACTGATGATGCTAACCATCTGTTCCTTTTCCTTACAGTGCCAGAGTATCATAAATTATCTTTTGCAATAATCAAGTTCTACCCCTTTCAGTAACAAATCTTCATGGTGGAAAGAATACCTTAGACCCAATCAAGTTGGGGATAGAATTGAAATTCTGCTTAAGACTAACTTTAAATGAAATTTAATAAATCCAACAACTTAATTTAATCTCAAGGGGAGGATAAGGACATAGCCTTAAAACTATTGCACATTTGAATTGGAAGTTCTCTCTGCACAGACAGCACCACTGTTTCTAATTCTTACCTTTCCTATGTTCATGCCCTCAGATATGTGATTTTAAGATTTTCACCACTAGAGGTAGAATATATTTCACCACCTCTAGGATTCTGGTTTCAGTTATATGACATACTTTGGCCAAAAGAATGTCATTGAAAGGGGCAATGGTACAGATCTGAGCTCAGATCTTAATAGGTATTGAATGTTTCTACATGTCCCTCTGTGCTTTTTTCCCCATCATCATGAGAGGATGATGCTTTGGATAACTTATTGGTCCAGGAAGGATTAAAGTCACGTGGAGCATCAGAACTGGATCCTAGCCAGGAGGTAAGCCAGGGTCAGATCTGTTGAACCCCAGTCAATCTGAAATCCATGAATCAGAGTGTACAACCATGTTTTCAGTGAGTGAAATTTGATGTGGCTTATTACATTATAGCATTATTGTGTCTATAGCTGACATATCAACACTCATGTATCATTACCTTCCAAGGGGAAGGAACTTTCCTGTTTCAGCTTAGTACAGTAATAGGTACATAATAGACACTGGTAATTTATTGCATTGTATTGATCCTAAGCAGTATCTTATTTTCAGATAAGACCACCTCTTCCTGAGCTTAGAGGTCAATTTTCTTGCGTAATATTATACAACTAAGTGGCAAGAAATGTAAAATTAGATTTTCCTCTTTTCCACAACACAGGACAATGACCATAAAGCAGGATATCTCTTGTCATTACTGACATTCTGGGCCATCTCTCATCTCTACTTACTAGCATCCTCACCCCAGTTTTAAAACCAAAATGTCTGTAGACATTGCCAAACGACCCATGAGGAGTAACACTGTCCCCCATTTGAGGACCAATGAACTACCACATAACTTTTAACTATTGAACTTTAAACTCTTGAAGCCCTATGGTTTTTATGGTAAGCTACATACTGCTTAGAAGAATGCAAACTCTAAAACACAAGGTGAAATGATATTTACACAAATTTTATCACAAGTACTCAAGAAACTGGAATTCAAAGTCACTATGACCTCCTATCATCATCAGGGTAATTCTCATTATCTTTAATTCATAATGAAGAAATTTGAGAATAAGTTCAAGAAAATAACCAAGATTAAACAGATAGTAAGTTCCAAGCCCATGATATTAGTACTCAGGATTTTTTCACTCTCAAATTCATTTTTTCTCTCAACACTGATAGTACCCCAGATTGGGTAATGACACTCTGCTATATACAATCCCTCTCCTGGGGTCCCTTTCTTGGACAGAGTGTAGTTAAAAAAACTCAGGCAATTGAGCAACTTGGGTTGTTGATGGCCACCAACTAGCTTTGGGACTTCAGGCAAAATTCTGACCTTATTTGGCTCTAGTTTCTTACCTGTAAAAGGATAAGTTTAAATAACACGATTTTGAAGAACCCTCTAGGACTTGGAATTTCTTCTGGATACAAGACTGTGACTTGTGCAATGTCCATAGACTGAAGAACCATTAGTGGGAAGTTCACAAAGACTCATATTCAGGTCAACACAAGGAGCTGATTTCTAACAAATACCAGCTTTCTGAAATGTGTCAAGTCTCGGTCACTAAAAGGCTCAGTCTTATCTTTGGGGAATACTCTAAAGAACTTTCTGCTTTGCACTATAGGTTGAACTTAAAAACTTCCAAGTTCCCTACTGATTCTATGATGCTCTGTTTTTAATACAACTATTTATTAATCACTGCTTTCTAACTTGCTATCCTATCAGAACACAGAGAAATGGTCTTTATATCATCCTGAGACCTGATTATTGTCATTGCAGGGAAGCAGTCACCACGACTCTCCTTTCCTTATCATTCACCCTGCCCATCACCCATGGGAGAAGTACAGCCAATCAGCATTCAGACTTTCCAAAGAAGAAACTCACTGTTTAGATCCCAGCAGTTGGTTTTATTATGCTCCAGAGAATGTGTGCAGTTGAAGTTCCCCATGGAAAGTCAATCAGTGGTGGGAGAAGATTCTAAGTTGTTTATTTTTAAATGAGAGCTTCATCTTCAAACAGCTTTTAGAGAAGGCTTGTCACTAAGGACTGAGCTGATTTTTCCATTTCAAGCCTTAATTCTCTGAAGGACTTAACTGTTTTTCCTGCTGCTTCTACTTCCAGAAATAAACAAAATGTCTACAAAGTAATTTCTATGGTACCACTCATACTATAGCAGGTTGCATTATAAAATAACAGATGATATCTTTCTGTTAAGCCCAAAACAAATTACAGAAACCCTGCAAGCTTTTCTTTTGAATCCACGTGATGAAGCAGAACTTTCATTTCTTTATAATTCATACTCTCACTATAATTTTACCTAAAATTGATATTTTGGGTGTTGGGGCTAATAACTTCCTCAACTCTACTCAAAAGTGGTAAAATTTAAACACTGATGTCTTCTGTTCTGCAGAAATTCTGTTAGAAGCAAACCAAAGCTCCAAAGAATTATTTCCCAAAGGCAAAATAGCTGCTGGGACTATTTAAGAAATACTACTTAGATTTGGCACAGCAGGGTTAAATAGACACAAAAATAAGGAAATGTTTATCCAGTGCAACAGAGACATAGGTAGAGAGCATGCTTGGTAATGAAGCCTCAGTGCATCCTTGCTGATGAGATTCAGAGCAGACGATGGGGCCAGACATTTAAAAGATTCAGGGGGGCCTCAGTGGCTCAGCTGGTTAAGTGTCTGACTCCTGATTTTGGCTCAGGTCATGATCTCAGGATCATGAACTCCATTCCAAATTCTTAAGGACGTATTTTGACTTAATCTTCTCTGGATCTATTAGTTTCCTGTTGCTGCTACAACAAATCACTAGAAATTTAGTTTAAAGAACACAAATATATACTCGTACACTTCATGGATCAAAGGTTGGTATGCATCTCACTAGGCTAAACCAAGGTGTCAGCAGAGCTCCTTTATGGGGCTTCTAGAGGAGAAATTGTTTTCTCATTCATTCAGGTTGTTGATACAATTCAGTTCCTTGTGATGTAGGACTGAAGCCCCTATTTCCTTCCTGTCAACTGAGGGCCAACTCAGTCACAGTTTGTCAATAGAAGATACTTTAGGCATCACATTGTTTGATCTACTTGTGGTCTATGGTAGTACAGAGCTCTTCTCCATTCCTACCCTTTCCCACCTATTATGTCATCTACCACAATGACTGGACAATTGTTGCTGACTAATCAAGTTTGATGGCATTCATTATGCTTTATTTTCTATGTTTAGAACCTTTGCAGAAATTCCTAAAGCTTATTTGGGGGTAATTCTTTTTAGGCATTTTCTTTGAGATTGGGATGACAAAACAATCAAGGATGCCCAGCCCTACTATCTCATTCTCCTGTGGCAAAATTGGAAGGCTGTACTTCTGTCTCAGAGTTGTTCAGACCTGAAAAGACTTAGGAGCTGAGGGGTTCCGGGCAATGGGACATACTCTACCATATTCCAAGCCTCTTTCTCTTGGGCTTGCTTCATCTCAAAAGAAGAAGTGCTTTTCCTAGAAGGGTCTTTCCTGGACACTAGAGTGGTAATATCAGAAGATTGAGCATCAATAGGAATTTGGAAAATGGCTGCCAGCTGACTCCTTAGACCTGTTTTGCTTTTGGATTCAGCCAGTCATTGCCATGGTTGAAGGAGCATCTCTCAGGTCAACAGAACCTCAGACAGCCAAGGAGCTACAACTACAGTTCACACTGGCGTGGGCACCAAGACCATCACTAGTAATGAAAGCATTATTTGCTTAGTGTCATTCTCTTTCTGTAGATCTCACACAGCCAAGGCAGCCAAGCTATTGATATAGTCAAGGTTTCAGTACCCTGAACTTTGATTATTCCAATTTGTCCCCTCCCATCACTCTTCATTTTACAGATGTGGAAAATGATATTCAGAGATGCAAGTTCACTTAGTGATGGTCACCTTGTTTGCTCAGTTATAGGTATAGGGCTCAGCAGAACTTGTACATGGTTTTCTTCATATACTGTTGAATAAATGAATGAATGAATGAATGAATGAATGAATAACTTAAACTACTTGACAAGGTTGGAAAATCCTTGATTCTGGTTAATATTTAGGCAACTTAGCAAGTGCCATGAATTAAAATATATCTGGAAGTGCCTAACCTCGATAGGAAATCTTTTGTCCCTGTGCTTTCAAAAACATAGCACTTTGCCAAACACCACTCCTCAGTCTAGAAAGAAGCTCATCCATCACACTCTTAGCACACTTGAAAGACTTCTCACAAAGTTGTAGAGCTAAGATGGCTCTTGACAACGTCGGCTAAGCAGAATAAATCCAGGAGAGAAAATACAATTCTGTTCCCCAAACTTCACAACACAGGAAAATGCTTCAGTTTTTACCAACAATAGTTAGTAATAACTAATTTTAGGTATTTCTAGCATAATGTTTTGATTCAAAATTATAAGCTAGGAAAGAATCTGAAGAATAAGAATTGGCCCATGTTTATGTTTATGAAGGCAACCATTGAGAGAAAAAGGGAACTTCTACATACCTCTTGCCTCCTCAGCTGTCTACCTAAACTAAGAATAAAATGAGGCTGCTGTGGAAGTCTTAACATCATTTAAAAAAACCTTTGTCAGCCATAGCTGTCCTTTTGTAACATAAGCTTTGTTTTTCATTTGCTAGAGTCCCCACAGTTACTGATCTTCTTTATAAAGCAGCAAGATCACTGAATTTAAGATTCCAATAGACATGGATTTGTCAACTGGGGCCATCCTACCAGCATGGCCCCACCCCTCTCCCTAAATGTTTGCATTGCTAGCTTCTCCTTCTCCTTTGGCTGTCAGCTCACATGTAACTCGAGAGCCCAACCACGACCTCATAAAAGCAGTCTCACTCCAGGCCCACCTGCTCCTCATGACCTATTTTACCTTCAGCGTAACATAACAAAATTATTTGTGGGTGTTTGGGACAGAATCCATTGCTTACTATGTGTAAATTACTTAATCTTTGTAGGCCTCCCTTAGTTTCCTCATTTAAAATAGTATAACATTCCCTGTTGCACAGGGTTCCTTTAAGGATCTGATGACAATACATGTTATACACTTAAACCTGGGACTAGCAAAGAATGGCAATTTAATAAGTTTTAGCTGTTCTCACTGCCATAGTCTGAAATTCTTTAGTTTACTGCTTGCTTTCCCCTTGCTCTCTAACCTCCTTGGAAGCTTCCCAAGAGGAGAAAGCTGGTCATTCTTGTTCACAGATGTACCCCTCATAACTAGTCTCCAACACATAGTGTCCAACACATAATGCTCAAAGGATTTGCTGTGTGCATCAATCACTAACCTGGGATAAGTCCAAACTTATGTGAGTTTCAGTGTTGTCATAGGCAAAAAGGAGATAATGGCTCTCAACCCATATGGTTTAGAAGCATCAAATGAGAACTGATGCCCCCATTTCTTGAGTCAGAATACACGTACCCTATGGAATACTTTGGAATCCTTAGACTATGTAAAGCTGAACAAAATATTTAATGTGGCTTCTCAGAGGTTTGATTACCCAAGAATATTCAGGGAGAAAGCAGTTGATTTTTAGAGTCACAATAGGATAATTTTTCAAGTTTTTAAAAATGCATATTTTGCTCTTTCTGAATTTTCCTCTGCCCCATTACAAGAAGGAAGTTTGGTATTTTTATCTCTTTATCTCAGGAGTATTTGTGTTACTGGATGCAAACAGCAGCTCACTTTTGTTCTCAGAAAATCTGCAAGTTGAGGGTGATTACGTTGAACAGGCCAGAGGGTAAGTAGATGTGACGAGAGGAAGAATGATTCCTCCATGGAATGGAAGAGATTCTTTTTGGTGGAGTGAAGGTAAAGGAATGGAGGTCCATAGAGACCTGGGGGACAAGGAGGGCTCTCTAAGGTGGAAAATAATTAGCTTCTGGGAACTCTAGATAGCTCTAAAGGACAAAGAACCCCAGTAATGATTGAGACTAAATTTCCCACCAGCCAAGCAAGCTAAGCTCTCAGAGGAGTTAAATACTGGTTTAGAGAAATGTATGTATCATTTTTTTTTTACAAAGTTATAGAATAAAAATCACTTCAACACATCACCTCACAAAGTCTCAATGTTTATTGAAATCCTACACTATCAGCAAAAAATTGCTTTCTAATGCCAGCCTATTTTTTGTTTTCTTTTTGAGAATGTGTGTGTATAAGGAAGAACATCAGCAGCCCAAGACTCAAAAAGTTAATTTGCAGTGACTGACTGGAAACCATGCTTTGGAGTTCCTGGAAGCCAAATATCTCAGGACCAAGAATGTAACAGATAAGCCACTTTCAAGAAAATGACTGGCACTACAGATCCACAGGTATCCATCAGAATAGCTATTTGGGAATTTCTTGATGCTCACAAACTAGTCTGATATGTGTTCTCATCACATAAACCAGATCCCTTATGTAAATCTATTAAGAAAAATTATAGTATCCATAGTAAAGTAAGTATTATAGCATTTACCATCTTTCTTCCCTTAAAAAAATCCCTTTGATTAGTATTTCCCAGAGGTGATAAAAGAGGTCAGCCCCAATAAAGATCTTTTCAATCTACCAGTAACAGAAATACCCCTTGAAAACGAGTTTAGAATGGCCACTACAGCCTGAAAACACTGTGCTTGATTATCGATGAGTAATATCAGAGGGCATCTCTCCTCAGTAATGAGGCTGTGAAACTCAAAACTTACTGAGGAAGTTTAAAGTAAGAAATATTATCATTTTCTGTATCTATATAATTACATGATTCTGGGCTCTTGAAAGACCTGACACCAAGATACCGAAGAGAAATTGCCTGAACGTTCAACCTGTTATGCTGGGTGATGTTTAATTTGCACTAATTTGCTTCACTTGTTCCAAATGGGTAGCTTCTATATAACATCTTACCATTAACCTGGAAGTGTAAAACTACATCCCTCCTAGTGAGACTCTTAAAGTAATATTTCAATGTGCAGAGTAAATACATATTAGGGACTAGAATACAAAATATGTATCAACTTGAAAGAAATTTCTGGCCACACATTCACATTCTACTACTACTTCCATTGAAGTGATATTTGTTCACCCACTTTTTTGAATAAATTAAAAAACACTGAATATGTAAATGAACTTTAAAAGCAAAAATAAGTGTTCTGCAAGTTCAAGGTACTTTTATTATACAACACTACACAAAGATTTCTGGGGGAGTCCTTGGGTTGCCAGGTTCTTTCTCTCCTACAGAATGGACTCTTGTTTTAACAGTGTACCATAGCTGGTATTTGGTACACAATAAAAGCAACGCTGGTTGGTATAATATTGAAATATTCACATAGTGGCTGGTGAATAGTTGTCAACCCAAGTTCCTCTCACCACCTACCACCAAGAGCCCCAGAATGTCCCCTGATTCAGCAAATCCTTCCATCGGGGTCCGTGAGAACCCTGAAGACCTTTGTTCTTACTGGACAGTACCCATGCCATAGAAGTTGCTAAGTACTGTGAATACTTTCCACATGTTAAACTGTTTTCTTCCTATGTTGGCCGTGAATGCCTTCTGCTCTTCCTTCATCTTCCCTCTAAGATGAACTGCAGTCCTCATCTGTCAAAACATCCTCCATGTCAACAGCATACAATGATTAGTTAAGGCAAAAATGTATGCCATCTGCCTCAGCCTTGAGAATTTGGCTAGAGTCACTGAAAGAGAGACATCTACTTTCCACTGGGATACAACTGTGGTTAAATGTAGACAGAGGCTGGTGGGCATCATCTTTGCCACCCCAGGGAAGAAGTTTAATGAGGGAATAATGCCAATACAGAGAAAGCCAAGCCCAGGGATGGTACCATGGAGCCAGGTATTTGATGCTGGCTAGATCAAGCCCTGGACTTTTTAGGGAAGGAGCCCTGAAACTGATCATTTTGTTCGAATTGGGATGTCACTTGGAATAGAGTTAAAACCATTTTCCTATCTCCAAAAGGTGAAGAAAGCCTAATTTTTCTCCACAGGCTCTTGAGCCCTCATACCATTTCTTCCTCTTCATCCAAGTCTATACTATTCATTATTGTTAAAGTCAAAGGTTAAGTTATACCCAGAAAACACCACTTAAGGATGATTACCTCCCTTGTATTTGCAATGGAAGCATGAAGCCTATTTTTAATAGCATTTGAGATAGAGAAACTGCAAAGGGAAGGACAAGGGAATGTCAGGAGAGAATTTAAACTCTGCTACAGAATTACCTGATATCTACCTGGGCAATTATATTCTGACTAAATGAACTGCTGGGTACTAAGACACAAAAAGCAAAATGGTCTACTGCTAAGAGAACAGCCTCTGTTCTCCACTTTTTTATAACACAAAGATAATGGTGAAAGAACAGGAAGTAAAATTAATATTTAGCAAACAGAAGTTGAGATTTCTAACTACCGTGTTTCTATCTGAGGAGAGAGAGATGAGGAAGGAAAAGACTGTAATGAGAGTCATGATTTGAATTTTACTCTGCTATATGCCACTTTCCCATTGATGAACAGGAAGAAACAGATTACAGGACTAGCTCTCAAAATGTGGTTCCTGGGCTAGCAGCAGCATCGCCTGGGAGTTTGTTAAAAAGGTAAATTCTTAGTCCCCACCCCAGACAAATGGGACCAGAGACTCTGGGAGGAGGAGAGGGAGATTGCCAGCAATCTGTGCTTTAACAAGCCAACCAGGTGATTTAGATGCATGTGAACATTCGAGAACTGCTTTGGCGTTTCAACCCTGGTAAACATGAGCATCACCTAGGGAGCTCTTTTCAACTCTCCAGGGAGCGCGCCATGCCAATTTTACCAGAATACCTCAGGAGAGTGCATCAGGTAACAGTTATTTTTCAAACTCCACAGGCAGTTTCCAAGTTCAACCAAGTTTGAGAGCCACACTTTGGCGTGTCACTGGCTCAGTATAACTGCCACCTTGTGGGAATCCCAGACCAATTGCATTTGTTCTTTCTGGCAAAGTAAGTAGATGCCTGAGTTGAGGGTGGCAGCGAGGCTGGTGCAGGATCCCAGAGAACTGGAGCTCTGCAGTGCGTTACTGTCTCAGGGTGGTCCCTGCTCTTAGCAAGAAGAGCTTCTCCCTCCCTTATTCCCTTACACGCTCTTCTCTTTCCCTCATGGCATTTATCCCAATCAATATTTACCTTCCCAAATAAAACTACAACCACGGGGGGCCAGACTTTACCTTTTTGGCTCCCCACTGGTTCAGTAGTGACTAGGTTAGTTCCTTGGGATGCAGTTAGGCATGGTAGTATTTGTTGGTTGACCGAAAATATTTTGACATAACCGTTATCATGAAAGGACAACTGAGATTCTCCCTTAGACACTGTGTTTCAATGACTTGGCTGCCCCAAATTACACAAGTGTCCAAGGAAATGAGCTCTGGATATCAAAAAAGAATGTATCAAATCTACCTTTTTAAACAATAACATCAGAAATTGCATCAAAACTCCTGGTTTTTATTATTTGAATAAGTAGGTTAATCTCCTGAACCTTTCTTATAGTCTAACCCTTTTATATTCATAAACCTTTCCTTTTTAATATAGCCAAGTCCTTCCCTCCTTTAAAATCTCTTTTTTTTTTAAAGATTTTATTTATTTGACACAGAGAGAGATCACATGTAGGCAGAGAGGCAGAGAGAGGAGGGGAAGTAGGCTCCCTGCTGAGCAGAGAGCCCAATGCGGGGCTCAATCCCAGAACCTTGAGATCATGACCTGAGCTGAAGGCCCACTGAGCCACCCAGGCGCCCCTAAAATCTCACTTTAGGTAAGATAATCTTTGTGAGGAAATTCAAGTGACCTTGGCCTATTTTCTCTGATTGTCATTCACAAAGTTCAGTTTAAAGTTCTTTCTGGTGTGGCTAAAGTGATCCGTCTTTTGCTTAACTGAAGAGAATTACCATGTGGGTCATATATCAGAAGGAGGTGGGAAGTATCTCGTATTTATTACCTGCCAACTTTTTCCTTAAAAATTCATTTTTCATTAAATCACTTAAACCCATAGAAGTTAATAAATTCACTCATGCATTGCATCCCTGAAGATTAGATCATAAAGTTCCGTCAGTAACTAAATGATTCAGTCTTAAAACTAGTAACAAAAACATCGACAGTTATGAATATATGAAAATGTTAATACATACCTTGCTTAGTTGTGCTTTTACTATCCATTTGCCCTACTTTACAGTAATATGAAAACAGCTTACATAAAACACTTCCTAGAATAAGAGGTCAATACATTTTACACCCACCAAAGGAAACCAGAATTAAATATAAAAAAAAAAATGCTTAATTCCTTACAGGCACTATTATAAGCAAAAACACTAGCTAGGAAGTATCCCCAGAAATGAATTCAACTTTCCTGGTACCTTCACACCATATTCTTTTCATTCTGTTATAACTTATGTTTCAAGTTATAAAAACCCTGTTCAATGTCCCTAAATCACTTCCAGGTGTTTGCCCTGACCACTCAGACCAGAGACCAGATCACACAGAAGTCAAGAAGTTTCCTCACTAAGTTAACTTTCTGAGGCTGTAATGAGCACAACGCTTGCTTATTTGAACAAAGAAAAAAAACAGGATGAAATATTCAATACCTTGGGTTCTAGGACCCCATGGACAGCAGACATGCCTACATATTTAATGTGAGACAAGACTACAAAGCATCATACATATGTACCAAATGTCAACACCATTAGAGTTTAATAAAACACACAAAAACAAGATGAGAACACAAATCTGAAAGTAGCTTTAAAAAGAAAATGACTGGAAAGGCTCAGAGAAAAGCACTCGTCATGACCCAAGACCAGACTTAATTTTTTTAGAGAATATTGTCCAAAAATGTCCTACCTGCCTCAGTTCTGATGTCCACCTCAACTCCGGAATACGGAGAAAGAATTTGGGGTTTAACTTTTCACAGGACCCGCTTCCTGAGGCATTCTGACCAGCAGCCTGCAGCCCTGACTTTCTGAGAACAGAAGCTTCGGGCAAACGCGGGAATATCCGGTGCCTGCAGGTGTTGACAATGCACAGACACACCTGCATCTGAGTAGGCCTGTTCCCACTATGGAAAACAGGCCCTCTGCTAGAGGGGCGGCCCTCCCTGCACACCTGAGCCAACTTGCCCATTCCAGCCTGCTTCTGACAGCTGAGCAAGCCCGATTCCTTTCCATTCCCTTTCTCGTTCAGGTCACCATCCACCATTATGGGAGACAGTGACACTTCTCAAATTGTGGTCCATAGACCAGTAGCACATACATCACCAGGGAACTTATTGGAAATGCAGAGTCTCAGGCCCCACCCCATCTGCTGAGTCAGAACCTGCTTTGTACCTAGGTCTCTGGGTCGTCTTTCCTTTGTTTTCTTTTCATTTTTTTACCATGGTAAAATACATATAATGTAAAATTTACCATTTTAACCATTTTTAACTGTAATACCTCAGTGGCATTAAATACTTTCATAATATTTTGCAGCCATCATTACCATCCATCTCCATCATCTTGCAAAGCAGGAACTCCATACCCATTAAGAAAGAACTTACTCCTCCTTGCCCCAACCCCTACTTTCTGTCTCTATGATTTTAATTACTCTAGATATCTCATATAAATGAAATACTCAGTCTGTCTTTTTTGACTTGCTTATTTCATTTAGCATTATGTCTTCAAGTTTCATCCAAGTTGTAGTATATGTCAGAGTATCCTTCCCTTTTAAGGCTGAAAACATTCCATTATATGTATGTACCATATTTTGCTTATCCACTCATCTGTCAGTGGACACTAGGATTGCTTCCACATTTATCTATCATGAATAATGCTGCTATGAACATGGTTGTACAAATATCTCTTCAAAACCATGCTTTCGATTATCTTGAGCCTATACCCAGAAGTGGAGTGGCTGGATCATACGGTCATTCTATTTTTAATTTGTTAAGGAACTGCTATTTTTTCCATAGAAGCTGTACCATTGTACATGCACACAAACAGTGCACAAGGGTTCCAATTTCTTCACATTCTTGCCAACACTTGCTATTTTGGAGGGCAGTTCTTCATAGTAGCCACCCAGACAGGTGTGAGGTTTCTTTTTGTAGCTTTGATTTGCATTTCCCTAATAGTAATATGGACATCTTTTCATGGGCTTTTTAACCATATGAATGTCTTCTTTGGAAATATATCTATTCTAGTCCTTTGCATTTTTTAATCATTTGTTGTTGGTATTGTTAAGTTTTAGGAGTTCTCTATTCTGGAGAAGTCAAGAAGTTTCGTCATACTGAGCCAAGACCGTACTTAATTTTTTTAGAGAATATTGTCCAAAAATGTCCTACCTGCCTCAGTTCTGATGTCCACCTCAACTCTGGAATATGGAGAAAGAATTTGGGTTTAACTTTTCACAGGACCTGTCCTTTGTCTGATATACGGTTTGAAAATATTTTCCATTCCATGAGTTGCTGTTCTACTTTATTGATATTGTCCTTTGATATACAAATTTTTTAAAAAATTTGATGAACTCGTTTTTCTATTTCTTCTGTTACCTGTGCCTTTGATATCATAGCCAAACACCATTGCCAAATTCACATAAGAAGCTTTTGCCCTACGTTTTTTTCCTAAGAATTTTATAGTTTAAGGTCTTACATTTAGGTCTCTGAAACATTTTGAATTAATTTTTGTGTATGTTATTACGTAAGAGTCTAATAACATTCTTTTGCATGTGGATATCTAGTTTTCCCAGCACCAATTGTTCAAAAGAAGGTTTTTTTCCATCGACTGGTCTTGAAACCCTGGTCAAAGATCATTTGACCCTCTATCTGAGGATTTATTTCTGGTCTTTCTATTCCATTGGTCTATGTATCTGTCACTAAGGCCAGTACCACATTGTTTGGATTACTATAGCTTTGTAGTAGGTTTTGGAATTAGGAGGCGTGAGTCCTGAAGTTTTGTTCTTTATTTTCAATATTGTTTTAATTTTTGAGGGTCTTGAGATTTCATGTGATTTTAGTATCATTCTCTATTTCTGCAAAAGACCCCACAAAAAATTCATTGGACTTTTGATAGGGATTGCATTGAGTCTCACTTTGAGAATTGATGTTTTAACAATATGAAGTCTTCCAATCCATAAACATGAGATGTACTTCCATTTATTTATGTCTTCTTTAATTAAGTTAAATCATGTAAATTTAATTTAATAATTTAAATAATTAAATGATTATTTAATTAAATAATTATTTTATTTTTAAAAATAGACAATAAAATAAATTAAATAATTAAATGATTAATTTAATTTAATTTCTTTTAACAATGTTTTATGTTTTCATTGTACAAGTCTTTTATCTCCTTGGTTAAATGAATTCCTAAGTATTTTATTCTTTTTGATGCTATTGTAAGCTGAATTGTTTTTGTAATTTCCTTTTCAGTTTGTTCATTTTAGTATATAAAAATGCAATCATTTTTTTTCCATATAAAGTGTTATATTTTTTCAATATAAAGTGTTGACTTTATATTCTGCCACTTTGCTTGCTCAATTCATTTCTTATTTCTAAAAGTTTGTGTCTCTGTGTGTAATCCTTAGAGTTTTCTTCATGAAAGATCATATCATCTACAAACAGAGATAATTTTACTTCTTCCTTTCCAGTTTGTATGACTGTTTCTTTTCCTTGCCTGATTGCACTGGCTAGCACTACCAGTACTGTGCTGAATAGAAGTGGTAAAAGTAAGACATCCTTGTCTTGTTCCTCTCCTTAGAGAGGAGTCAAAACCTTGACTTTTACAATTAAGCATGATGTTTGTTGGGGGCTTTTCGTATATGGTTTTTATTATTATTATTGTAGTATTATTTTAAATAGCCATTTACTTCTATTCTTATTTTGTTGAATTTTTTTTATTATAAAAGGGTATTAAATTTTATCAAATGATTTTTTTGCATCAGTTGAGATAAGCATATGGCTTTTTTCCTCCATTCTGCTTATGTAGTGTATTGGTTGACTTTCATACATCGACACATCTTTGCATTCCAGGAATAAATTCCACTTAGTTGTGATATATTTTACTATGTTGCTCAACTTGGTTTGTTATTATTTTGCTTTGGGATTTTTGCATCTATCTTGCATTTTTGCATTGCTACCATAAGGGATATTGATCTGTAATTTTCTTTTCTTATAGTGTCTGTCTGGCGTTGGTGTCAGGGTAATGCTCACAGAATGAGTTAGTAAGTGCTTCCTTTTCTTTAAATTTTTGGAAAAGTTTGTGAAATGTTGGTATTTAAAATATTTGGTAGAATTCACCAGTGAAACCATCAGGTCCAGGGTTTTTCTTTTTTGGGAGATTTTTTGGGTAGTGTTTCAATTTCCTTACTGGTTATAGGTCTAGTCGGATTTTTTGTTTCTTCTGATTTAAACTTGGTAGGTTTTGTATTTCTAGAAATTTGTCCATTTAATCTAGGTTACCTAACTTGTTAGTATATCATTTGTCACAGTACTCTTTTATAATTTTTTTTATTAATTTTTGTAGAATCAATAGTAATGTACCTGTTTTTATTCCTGATTTTAGTAATTTGAGTCTCCTTTCTCTGCTTTTTATCTTAGTCAATTATTATTACTATTATATAATAATAATAGCTATTATTTTTTTCCTGGAGCTTTTTGGATCTTTACATTCATATCTTTCATTAAACTTTGGAAGTTTTCAGCCATTATTTAGTCAATTATTTGTCCATTATTTTGTCTTTTCAAAGAACCAGCTTTTGTCTTTATTAACTTTCTCTATTGCTTTTCTATTCTCCATTCCATTTATCTTTGCTCTAATTTTCATTTCCTTCTTTTTGCCAGCTTTAGTTTTAGTTTTTTCTTCTTTTTCTAGTTCCTCAAGTTGTGAAGTAAAGTTGTTGATTTGATATCTTTTTTTTAACATAAGCATTTATAGCTATAAATTTGCCCTTTCGTGGTATTGTTGCTACATCCCATAAGTTTTGGTATGTTGTGTTTTCATTTTAATTCATCTCTAAGGATTTTAAAACATCTCTTGTGATTTCTTTTTGATACATTGGTTGTTTAAGAGTGTGTTGTTCAATTTCCTCAAGTTGGTGAATTTTCCAGTTTTACTTCTGTTATCAATTATAACTTCTTATCATTGGGGTCACAAAAGATACTTTGTAAGGTATTTATATTTTTGTATCTATTGAGATTTAATTGGTGGTCTAACATACAGACTACCCTGAAAAATGTCCCACTTCTCAAGTGTCTCATTTCTTATCAGATATGCATTTGAAAAGAATGTGTGTGATCTTTTGTTGGGTAGTGTGTTCTGTGTTTGTCTGTTAGACCTAGTTGTTTTATTGTGTTAAGCCCTCTATTTCCTTACTTATGTTCTGTCTGGTTATTCTATCCATTAATGAGAGTAGGATATTGATGTAGAACTGTTTATCTTTCTCTTCATTTCTATTAGTTTTTGCTTCATATATTTTAAGATCTGTTATGTGCATAAATGTTTTTAATTTTTAAATATTTTTGATGTATTGAAGCTTTTATTAATATATAAGTTCCTTCTTTGTCTCTTTACCTTTTTTATTTAAAGTCTATTTTGTCTGATGTCAGTATAGCCAGCTCTCTGCTTTTCTCCGACATTATTTTTTTCCTGCATTAATTTGTATTTTGTATTTTGTAGTAATTTGTAGTATTTATATGGTTTGTAATAAAATATTTAAATTCCTTTCTCATCTCTTTTTGTGTATAATGTATAATTGTTTGCTACATTATAACTCTAGTTTGAATTTATACCAGCTTGACGTAAATAAAATACAAAAACTCTGCTCCTTTACACATATATACCCTCACCCCTTTCCACTGTTGATGTCATAAATTTGCATCTTTATGCATTGTGTGCCCTAAAACATAAACTATTAATTCTTTTAAATGTATCAGTCTCTATGTAGAAAATAGAATTTATAGTTATAAATCAAAGTCACAAAAATATTAGCTTTTAGACTGATAATTGCTTTTAAAATATATAAATTTATTAAATCAGGAAGAAAACAAAAAGTTGAGTTACACACTATTGTTACAATACTTTTGTCTTTGTCTTTTGGAAGTTGAATTATAATGTTTTTCAGTATGGTCTCTTTGAATCCTCTTACTTGGAGTTCATGGAGCTTTTTGGATGTTTACCTTCATATCTTTCATCAAACTTTGGAAGTTTTCAGCCATTATTTATTCAAACATCCTCCGTCTCTTCTCTTTCTGGGATTCCCAAAATGCATATCAACATACATATTTGATGCACTTGATATACCACTTGATGGTGTCCCATAGGTCCCTTAGGCTCTGTTGATTTTTCTTTATACTTTTTTCTTTCTGTTCCTCAGGCATGGTGATTTCCATCATCCTATCTTTAAGTTTGCTGATTCTTTCTGTTCAAATCTGCCTTTGAATCCCACTAGCTGAATTTTTCATTTGAGTCAATGTACTTTTCAGCTGTAGAATGGCTTTTGGTTTCTTTTAAGGCTTTCTCTCTATCCTGGTATTTCCATTTTTTGCATATATTATTTGCTTGATTTTTCTCCACATCTTTTTTTTTAGTTTTTTGGGCATCTTTAAAACAATTGTTTTAAGGTCTTTGTCCAATATATCTGCCATCAGGTCTTTTTCAGGAACAGATTTTGTCAATTTATTTGTTTCCTTTGAACGAGCCATACTTCTCTGTTTTTTGTTTTGTTTTGTATGCCTTGTGATTTCTTTGTTGAGCACCAGACATTTGAATCTAATAATGTCAAAACTTGGGAAATTAGATTCTCCACTTCCCCAGAGTTCACTGGTTTTGAGCGTTTTGTTTTGTTTTCAGCATTGTTGAAGGCTCTCTGTGCCTAAGATCAGCCTGAAGTATAAATTTAAGACCTTCACAGATCCTCTCTGAGCTCTTCCCTTCTAATTTTCCCCATATATGCAATTGTTTTTGAATATCCCAGTCTTTAATGTTTGGCTCGCAACAGAGGAAAAAGAGTAATATGAAGTGAGAAGAGAAGGGTGCCTTTCCTTTAAATCACCTGGAAGTTACTTCAGCCAGAGGAAGAGGGGCTTACAACAATGGGGAGAAGTACAGAAAATGATCATCCATCTCATTGCACCTCTGTGACTGGAAGCAATCAGAGTTATTAGAGCACAGATTCCCAATATTTGCCTTCCCTAGTTCTCAAAAGCTCTGTGCAGATAGGTTATTTTCCATGAACATGTGCACAACTGCCTGCCACATGGCTGGGACTGGAGATAGGTTAGCCCTTCCTGTTCTAGGAGCTGTTATTGACCAAAATTATCCATAATTTACCATCTAAGCTTTGTCTTAGAAGTTGCAAGACTTCAACGGACTCTAGAGTTCCAAAAACATGTACATCAGAAAGATTGTTCCAGTGCAATCATTCTCTAGATAGAAAGACATATTCCTAGTGTTTCCCAGTCTGCCATCTTCCCTGAATCCTCTCAGACTCCGGGTCATCTTTATATACATTTGAGTTTGGGAAGGCTGCTGAGTCACATTTGGCTCACCATTTGCTACAGGCCCTTTTCTGAGCACATTTTCTCCATCTCCAGGATTGGCTCTCCTCTTGATGGTGGTACTTTGTTAACTCCTCACAAGTTAAATTTGCCCATTGTTACCTGTCCTTGGATATCAAGGACAAAGATTGCTTTGTTATGTAAAGACTACTCTGTGCCCATGCATTGTTAAATGCTCGTACATCTTTTACTTCACTGAAACCTAACCATGAGCTAGTATAAGAAATGCTGTTAATATGTCCATTTTGTAGAGGAGGAAATCAGGCTTTGCCAAAGTGCAATTTCCTGAGTAAGATCCCTCAGCTAGTAGGTGTCAGCAGGGATATGAACTTGAGTATATCTAAACCCAGAGGCATTAACACTATTGCCTCCCTCCCCATGCCCACTCCAAATTGAAGTTTGTTATCTCCTCTGCAACAACTCCATTGCCCTTTGCATTCATTTCTATTACTGCCATAACAGATTACCACAAATTTAGCAGCTAACAACAATACATATTTATTACCTCACATAGACTGATTTCTCTGTTCCTCATTTCACTTGGCTAAAATCAAAGTCTTAGACAGACAAAGGCTCTGGACGAGAACCTGCTTACCAACTCATTCTTACCAACTCATTTAGGTTACTGGCTGGATTCAATCCCATGTGATTACAGAGTGGAGGTCCCTATTTTCTTGCTAGAGGTTGGCCAGGGGTCATTGTAGAGGCCTCTACATTCCCGTTTGTGGCCCCTCATCTTCAAAGTCAGCAATAGTATTTTGAGTCCTTCACATTCTTTGGATCACTCTAATTTCCCCTTCAGCCTCATCTCTCCTATTCTCCAATGCAGAAAGTTCTCCACTTTTAAGGACCCATCTAATTAGATAGGACCCACCTTGAAAATCCAGGATAGTCTCCGTATTTTAAGGCCCTTAACCTTAATTTGAACTGCAAAGCCCCTTTTGTCTTGTTGTACAACCTATTTCCACATTTCAACTTTTAGCCATGGACATCTGTGGGGAACCTTTCTGCCTAACATATCTCCAAGCTCACACCACTTAATTATATCATCCCTTTCTCTTCTTGTCATGTTATTAATATTTTTAACTTTTCCTATAGTCATTTAAAATTGTGGAGTCTAGCTCTCTGACATTTTCCTCCTGTCTTGTTCCTAACATCGCCCTGAGATATATTAGTGACCACTCTGGTGACCCTCTTTCTCACTACCAAGCATTTTCACCTCCAATCCAAATTTCATGGTCACATTTGACTGAGCTGCTGACAACAGGGAATCTGTAATAAGAGATAGAAAATTGTTCCCAGATGCACATTGGGCTAGATTTTGATGACAAAACTACTGGCTTTTATTTGATAGTTTATGTATGCAAAACGAATTAAAATCAAATTTAAAAAGGATGAACAATACCTGGTAACAGAAGATATGATTATACAGCATCCGTCAAAACATGTCAGTAAGCCGATTTAAAAAAAATCAAGGGTAAACAATTTCATAGACTTGGATGTCAGTTCTGTAGAAAGAAATATGATTTCAGAACGAAACCTTTTAACAGTCCTATGGAATGACAGGAACTGATTTTGGCATCAAAATGTGAATTCCCTTGTTGCTTTTAAAAACATATTAGGCAGGAGATCAGTACTAAATTTGGTTACATCAATATGATTTTAGAGAGAAGGAGTATGATTTACCTGCTATATAAAACTCATTTTCTCCATTAGGGATATGGAGAAATGGGCCCTCTTCTCGATGAAGTCATGTATGATCTCAGTTAAGGAGGAGCCATGGAGATGCTATCGTACATAATGCAGAGTTAGGAGGATGCTGCGTTTTTCTCTGTGGGTTGTTGCTGTACTGCATCAATTTATCCACTGTAGCTGTGAAAGGCAACCCCTCCCACTGTTCCTAGACTGCTGCAAAACTGCCAGCTGGGAACCTTTGTATTTTCTAATAGGAAAAAGGATATCTTTTAAAAATGAAGTTTTTATAAATTACTTGTAAAAATAAAATATCCACGCCTGAAGCAAAGCTTTGTTTTCTAATTTGGCTTGTTGTTACTTTCTGGAATCCAACCACACACTCAAATAATTCATAAACTTGAAGTGCATAACACGGGGTTCTTATTAAAATTTTACATAGCATGGTGAGTGTCCTGATTTGTTAGGTTTGGAGTAATGGTCAAAAATCTGAATGTTTAATAAACACCCTATCTAATCCTGTTGGTGAGAATTATAAGTGGATCCTGTTTGGGGTAATACTGTTCAAGCGCTCCTTGTCCCAGATGTCATATCAAACTATGGAAAGAAAGAGGAAAAAAGGAAATAAAGGAGTAAATGGGAAACAGCTTCAACTTTAACTTTTGAAAGAAATTTTCTCTTGCCTTCCCTTTCCCCATCCCTTCCCATCTCTCAGCACTAAAAATCAAACTAAAAGTCAAATTTTGTTTTTCATTAGGAATTCATAGCTGCTCAAAAGAAACCTGTAAGGCTCTAA
>CM053603.1:36709889-36745026 GCA_028646535.1 Procyon lotor
AAATGCAAATGCTTATAGAAATTTAGAGCAGTGGTGATCATCACAAATCACCAATGACAGTGTGGTCATTGAAAAATCATTGGAGCCAGCTACCCTTTCAAAAGTTTTAATTTGCAATCAAGTCAAGAGCTATTCTAGTGAAGCTAGAAGCTGTTTGAGGAACAGAAGTTCAACCCAAAGTGGGAAAATAACACAGTAAGGGTGCCATCAAAAGTATCCCATAGCCTAACATGCAAAGTCAATCTCTCAAGTTTTGCAAGTTCTTGCAAATTAGGCCACCCTTGATGAATCTCCTTTAGGTAGTCTTTCTCAAACAAGTGACTTAAATCCTTTTAATGAAATATAAAGCTGAGCAAAGGAAGTAATCCTTCAATCTTAACTATACTGTACTTAATTTCAATGATATTTTTAACATGTATTGAGCACCTATGGTATGCAAGCTCCATGCTATGAGGTTGGGAATGGGAGATTGTATAACTAATAAGACATGGTATGATGGGGTTCACAATCCAGTGAGGATCTAGCTGCGAGTAAATATTTCCCAGAGAGGAACAGAAGGAATAAGAAATGAAATGAGAATAAAGAAAGAAGAAGGAACAAATGTTTCTTTAGTGCTTCTTCATACCTGGCACTGTTCTAAGTTCCATGCGTTTGTTATTTATTGTTGGTTAAATACGTGGTTATTTTTCCATCATGTCCTAGAAGCAGATTGTCCTTCTGGGTCAGAAGGGTTGGTTACTCCTGAAATGACTGGAGGGAACATGGTTAAAAACCATCCTCTTTCTGGATTGCAAAAGAATTAGTTTCCAGTCTAACAAAATATGTTCTAACAATGTATGAAAAAGTAGATAACCTATCTCTTTCCTTACTCATGATAGTCAAGACAGTTTTCTGTTTCTTCAGATTTCTGTTTTGTCACTAATATTTGGGAATAATTAGAAATTCTGCTTCACTGGACACCAAGTCTACTGACAGCATTAGTAACAGGTAGAATTTCTTGAGTGTTAGACAATTTCCATCTCATTTCATCTTTACCTATGGAGTAGGAAAGATTGTTCTCATTTTACAGGTGATGAAATTGAAGCTTAAGAAATTGAGTAACTTGTTCATGATTCTATAATTAAAAAGCGTCAAGCTGAGAATCAAATCCTCATTGCTGACTCCATACCTGTGCCTAACCACTCTAAATATATCACCTTAATATGCTAAATATTATGTATATTACTATTTCAATATAGTACTAATAGTATATTGATACCCAGGTGTGAGACTTGTTCACTCATGACACCTGCTAGTATGTAAAGGAAATTTTTCACTGCATGGCCATCATTTCTCCCATGAAACAAACAAACGACAAAAATAACCGTTAGTTTCTTGAAGACTTTCTCATTTCTATGTATATGGCTTGTTTTATGATAAAATATCTCCTTATGCAAAAAAGAGGTTCAGTTAGTATCTAAATAGCCAATAACAAATTCAGATTTCAAAAGAAAAAAACACAATTTGTTCTCTGGTCTGTTACTTCATACTCATAATGCCCAGAGGGGTCTCCTGGCACCCTGTTCCCTTACAAAATAGGTGTTCTCCAATGTAGTACCTAATGTGAAGTCAGGGTGAAACTAAGCCTTGCCTTGACACAAAAGCACATCAGGAGCTAGCCCCAAACCCAGAGCTTATGTCTTGAGTTTTCCTCCACTCTCTTCTCTCCAAGCCAAATGCCTGTGATACAGGTGCATGGTTAATTTTGAATCTGTACCACATTGCTGCACTCCCTCTGGATATGGGCTTTTTGGAAAGAAACCAGTTCTCCCTGTCCTTTCGCCAAAGCACAAAACTGGGTGCACTAAGCACAGAACTATGCAGTCTTTTCATTCCTCTTTATACCTCCTAGAGATATGATGCTACCATTTTTAAAATCATGAGGTCTTAAGCTACAGGATCCCAGGTTTTTGAATGCAAACACTGACCACCTACTTGAGTCAGAGGCGAAGTGGAAAATATGACTAGAACTAAGCAACTTAACATGCTGCTTCAACTTCCAAATTACTGAGAGAGTAAACTTGGTAATACTTATTTATCTCTTGAGATGAGACAATTCATAAAAATTTTTGGCTTTTTATGAAATTCCCAAACCCAAAGGAAATTAATGTTTTATATTCTACTTGCATTGAACAAATTAATGGGCTTCCTTGTTCAGAATAAGCAATGACGACTTTGTCCTATTTGGGAGGAGTCCAAAACGTTGTGAAAATTTTTTTCTGGTCCCTCTTCAGTTCATTTTAATTTTTGTCTGTTGCATGGTCTTGAAAATTAATTTTCTGAAAGGGTAGCTTTATATATTATTGTGATTTTCTTAACTAATCTTTCTACGTGGACTATAAAGTAAAAAACTGGTTGATTACAAACAGGCAAATAACAATTTCTCTTATGGCAATTACTTCTTTTCATTAAATACATTGCTCTGTAAATTATGCTTGACCTTCTCATTACTCAAAATGAAACCCTGGGGCGCCTGGGTGGCTCAGTGGGTTAAAGCCTCTGCCTTTGGCTCAGGTCATGATTTCAGGGTCTTGGGATCGAGCCCCACATCAGGCTCTCTGCTCAGCAGGGAGCCTGCTTCCCCCTCTCTGCTGACTCTCTGCCTACCTGTGATCTCTCTCTGTCAAATAAATAAATAAAAATCTTTAAAAAAAAAAAAAATGAAAGCCCTTAAGGTCTTAAATACCCTTTGGATATAAACACCCTGAAATACCCTTTGGAACAATATATTCTGTTGCTTTTCCATAATGCTAATAATAATGATAATAATAATAATAAAATGAATTCATTTAATTAAATGACATACTTTATCAATTAATCCAAATGGTGAAACCTAAACCTTTTCTCCTGTTATTTTTTATTTTTATTTTTTTATTCTTTATTTAAATTCAACTTAGTTAACCTATTCTGTATTATTAGTTTCAGATAGAATTTAGTGATTCATCAGTTGCATATAACACCCAGTGCTCATTACATCAAGTGCCCTTCTTAATTCCCATCACCCAATTATCCCTCACCTCCACCCACTTCCATTCCAGCAACCCTTAGTTTGTTTCCTATGATTATGAGTCTCTTATGGTTTGTATCCCTGGTTTTATCTTATTTTATTTTTCTTTCCCTTCCCCGATGTTTATCTATTTTGTTTCTTAAATTCCACATATGAGTAAAATCATATGGCATTTATCTTTCTCTGACTTATTGCACTTAGCATAATACCCTCTAGTTCCATTCACATCTTTGCAAATGAGAAGATTCCATTCCTTTTGATGACTGTGTAGTATTCCATTGTGTGTATATATACTACATCTTCTTTTTCCATTCATCTTTTGATGGGCATCTGGGCTCTTTCCATAGTTTGGCTATTGTGGACATTGCTGCTATAAACATGGGGGTGCAGGTGCCCCTTTGGATCACTACATTTGTATCTTTGGGGTAAATACCCCATAGTGTAATTGATGGGTTCTAGGGTAGCTCTATTTCTAACTTTTTGAGGAACCTTCACACTGTTTCTCTGGGTCAGAAGGGTTGTTTCTCATAGTGGCTGTACTAGTTTACATTCCCACCAATAGTATAAGAGGGTTCCCCTTTCTCCACATCCTTGCCAACAATTGTTATTTCCTGAGTTGTGAATATTAGACATTCTGATAGGTATAAGGTGGTATCTCATTGTGGTTTTTGTATTTTGTATTTTTGTTTTGTAATTTGTATTTCCCTGATGCCAAGTGATGTTGAGAATTTTTTCATGTGTCTGTTGGCCATTTGTATGTCTTCTTTGGAAAAATATCTGTTCATGTCTTCTGCCCATTTCTTAACTGGACTTTTTGTTTTTTGGGTGTTGAGTTTGATAAGTTCTTTATAGATTTTTGATATTAGCTCTTAATCTGATAAGACATATGCAAATAACTTCTCCCATTCCATAGGTTGCCTTTTAGTTTTGTTGACTGTTTCCTTTGCTGTGCAAAAGCTTTTTATCTTGATGAAGTTCCATAATTCATTTTTGCTTTGTTTCCTTTGACTTTAGAGATGTGTCTAGCAAGAAGTTGCTATGGCCAAGGTCAAAGAGTTCGTTGCCTGTGTTCTCCTCTAATATTTTGATGAATTCCTGTCTCACATTTAGGTCTTTCATCCATTTTGAGTTTATTTTTGTGTATGGTGCAAGACAGTGGTCCAATTTCATTCTTCTGCGTGTGACTGTCCAATTTTCCCAACACCACTTGAAGAGACTATTTCTTAATTTTTTTATTTTATTTTTTATTTTTTTAAAGATCTTATTTATTTATTTGACAGAGAGAGAGAAATCACAAGTAGGCAGATAGACAGGCCAAAAGAGAAGGAGGGGAGCGGACTCCCCTGCTGAGCAAAGAGCCCAATGTGGGGCTTTATCCCAGGACCCTGAGATCATGACCTGAGCCGAAAGCAGAGGCTTTAACCCACTGAGCCACCCAGGAGCCTCTATTTTTTTTTTATTTTTAAGTTACCTTTTAAATAAAGTCAGGATCCCTCTCCCATTCTCTCTCTCAAATAAATAAGTAAGTAAATAAATAGATAGATAGATAGATAGATAGATAGATATTTTTAAAGAATTTAAAAAATAAAGAGGAATTGACCAAAATCTGGAAATGAATTAATCTTTAATTATAGTTTTTGCTTTTCTAAGCTAAAAATATGTGTGTACTCTATTATAAAACATTAACTTTCAGTTCCTTTTGCCTAGGGACTGTGTATTTTTAGTCTTGACAACTTCTAAAGTGTTAAACTTGGAGTTTTTACCTATTTGGCTCTTAATAAAGAACTATGGAGATGGCTGGCTATTATATATATTCCTTCACTAATTTTAAAGATTTCCTTACCTACCGTGACTTTGGAAGGCAGTAAATTGTCACAAAACACACAACTTTTGGTTAGATATGTTTTGTATCCCATGTAAGAAAAATCCTCATATTTCATAAAACATTACCAGACCTTCTCTATACAGTCTCAATATTGTTATATGTCCTGTGCTTTATATATCTATTTCTGAAATCTTACATAAAGAAGTCCTAAAACATCAGTGACCCCATCTGATTACTGTAGGCCCATTCATCTCTTCCTGCTCTGCTTGCTCATAGAATGTGAGTTCCGCTTGAAGTATAAGAAAAAAATCTTAGATCTTTCCCTGTACCTGTACTGGGCACTTCATGGGTAATCAATAAATGATTGCTCACCAGTTGGTTTTCTAAGGAGTCAGGGGTAAATTATTCAAAGAGCAATCTCACATCTCCCGCACCCAGAGTCAGTTGTTAATCACTGCTATTTTTTGATGTTTTAAAATCTTTTCTTAGATAGACAAAAGGAATTGCAATAATACCATTTCCTCCCCTGAATCACACTGAAACCTAGAAAAATTCTGATTAATGACTACCATCATGGGACCTTAATATATGTCATACTAACTGATTTTCAGGTGATACTTGAGCTGTAAATATGTATTATACTTACATATCCCTTGGGATTATAAGGGTGGACCTATATATTTTTAATGCTTCCAACACTTTCTGAAATATGGTTTAAAATGAGCAAATGAGGCACTTAAAAGAGAATTATTTCTATTCATTGAAATATGATATGTAATAGCAGAAATTTGGAGATAATCAAAAGCTCATTGATAGAGAACTCGTGCATCCATTCCATGGAATATACCATGTGGCCCTGAATATGAATGAGGCAAATCTCTGTATATTCTTATGTCATGTTGTCCATGATATAATGTACAATCAATAAGAAAGTATGAATGGGGACACTGGGGTGGCTCAATTGGTTAAGCATCTAACTCTTGGTTTCAGATCAGGTCATGATCTCAGGGCTGTGAGATAGATCCCCACCTTAGGCTCCACACTGGGGGTAGAGCCTGCTTAAGATTCTTTCTCTCCCTCTCCTTTTGCCCCTCCCCCCTCTAAAAACTTAAATAAAATTAATAAAAATTTAAATTTAAAAATTATCTTTTGAAAGACAATAAAATGTCTTTTAATTAAGGTAGTCTTAAACAAGCATTATCTATTGCTTGGATTTATTGCCATCCTACCAGAAGTCATTGTCTACACAGCTTCCTCCTTTACATATTTGTTTTGTTTTCCCAGTTTAATAACTCTAAAGATACATATTGCCCTATGGCCATGTTCAATGGGCCTTTGTTTTTCCAGTGTGGGAAACCACTAAACAGAGAATGATTTAGAGTAAGCATTGACTGGTTTAGGTCCAAAAACAAGAGTTTGAATCTTAGATCCACTATTTACAAGTCCAGACTTTTGGTTATCAGGAAAAGAAACCTATCAAAGCCACCTAAAGCCAAGGAAAGGATATTGTTAGAATATAGATCATATTCCTAAATGAATCACAACTCGAGCTCCTGAAAAGAGCTGGTTGGAGCTATGAAACTATCAGAGACCCAGTCAGCTACCTTCTCTGCTCTCCTCTCTCCGTCACTTGAATTCTCCATTTCCTACTTTATTCTCTTCTCTGCAAAATAGTTTCCTCTTCTTTTTCATAGTTTTTATGCCCAATAACTCATTTGCGCATGACTTTTCTCTCTGTAAAATCTACTTAGACCTGGGCTCCATGGGACCTTTCAGCTTCTCATAGTTCTTGGATCTCTTGTTTATAACAGATCATAAGAATTAAATGGGATAACATTTTTCTTAAAAGACTCTCATGTTTCTTGTCACAATATATAAAAGATACCAATCTTCTTTAAATATCAGTGTCTTAAACCACAAAATATGACACTAATAGTATCAACATCACAAAGCTTCTGTAAAATTCTTAATATAGTGCCTGCCATAGAGTAACTGCTTCATTAATGTCAGATTATGTTGTTACTGTTATTGCTGTTAAATCCATCATGATTATTATTTCAAGGATTTTCAGAAAATGAATGAACTGCTCCATCCAAGTGAGTAGACTTCTTGAATGCCCCCATTTCTGCATAGATTTTTGGAGCAGAAGACATCATATCATCTGATAGAGAAATGTACAAGCAATAAAACTGACAGCTCTGTAAAACAAATCATCATACACCAACAGTTTCTCAAGGCCAAGCAGCAATGAGAAAAAACAGAAATGCTCTTATTTACATTTGAGGTAAGGGAATGTGCAGTTAAACGAAGACAATGATAACATCATTTAAAGCAAAGGCTATCAAGATACCTCCATTAATCACTAGCCAGGAGCTTGCTCATAATGTAAAGGGGGGAAAAATACACTGCTCACTGTCCTCTCTGTGTCTTGGTCCAGAGGAAAAGAGTTTGATGAAGCACATAACAGGTAGGTTCCTGCCAGTTATGAGACACACAGGGAATTCAATAATGAGCATCTTCCAAAACATCAGATGACCCATTTCCTATCTATATATGAGGAAGTCCTGGCATGAACTTTGGAAATGAGGAAACAGACATGCAGACACGTTTTAATCTCATGTTTCCTATGAAATTAGCAAACAATGTGCTTAGTGATACTCTAAACATAACACGCCACCATATGATTAATGAAACATGTCAGCTCAGCTATCAACACTTAACATTTATTATGCTCAATGACATTCTTGTCTTAGATCTCAAAA
Organism: Procyon lotor; assembly: GCA_028646535.1. Taxonomy (NCBI): domain Eukaryota; kingdom Metazoa; phylum Chordata; class Mammalia; order Carnivora; family Procyonidae; genus Procyon; species Procyon lotor. The sequence goes on from CM053603.1 coordinate 36,717,523, forward strand.
TAACAGGTGTTTCCGCAATGAAGAGTCAAGACAAAAGTGTGAAGCTAAGGCTTTCACATATTTTTCTTCAAATTTTGCAGCAACACAGTTTTTGACAGAGGGCTTCTGACTGCTCAATTTGATGGCCATACAAACTTATAAAACGTGAAGTGTAGAGTTTCCCAGGAGGATGACAGAATGAAATAAATGCACTCATGAATATGTATGGTGGAGGAGGCCATCTGTTCCCACCAACCTCTTTTCTTTCAACAACTCACAAATATCCAGCCCTACCCCCATGCCTACTCCACTATTCAGGAAAAAAAAGTATATCTTCACCTGAAGATCTTAAAAATCAATATTGTTTCATCTCAGGCAAGAAACATAATTGTAATAGAATTACTTTTATTGTCAGACTACAAATAAATTAATAAATCAAAGAGTGCTGTGCAACTGTGAGCCATGAAGCTCCTTGTTGCTCTTCCATCCTTCAGGAATGGCATTCCTTACTCTTAACCAACCCTGAAAGTCACATGAACCTGCTTTTTGGGCCACAAACATGACAACAGGAGAAACATCAACACCAGAGTAGGTAACATTCCATCATTTAGGAATTCGGAGTTCGTTCCAGTTGCTGAACATTCAGGTTCAATATTAAGTACTTTCCATGATCCCTTTGGAATCCATTATTCATCAGTAATTTTGAGAAGAGAGAATGAGTCCAATCTTACCATTCAAAGGTGACAGAAAAGAAATCTTTAAGAAATGAGATAGTCGGCAAAGAGCAAGAGGTGAACTTCTTAGAAAAATTGATTGCAAAATGATTAAATATTTTTGGTCAACTGAATCATATCTAAAATGCATAAAGAACACCTGTGCATTATTTATAGGATTCTTTTGGTAAATCTTTTATAAAGGGAATACATATGAAAAGAATAATCACTTCTAATTCCTTGGCTTTGCAATTTCAACTTTATGAATATCTTACTTTCTTTGAGGAATGCTTCTAGCCAGTCTCTATTTCAGAAGAGAAGTAATTTAAGGTTAAACTCTTCTCACAACAAAATAGAACTTAAAAAATTAGAATGGAAAAAAAAATAGTCACAGCAGCAGCCCCTGTACTTTATTTCCACAAAGTCCTCTTGGTAGATATAGTCTGTGATAAACTGTTAGTTTTATCAGAAAACAGAAAACCAAAGGACAGCGATATCCAAAAGGTAATAAGATGGATTGGGAAGAGTGTGTATGTTCTGAAATGAAAAAAATCAAGGCTCTGATCCCTCCTCTATTTAGTTAATAGTGTGACCTTGGGCAGTCTGCCCATGGTTTCTAGCATTCTACATTTTTATCTGTTAAATCAGAATAGCAATACCAACCTCACGATGCTATTAGGATGATATGATAAGGTAATAAATGTGAAAGTACTCCATAAACAAAAAGAACTTTCTAAAATAAGCCTGAAACAGATGTTAAAGTGAATTAATTTATAAATTATATTCCTAATAAAAATAAAATGTGTTTACTGCCCAGTCACTTCTTACCATCAAGATGGTCCTCCCTAAATGGTCATTTATATTGCCTAAAACAGTTGCACTAAACTTTGTTCTCTTAGCCTGCTACAGTGGCAAGATACAGAAAATAAACTGAAATGTTCGAATAGTTCCCTACATTTAGGAATCTTAAGAACCACCAGCACCACATCCTAAAGGAATGCTACCCAAGTGGAAGAGAGCTGTGACCATCTTGCAGAAATCTTCCACATCTCCGTGGTCAGCTGCCCAGCCATGAGTTCAAGAGATCAGAGGACATTGTCTCAAAGTTCTCTCCAGGCTCTGAGCTTCTGTGATGCTTTGAGAGAGCAAGACAAAACAAGCAGGAGTCGGGGACCTACCAAGGGGCTGTGTGGTTTTGGATGAAGCCAGTTACAGACACTCCCTGGGCATTAGTTCCACCATCTGCAAAGGGAGAGGACTCGGCTGTTTATCTCCCACTGTCCTTCCAGCTCTGACATCGCAAGGTGCTGTAACATAATTCAAGAGAGACACGGATTTGAGGACAAACTTCTGGGTGCCATATAAATGGTTTCCAAAGGTTTAAAACAATGTAGTCAAGGCATCTCTATTTAAAAACAAAAGGTCTCAGCTTCTTTTGTGTCATCAAGGCAGAACTTGAGACTTATTTAAGCAATATGATTCTTTTCAGACAAATTAAGGGTCTAGAGAAAACATGTCACAGGTCAATTTTTTTAAAGGCATAGTGTCATAGCTTTTTTTCTGAAGTTTATCTCTAAGTTTTAGTTAACACACAGTGAAATATGGTTTCAGGTGTTAGCTCATGTTTGTTTTTTTTTAATTTTTAAAAAAGGCACTTAAAGAAGTGCTACATCCTTGGAATAATGTCAGGTAGGTCTATAAAACTTTTCACAATTGGAACATCACAAATTTATTTCAAAATTGTAAATGATACAACTTTTACCCAAGGGAGATGGTGAAGCTTCAATTTCACAGAGATGTCAAACTTTGATGGTTTGATGATTAGTTTCAATCATGAAAATCTTTCTAAATTATATTCAATCAGTTTCCAGAATGCATACTTGAATATTGTGGTAGATCCTATATAAAAAAGTAAGTTAACTTAACACAACGTTTTATGACAAAGGGACAAGTGACTAAGCAAAAATAGATACTATAGGCACCAAGGGACTTTGATAGGCACAAGAACCAGCTCTAGGGTCTCTACTTCATGATATTTTGGACTCCATAGCACACACTGTAGAGGAATTTGTAGACGATGCAAAAGGTGAATAAAGCCGGTGGTAAGTTTTTTGGATTGGCTAATAATTATTTAGTTGGAAGACATGTTTTGTGTCATTGGAAGCCTGAGTAAAGTAAAGGCTTAGTCAATGAAATACTCTTAGTACGTAGATACAGAATGCAATTCAAAATTTGACATTGAAATTGAGCCTGGCTTCTGTCAGGAACTACTCAATTTTATACATTTTACTCTAGATTCATTAGTAAAATAAAGTAGACAGGGATATCTGGAAATAACCTCTCTATTCCTTTGAGATCACTTTTTAACAGCTTTATTAGTGTACAATTAAATAACATAAAATTCACCTGTTTTAAGTGTATAATTTGATGACTTTTGATAAATTTAAAGTCACACAAACATCATCAGAAAAGATGTGCAGCCAATCCCACTCCCTGCCTGCCTGGGCAACCACAAATCTGCTTTCTTTCTAAAGACTTACCTTTTCTGGACATTTTGCCTAAATAAAATCATATAACATATAGCTTTTTGCATATGGCTTTTTTCACTTGGCTTATTCTTTTTGAGGTCCATTCATATTGTACATGTATCAGTATTAAGTTCCTTTTTACTACTGAGTAGTATTCTATTGCATGGATATAGCATATTTTCCTTATCAGCTGTTCACAGATGTTTGGTTTGTTTGTACTTCCTGGCTATTATGCATAGTGGTGATATGAACACTTATGGGCCAGCGTTTGTATGGAGATAAGTTTCATTTCCCTACGGTAGTTATCTAGGTGTCCAACTGCTATGTCATACATCAAGAATATGTTTGTCTTTTTAAGCAACTGACAAACTGATTTCTACAGTGGCTGTAGGATTTTACTTTACAGGATTGTAAAAGAATCCAGTTTCTCCATAGCCTCACCAATATATGTTATTGCCTGTCTTTTTAAAGAAAATCACTTCAGTGGATGAGAAGTGGAATATCACTGTGGTGATAATTTGCTTTTCCCTAATGATGTAGAACACCTTTTTCATCTGCCTATTACTCATTTGTTTGTATCTCTTCTTTAACAAAATGTCTATTCAAATCTTTTGTCCAATTTTAATCAAGTTGTTTGTCTTACCATTGAGTTCTAAGAGTTCTTTATATATTCTGTATGAAAGTCCTTTTTTAGATATATTCTTTGCAAATATTTTCTTCTGATCTGTAGCTTATCTTTTCGTTTTCAAAACTGTGTCTTTTGAAGCACATAAGTCTTTAATTTTTATTAAATTTGATTTACCAATTTCTTTTGTAGGTCCTGCTTTTGATGCCATACATTAGTCTCTGCCTAATCCAAAGTCTCAAAGATTTTCTTCTATAAGTTTTGAGTTTTAGCTCTTACTTTAGGTCTGATCCATTTTGACTTAATTTTTGTATCTGATAAGAGTCTAAATTCATTTCTGCATGCGCATACCAAATTGTACTGGCATTATTTGTTGAAGACTATTATTTCTTCCAATTAAATTTCCTTTGCCCCTTTGTTGAAAACGAGTTGACCATAAATATAAGATTTCTGACTTTTAATGAGAAAAACTGAATAGTCCTTAAGAGTATGGGCTGTGAATCCAAACAACTTAGAAAATAATTTTAAGTCTGCCTTTCAGTAGCTGTTTGGCCTGGCTCAGTTTCCTGAATCTGTGCATCAGGGTTCTCCTCTGTAAAAGGAGGATAATAATAGTACCTACCTAGTTCCTGGGGCTGTGTGATGGATTAAATAAGATAATACATGTAAAGTACTTACACGAGGACCCAAAACAAAGTAGTAAATGCCCAAGAGTAGACAAAAGACAAAAGACAAAAGAACCTGGTTGGTTTCTTTGTACCTTGGAATACAAATTGGAACCATCTAGCCAAAATTTAGAGGATGGCCTGCAAGTATGGGTAATATCTCTGGAGGAGGTTCTGCTTTTTACCTGGGTCTTCTTGTCTTCCCTTTTTGAGTCCTCTTATGTTATTTTCTTTATTTTTCAGTTTTGTTCAAGTGCCAATAAATTGTGGGATATCAGAGAAAAAGTAGGCAAACTCAGCTGATACAGACTACTTCCTCTTCAACCACTCTTTTTCAACTTGCTTAGAAAACAGCAACAGTGCCTAGAGGGAGAGCAGCCATTGAGCAGCCATCTTGCAGCCATGAGGCCAAAATCTTCAAGTTCACAGTAATGGAGCAGAAAGTGAGAAGTCAATGGGATCAACTGTAGCAGGCTGTATTGCCTTCTGGATTTCTTGTATTGTCTTTTGCCACTTGTCATAGCTACTAGCAAAGGACTGCCTATAATGGGCAAATTATTTTATGTACCATTTCTCTAAACATGAATAAAGCAGCCTGTAAGATAAGTTTTCCTGTCTCTATTTCACAGATGAGTACATTGGAAATCAAGTAAGTTTAAGCAAGATGTCTGAGGATAGGCAGTGGTCAAGAGGTAGGGCTAGGCTCAAATGCAAATGTGCCTGGCTCAAAGTGTGTCCATGTCACTGTTCATATGCGGTCCCCAATTAGCCACCTGACTTACCTCAGGACAGGAACCAAGTCTGGTGACCCCTCTCTATCACACAGTCAGCCTACTTCCTTTCTTACAGGAAATGGGCAATATGTTTTCCCTTTTTGTCTTGTAAAGCTTAGGGCCAAGTCTTTACATTTTAAGTGGATATTTTTTCTTGGGGGAATTAGCATTTAGCTGCAAATAGACGAAGTTTCTGCTAATTGTTTTTAATCAAAATGGTCAAGCAATTGACTATGGATTGCTGTGTGGGCTCCACAGATTAATGGTTAGTAACAGAGTAATTTAAAGCATTTAGGAATTCACTTCACAGAAATCACCCTTAGGTGGAAAGTAATCCAAACAATTTCGCCTTTTTTCCAACTCAGCTGGTTGCCCTTTTTCTCCAAAGAATATTAATTGCACCTTTTATGCCTTCTAGAATATGAAAGATTCTAAATGTCTTTTCCATAACTCAGGCAGAGTGGCTTTAAAAAAAAAAGGTGAATTAAGACCCAAAAAAATCATATTATTGTTGTTTTTTTTTTGTTTTGGTGGGTTTTCAAGAACAGTTTCCTTTTGATAGCATTTCCCAAGCAAATATCTTAGGAGATATTGATAAAGTCCTCCAGAAAAATGTTCCCTGGTCAATTTTGGAAATGCTCGTTCTCAGAAATACTTAATTCACATCAGCATGTTCAAGTTTCTAGAACAAAAACCTTTTAATTTTGCTTAACCCAATGCTTTCCAAATTTATTCAATCTAAGAATTCTTTTATTTATAACACCCACTGATATTCATGGTAACAGTATAGAAATTGCTGTTTCAGGAGAAATAAGATTATCCTCGCTCATCTGTTCATCTAGGCCAGAGGTCAGTAAACTACAAAGGCTGGCCTTTGATCTTTTTTTATAAGGAGCAGGAGTTAACAAGATTTTTATGTTAGTAAACAGTTGTAAAAGCTAGAACAAAAACAAAACTACCTAGAATATGCAGTGGAGACCTGTGTGGCTCAAAGGCCTTAAAATGCCCTAAAATGCATATTTGCACTTCCTTGCCCTAGTACATTAAAAATTTAAAAATTAAACCCATATATTCTGAGAGTATAAAGAATGGTTAAGAAAAGCGGGGAGAGTGCAGAAGGAAGAGTCAAGCCCAGTATCTAAAATGTAGTGGGTAGTGTAACATGAGAAGTAACCCTTAGGACTGTGCAGAATAATTTTCTACCATCTTCTATAGGCAGCTCATCATATATTCTCATATCCAGAGTAAATGTCTCTAGTTCTTTCATCTTTCCTTGTATGTATTCAATTCTCCTAGTCACCTTTGTCCTTTGTCTCTAAATATGTTCCAGTTGGTCTATATCCCTCTTAAAAAATGATGCCCAGACCACCTGTTATTCTCCTGAAGTCCCCGGGCAGGCCTTCATCTCTGCCTCTCAGATCAGAGGACACAAATTGGCCAACTAAAAGCCCAATTACACACACGAATGTATTTTGTGAGGCTTGCTCAATTTTTTTTCAAAGATTTTATTTATTTATTTGATAGAGATAGATCACAAGTAGACAGAGAGGCAGGCAGAGAGAGAGAGGGAAGCAGGCTCCCTGCTGAGCAGAGAGCCTGATGCAGGTCTGGATCCCAGGACTCTGAGATCAGAGGATTTAACCCACTGAGCCATCCAGGTGCCCCAGGCTTACTCAATGTTTTAAAGTATATAAAAGTTACATGTAGAAGTCCAGACTTCTGTGTTCCATAGAGGCAATAGTAAGTGGGCAGATCTGGCAGCATTAGCCCTGCATTCCAGCCATAGTCAGCTGGAGCTGTGTAGAAGCTACTCAACTTTAGACAGAGAACAAACTCTCTAATTTGTTACAGTCCCTATCACTACCTAATGTTGATAGCAAAACTATGCCGCTCATCAGCACTTCCTTCCTGGCCCTGAGGCATTTGAGTCTGCACCCTAATTTACCCCTGCTGGCCTATTTCTAGTATCATTTGTTTAAATATCTATATATTTTGAAATTATTCATTAGCCCAGAAGAGGTCCTGAAAAAATGATACATTGGTACGAATTTGTGATGAGAGAAAAGCTTAGGAAAAGATCCAGAGCCTCATTGCCCTGGCGGTTTACACTGGCCTCAGTGACAGGAGTACATGGCACAAGTAGGGTTAAGTAGGTAGGTAGTGCTCAGAACCAGAAAGAAAAGGAGGGTAAAGCCTAAAGATGGAGCCAAGTGTAAAGAACATTAGACTAGGACAAAGAACACCGGGGTGTTACATCCCACTTCCATTTCCACCACTTTGTGTTAATGGGCAGCTTGTTTAGCCTCTTCGGGCTTCAGCCAGTTCTACAAACCTCAGTAAGCTAGCCTTGCCGGCTTTGGTTTGTGAACACTCAACAAAATCAAGTAAAAGACACAGAAACACTTTAATACCCATAAAGTGCAACACGCATGTAAAGTATCATTAATTCCCTACTTTCCAATTTGGCCTAAGGCTGACCTAGTAGGAAAAAATCAAAAGCAAAAAGAAAACAACCAGAAGAAATAAAAAGTCCACCAAATGAAGAAGTAAGTGTCTCTGAGAACTAAGACACATCCATCTCTTACACTGCAAACTGTGTGCTGTTAAAAGGCACAGATGGACCCAGTATGAGGTGCTAAAGATGGATAATGATGGGCTCGTGTTCACCAAGAATTCCAGACCAACTAGGCTTTTTGGCACAAGATACCAGCCTCTTGCCCTCATAGTGTCACAGGTGAGGTGTTGAGACTTTCTGACCACCACTGAGATCAGCAGTTTTATTATGGAACATTCTGAAAGGGTTCCTCAGTATAGCCCCCGTTTTAACTCTGCTCTAACTTCTCTTAACTTTCCTCCTAAGGTCAATGCTACAATAATTCTCTACCTGCCTCTCTCCCACCCGAATTCACGTCTTCTTGAGGTTGGTGGCCAGGACGGACATATCCATATGAACACCACTCCTTACCCACCCACAAGGGAGCCAAGGATGCACTGTGTCATATTGTTGCAAAAGAAGAAAACGAACTAAAAATCAAAGCAAGAGAAAATATTCCTATTGAGGACCATTAGAGCTTAATACCATCCCGAAGTCATGCATTTCAACATAGGGAGCTATCTAGAGATTTTTCCTGAATGTAATTTCATTTGATAATTTTCCCATGCCTAAACCATTGATCACATTAGAATAACTAATGATAGTTAAGCCTGATTCTTTTCCTGCATAGTTGATCTCAGAAATAAGTTTTTAATGGAAGGACTGCACTATAGCTAAAAAGCTGTTCTCATACTAGTTCTGCAAACGATACTGACAATTCTTTGCAGGAGAAGAAGGGATGATAAAGGAAGCCAATTTGGACTCAGGGCACAGAAAAATGAACCACAGTCATCAGACCAAATGAAAAAAATAGACTTTTTACTTTAAGAGGCTATACTCAAGTATAATGGTACAAGCTTTTTTTAAAAAGAAAAAAAGATATTTATTCATTCGTTTGTTTGTTTGTTTATGAGGGGAGAGGGGCAGAGGGGAGGAAGAAGGAAAAAGAGAGACTCCCAGGCAGACTCCATGCTGAGGCAGGAGCCCTGCACAAGGCTCGATCGATCCCATGACACTGAGATCATGACCTGAGCTGAACCAAGAGTCTGAGGCTTAATTGACTAACCCACCTAGGTGCCCTCAGTGGTGCAAATTTTGCCCTGAGGTATATAAAAGAGAATCAAACTGCAATAGGGTCATAGACTAGAAGCAACACAACCTCTCCGGTTCCTTCCAAATGTTCCAGTTTGGTGGCAATACTTGCTGTTTTGGCCATGGATAACCGTCTTGGTCCAAGAGTTGGTTTGCACTAAATTAAGCCAAGGCATATAAAATGAGCAAGAAGTGGCTGCAGTGTGATTTGTATGGTTGTGCTGGTGTTCTCTGCCGCAAATGAACATGTCCACCACTCTAGCAGGCTGAACTTGAAAATAACAATTTAAGAGAGTGCCAGGTCTGGTTTGCATATTTTAACAGAAGCATGGAGAAAAATGATTGTTACAGTCAGGATTTTCAACTCCATTATCAGTCAGTGAAAGGAGAAACAAGTTGTAATGGTTAATTTCATATCTCAATCTGACCAGGTCATGGGGTGCCCAGATTAAACATTATTTCTGGGTGTGTCTTTAAGGGTATTCTTGGATAAGATTAGCCTTTCAATCAGCCTCCTCAATATGGCTGGGCATTATCCAATCCACTAAAGGCCTGAATAGAATAAATAGAGGAAGGAAGAATTGCCCCTTTTTGCTTTTTGCCTGCCTGCTTGATCTGGGACACTGGTATTCCCCTTCCCTTGAGGACTGGGATTCATACTATTGGGTCCCATGGTTCTCCAGCCTTTGGACTTGGACTAGAATTACATCACCAGCTTTCCTCCGGTCTCTAGCTTAGAGATGGCACATTATAGTATCTCTCAGTTTATATAAGCCATTCCTCATAATAAATTTCTTCCTATAGATATGTCCTGTTGTTTCTATTTCTCTGGGAAGTCCTGACTAATACCCAGGCAGACTTTCTCTAACTAAAACATAAAACATTAACGAAAGAGAAAGATAGTATGGATAATGATAATGATAGTAGTTATTATTTGTGTCAAACAGTATACCAGGTGTGTTACATAACCAACCACTCTAAAACACAGTGGCTTTAAATAATGGCCATTGATTATGCCTCACAGGTGACAAATGGGTCAGCTGATCTTGGTGGGCTCCATTCATATGTGTTCGAATTAAATCGGACCTCTGCTCTGGGCTAGGCTTGGCTGAGGCTATCTACTAAGCTGGGGAAGCTCTGCTCTGTTTGGCATTACTCTATTCTTCCCCCAGGACCAGTGGATAGTCTTGTCAGACACAGGTGCAAGAGGCAGGCCCAATCTGTAAATGCCTTTTCATATCTCCACTTGTATCATTTCTGCCAAATCTCATTGCTAAAGCAAGTCACATGGCCAAATACAGAATCAAGGGATGGAATCAAGGAATTGTCTTTTCCTTAGAGAAGCAGCAGAGTCTCAGGGCAAAGCTCATGGATGTTAGAAGGAGTCATTAATGCCAACTACCACAGCAAACTTCTTTTTTCCTGTCTGGAGTGTACCCATTCCTACTTCTGGAAAGTGCACCTTAACTTTCTTTTAGGAAAACCACTCTTCCACTTTTGGACTCTGTGTGGTTGGATCTCACTCCCGACTCTCAAGGATGGCATGTGTCTCAGATCTGCACAATATAAGATTTCTATTCATGGAGGCCACAGCCATTGCTTCCTAAATAGGCATGTGACTCAAGCCAGGCTGCTGAGGTCAAATTCTGGGACTTTTGTTGGAGTTATTGAGAAAGAGAGGTTCTTTCTGATAGAAGTTGCTAAGAGGCTTGAATAGGAGTCTAGATCTTATGCTAGCATCTTGCTACAATGTGAGGAGAGCCTTGGAAAGGTGTCAGTTTGTCCATTTAAGGAAAACAGTGAGGGATAGAGCATAAAAGACTGAGTATATACAACTCATATCTCTCAACTCTCTGGTTCCGGCTGTGCCTAAACCATCACTCCTGAGATTTTCAGTTATATGTGTCACCATTCCCCAACCCCCTCTTTTGTTTCTAGACAAGTAAGAGTTACACTAGAGAGAGATAAAGCTGTTATGGAAGTTAAATGTTGAGTAAATTCTTTTGGCCAGGAAGATTATGGCAGGCTATTTAAGAATTTGTCATTTGAGTTAAATATAATCTCATTTAATATTTTGACTTTTTTTTAATGACTAAGGAACTCTTTCAATTCTTCTCTTTTCCCTAGAAGAGATAATTTACATTAAAAGATCCAGCAACAGCGTACACATTTTGAAAAGTGTATAGTTGGACACCTCTTTCATTTCTACTTGGCAAGTTTTAGCATGGAAATGAGATCTCTCCAGTCAACACCCCAGTTAATTTTCCAGTTGGTCTAACAATGTATTTAAGGAACTTGCTTCCTAAAAGATTAGTTGGGCCCCACTGAGTTAGGGAGACAGTGTAACCCAATTGTTAGGCAGTTAATCTATTCATTATGTATATTTTCATAATTTTTTTCCAAGGACCAACTGAAGCGTGAGGGATAATATAGCTTTCTTAAGCAATTGCTCTCAAGTTCTGATGAAGAAAGTTCCAAGCATAGATCAACAGACTTTCTCAAAGTTGTCATATTAAAATCAGTTTGAATTATATCTATAGTTGCCTTTTGATGCTTCTTCTCCGAAACAGAATTCATATTCCAGTCAAGGTGACCCATACTTGCTCTTGTTCACATTTAGACACCTTTCCATATATTCTGTTAGCTTTCTAAAATATCCTCTAGGACTGAAAATTTAATACATTACCAAAAAAAAAAAAAAACCTTCACAGACTTTCATATATCATCCGAACTGTTCTACTCAAATGTGTAATATTGACTATTCCAACTGTTTGTGCTGATGCTAATCTTAGAGACGAAAGAAATATCAAGGGGGAATACATGTACACATTTGCAAACGCTTCTGGAACAACCATGGTAACAATTCCCACAGCAACATTAATATATCAAGCTAACAGAAAAGAAATAAGTGCAAATACCTTCTTGTGGCATACCATAACCCATTTTGAGATACAGAAGCATAAACCTGTGTGTATGTGTATGTGTGCGTGTTCTTTAAACTCAAGCAGAAAATGAAACAATTACCCAGCAAACTTCATTGACATGCAAGACCAAGACACCAGCCATACACTCAACTTCCTAAGCCTAAAGAGCCTGATAACACATACACACCAAACATACACACACTCTGCCAATCTTACTGCTTTATCCACTTCTCATATTTGTCAGAGTACAGGCTGTCACAGTGCTTTTGTTCCAGGCAGCCCTTTTCATGTTGGCAACAATGTTGCCACATTTAGAAATCAGTCATAATTTGGCTACAGGTATTGTTTTGGAATATTTCAGCTAAAGTTGGATTCACTTTCCTTGCAATTACATTCAGAAGATAATAACACTGCAAAATGCTACTGGAAAGGTCTTACCCCTGGTTTCTCCACTTTCCCACTCAGATCCAGGAGGAAGAGTGGTTAGAAGAATGGAAGAAAAGATCACTTTCTTGATCTCATCTCTCATTCTTTTCATTTTCTTCCACTTCTCAGTATTGGGCCATGTTCTGCCAGATGCTCAAGACACAGTGCTGAGCACAAGTACTTTGTTCATGAAGTACTTGCACTAGTAAACCTGAAACCGTAGAAAAGGGTTCTGATGGGAGAACAAGCTTCTGTGAGAGTATGTAGCCAAGAAATTGGCCACAATGGTAGGTGTGAGGTTTCCGTGAGGCAGTAATTGTTGAGCTAAGATCTGAAGGCGTGGAAGTCAACCAAAAGCATTCAAGATGTCAGGACAGGAGGCATTAATTATCTGCAGAGAGATAGAAGGTGGCAAATTCAGGGGAGCGAGAGAAACCCAGTGTAATAGGAAGCAGGGAGTATTGCATAAAATTTTGCAGGCCAAAGAAATGATTTTAAGAGAACTCTGAAACGAGGGCGCCTGCCTGGGTGGCTCAGTCGGTTAAGAGTCTGCCTTCAGCTCAGGTCATGATCCCAGGGTCCTGGGATTGAGTCCCATGTTGGGCTCTCTGCTCCTCGGGGAGCCTGCTTCTCCCTCTACCTCCCTCTCTCTCATGAATAAATCAAGAAAATCTCCAAAAAAAAAAAAGGGGGACTCTGAAAATAAAAATTGAGTTGAAGTAATAGTAGATAGGTAGAGAATGAGCCAACTCTCAAGAGTAATTTTTATTATTATAAATCACCCAGGAATTTTTCCTTTTTCTTTTTATTAAGGTTTATTAAGGTATAATGGATAAATAAAATTATATATACTTAAAGTTTATAATGTGGTGATTTATATGCATATCTGTTATAATCATTAAAATCATTACCAAATCAAATAAATTAATATAACCTATCACTTCACATTATTATTATTATTATTATTGAGAACAGTTAGATCTACTCCCTAAGCAATGTCAAGAAGACAGTAGACTATTATTAACTACAGTCACTAGGCTGTAAATTATTAGATCATAACTTATTTATAACTGAAATTTTTATCCTTTGACCAACAGCTCCCCATGTCCTCCATCCCCAACTGCTGGCAACCACTGTTCAATTTTCTGCTTCACTGTTTCTATAAGTTCAATCTTTTTAAAAGAAATTCCACGTACACCACAAATATTATACAGTATTTATCTTCTCTATCTGGCTTATTTCCCTTACCATAATGCCATCCAGATTCATCCATGTTTTCCCAAATGGAGAATTTCCTTTTTTAATGACTGAAACAAATGTTTTTCTGTGTGTGTGTGTATGTGTGTATGTGTGTGTGTAACTTTTTCTTCATCCATTCATCTATTAATGAACACTTAGATTGTTTCCATATCTTGGTTATTGTAAATAATGCTACAATAAATATGGGAGATAGATATTTTTCGAGATACTGCATTTCTTTTGGATATATATAACCACAAGTAGTATGTTAGATCATATGGGGGTTCTATTTTTAATTTTTTTGAGGAAACTCTATATTATTTTCCATAATGGCTATACTATTTTATAATCTTGTCAACAGTGTCAAATACAGGTCCCCTACTCTCCACATCCTTGCTTATTTCTTGTCTTTTTGGTAATAGCCTTTCTAACAGGTATGCATTGTGGTTTTGACTTGCATTTCCTGATTACTGGTGATGTTGAGCATCTTCTCATGTACCTGTTAGCCATCTGTATGTCTTCTTTGGAAAAAAATATTTATTCAGATCCTCTACCCATTTTTTAATCAGATTGTTTTCTGAGGTCTTTTGTTTGTCTTTTGTTTCGCTATTGTGTTGTATGTGTTCTTTCTATATTTTGGATGTTAGCATCTTATCAGATATATAATTTACAAATATTTTCTTCCATTCAGTAGAATACATTTTCATTCTGTTGTTTTCTTTACTATGCAGGAGCTCTTTAGTTCCATGTAGTCCCACTTGTTTGTTTTGCTTTTGCTGTTGCTTTTTGTGTCAGATTCAAAAAATCATTGTCAAGACCTATGTCCAACAGCTTACTGTCTGTGTTTTCTTGAACAAGTTTTATGATTTCAGGTCTTACATTCAAGTTAATCTATTTTGAGTTAATTTGGGGCTATGTGTAAGATAGTGACCCAGTTTCACTGTTTTGTATGTGGCTGTCCATTTTCCTAACAGTCTTTATTGAAGAGACTGACCTTTCTTCATTGTATATTCTTGGTTTCTTTGTCATAAATTAATTGACAGTTTGTGCATGGGTTTATTTCTGGGCTGTCTGTTCTATCCCATTAAACTATGTGCTATTTGTATGCCAATATCATACTGTTCTAATTACTATAACTTTGGGATATAGTTTGAAATCAGGGTGTGTGATGTCTCCAGCTTTCTTTTTTGTTTTTTTATTTTTTGTTTTTATTTTGTTTTTCTCTATTCTTTTTTTTAAGATTTTATTTATTTATTTGACAGAGAGAGAGATCACAAGTAGGCAGAGAGGCAGGCAGAGAGAGAGGGGGATGCAGGCTCCTCACCGAGCAGAGAGCCCAATGCGGGACTCGATCCCAGGACCCTGAGATCATGACCTGAGCCAAAGGCAGAGGCTTTAACCCACTGAGCCACCCAGGTGCCCCTATTTTGTTTTTCTCTATTCTTTTGGCTATTTAGGGTCTTCTGTGGTTCCATACACATTCTAGGATTGTTTCATTCCTGTGAAAAATGCTATTAAAATTTGGTAAGGATTACATTGAATCTATATTTTGGTTTTGGTAGTATGGACATTTTATAATATTAATTCTTCCAATCCATGAGCACAGAATATCTTTCCAATTATCTATATCTTCTTTACTTTCTTTCATTAATGTCTTATAGTTTTCAATGTACAGATCTTTCACCTTCTTGGTTAAATTGATTCTCGGGTATTTTATTCTTTGGGATGCCATTATAAATAGAAATGTTTTCTTAATTTCTCTTTCTGATAGTTTGTTATTAGTATATAGAAACACAATAGATTTTTATGTGTTGATTTTGTATTCTGCAACTTTCTGTGTGTTGATTTTTTGTGTATTGATTGTGTATAAGATCGTGTATAAAATACAGCTTTTGTGTATTGATTGTGTATAAGATTTTTGTGTATTGATTTTGTATTCTGCAACTTTACTAAATTTGTTAAGTTCTAACAGCCTTTAGAGATATCTATCTGTATATATATAGATATCTATCTATACATATATATACTAATACTGTGTGTGTATATATTATATGTATAATATATACACACACACACACACAATCATGTCATCTGCATATAGGGACACTTTTACTAATTTGGATACCTCTTATTCCTTTTTCTTGCCTAATTGCTGTGGCTAAGAATTCCAATACTGTGTTGAATAAAAGTAGTTAAGAGTGGTCATCCTTGTCTTGTTCCTGATCTTAGACGGAAAGCTCATTTTTCACCATTGAGAATGATGTGAGCTAGGGGCTTGTTATACATGGCCTTTATTATGTTGAGGTGGATTTGCTCTATACTCACTTTATTGAGTCTTTATTATAAACAGATGTTGAATTTTGTCAAATGCTTTTTCTGCATCTATTATGATAATAATATGATTTTTATCCTTTCTTTTGTTAATATGGTGTATCACATTGGCTGATTTGCAGATGTTGAACCATCTTTGCATCTCTGGAAAAAAATCCACTAGATCATAGTGTGTGATTCCTTTAATGTATCACTGAATTCAGTTTGCTAATATTTTTGATAGTTGCATTACTGTTCATCACAGATATCATTCTACAGATTTCTTTTTTTATCTCTGTCTGTTATTAGGGTAATGTTGGCCTCATAAAGTTAGTTTGAAAAACTAACTTTTCCCTCCTCTTCTTTTTGAGGAGTTTGAGAAGGGTTAGTATAATTCTTCTTTAAATGTTTGGTGAGGTTCACCAGTAGAGCTATCTGGTCCTGGCTTTTGTTCCCTGGAAGTTTTTGATGACTGATTCAATTTCCTTACTAGTAATCAATCGGTCTGTTCAGATAGTCTATGTTATCATGTTTCAGTCTTGGTCAGTTGTACAATTCTAGGAAATTATCCATTTCTTCTAGTTTGTCTAATTTGTTGGTATAATTGTTCATAGTAATCTCTTATGATTCTTTGTATTGCTGTGATATCAGTTATAACAGCTCTTTCATTTCTGATTTTATTTATTTGAGTCCTTTTTTTCCCTTGGTGAATCTAGCTAAATGTTGGTCAATTTTATCTTTCCAAAGAACCATCTCCTAGTTTCATTGATCCTTTCTATTTTTCTTTTAAGTGTCTATTTCACTTATTTCTTCTCTAATCTTTCTTTCCTTCTACTAACTTTGGGCTTTATTTGTTGTTCTTTTTCTTCCTCCTTGAGTTATATACTGAGGTTACTTATTTGAGACTTCTCTTGTTCCTTGAGATAGGCATTTATTGCTATGAACTTCTCTTTTAGAACTGCTCTCATTGTATCCCATAAATTTTGGTTGTTCCATTCCCATTTTCATTCATCTCAAGGTTTTTTTGAAGTTATTTCTCTTGATTTCTTCTTTGATCCATTGGCTATTCAGTAGCATGTTGTTTAATCTCCATGCATTTTTTAGTTGTCCAGTTTTCTTCATGTAATTAATATCTAGTTTCATTATGACTAGAAAAAGATGCTTCATATAATTTCAACCCTCTTAAATTAATTAAATTTGTTTTGTGGCCCAATATATAATCTGAGAAAATGTTTCACGTGCAGTTGAGAAGAATGCATATTCTGTTGCCTTGGATGGAATGTTCTCTAAATATCTGTTAAGTCCATCTGGTCTAATGTGTCATTTAAGGGCAATATTTTTTATTAATTTTCTGTGTGGGTGATCTATCTATTGGTGTAAGTGGGGTACTAAAGTCCCCTACTATTATTAGACTGTTGTCTATCTCTCCCTTTAAGACTATTAATACTTGCTTTAATAATTTTGGTGCTTCTGTGTTGAATGCATAAATATTTACAAATCTTATATCCTCTTATTAGAGAGATTGCTTTTTAAATTTCTCCTTCAGAGTATCTGTTGTTAGTATGTAGAAATGCAACTGATCTTTGGATGTATTTCGTACACTGCAAATTTACTGAATTTTTTTTACTAGTTCTAACAGTTTTTGGTGGAGATTTTGGGGTTTTCTATATATAATATCATGGCATCTACAGACACAATTTTATTTCTTCCTTTCCAATTTAGATACCTCTTCTTTCTTTTCTTTTTTCTTATCTAATTGTCCTGAGAAGGATTTGCAATACTATCTTGAATAGAAATTCTATAAAGGCTTTCAAGTTCTCACTACTGAGTATGTTAGCTACTTGTCATATATAACCTTTATTATGTTGGGGTACATTTATTTTCTCCTTGTTTAGATCTTTTTTTTTTTAAGATTTTATTTATTTGACAGAGAGAAACACAGTGAGAGAGGGAACACAAGCAGAGGGAATGGTAGCGGGAGAAGCAGGCTTCCTGCTGAGCAGGGAGCCCGATGCGGGGCTCGATCCCAGGACACTGGGATCATGATCTGAGCCGAAGGCAGACACTTAATGACTGAGCCACCCAGGAGCCCCTAGATCTTTTATCATGGAAAGATGTTGCATATTGTCAAATGTTTTTTCTGCATCTTATTGAGAAGATCATATGATTTTTATCCTCATTTTGTTCTAATCTTTTGTATTTCTCCATCTTCAGTTGCAATGTCTCCTTTTCATCTCTGATTTAATTAATCTTCTCTCTTTTTTTCTTATTCTGCTAAAAATTTGTCAATTTTGTTTATCCTTTCAAAAATCTAGCTTTTAACTTTGTTGATCTTTTTATTGTTTTTCTAATGCCTATTTCATTTATTGCTGCCCTCTGATCTTTGTTATTTCTTTCCTTCTATTTTCTTCCCATTTTGTCAAAATTATAGTTCAAGTCTAATACTTCATTCTTGAATTTCCATCTGAACGATCTACCTTATTGTTGAAAGTGGGGTACTGAAGCCCCCTACTATTTTTGCATTGCTATTTTCCCCTTCAGATCTATTAATATTTGCTTAATATATTTAGGTTCTGTTGATGGGCACATACATATTTGTAATTGCTATGTTCTTCTGATTAATTGATGCATTTATCACTATATTAACGACTCTCTTTGTCTCTTGCTGCAGTTTTGGACTTAAAGTTGATTTTGTCTGATATAAACATAGCTACCCCTACCTACTCTCTTTTGGGTTCTAGCTGCATGGAATATCTTTTTCCATCCTTTCACTCTCAGCTTATGTGTGTCCTTAAACCTAAAGTGAGTCTCCAGTAGACTACATATAGTTCGGTCTTTTTTTTTTCCTTATTCATCCAATCTATGTCTTTTCATTGGAGAATTTAATCTATTTACATTTAAAGTAATCATTTAAAGGTACAGATTTACTAGTGCCCTCCTGTTAATTGTTTTCTGGCTGTTTTGTGGCTCTTTTGCTTCTTTCTTCCTCTCTTGCTGTCTTCCTTTGTGATTTCACGATTATCCATAATGGTATACTTTGATTCTTTTCTTTTCATCTTCTGTGTATCTACTATACATTACTGTTTTGTGACTACCATAAGGCTACACAAAATATCTTATAGTTATAACATTCTATTTTAAGCTGATAACAACTTAGCTTTGATTGCATACAAAAACTATACTTTTACCAGCCCATTTTATGGGCATTTTATGCCTTACTGTCATAGAACATATCTTTTTATATTTATTTCTATTAACAAATTATTGTAGCTGTAATTATTTTTAATATTTTTGTCTTTTTTAAAGATTTTATTTATTTGAGAGAGAGAGCAAATGAAAAAGCATGAGTGTGGGGAGGGGTGGCAGAGGGAGAGGGACAAGCAGACTCTCCACTGAGCAGGAAGCCCAACACAGGGCTCAACCCCAGGGCCCCAGGGATCATGACCTCAGCCAAGGCAGATGCTTAACCAACTGAGCCACCCAGGGAACCCATGTTTTTGTTTTTTAACCCTTATACTATACCTAAGTGATTTATACACCACCATTACAGTATTCAAATATCCTGAATTTGACTGTATACTTATCTTTACAAGTGAGTTTTATACCTTCATATGTTTTCAGGTTCCTTATTAATGTCCTCTCATTTCAGCTTGAAAAACTCTCTTTAGCTCTTACAAGGCAGGTCTAGTGGTGATTAACTCCATCAGCTTCTGTTTGGGAACATATTTATCTTTCCTTCATTTATGAAGGAAACCTTTGCCAGCAAAGGTAATCTTGGTTGGCAGTTTTTGTTTTTTGTTTTTATTTTCTTTCAGCACTTTAAATATATCATCCCACTCTCTCCTGGCCTGCAGTTTCTGCTGAGTAATCTGCTGATAACCTCATAGGGATTAACTTGTATGTGATGAGTTTTGTTAGTTAATGTTTATATGGTAGCCCTTTGGAGAATATACTAGAAGGGAGAAAGAATGAAATCAAGAAGAGTAAAAGAGGCTATTTTAGCAATCCAGAAGGCAAGGATGGTGGCTACAGTCACTTCCAAAATACTTCCAAGTGTCAACAACAGGATTTGTTGCTTGATAGGATGTGTGAGGTAAGAGAGAAGGAAAAATTCAAGAGGACTCCCTAGGTTTTTGGTATGAGCACATGTTTGGTCATCAGTGTCCATGAGGAATGGTGGGATAAAAGGGAAAAAATAACTTCGGGATCTAATTCACAATTAATGTTCTCATTTGCTAGTGCTTTTCTTATCTCTCTCCCCTGAGGATATCTGCAGAGAAAAGGTATTAAACAAGCAGTTGAAGGGATTTGGGGATATCTTCAGGGAGAGATGTAATAAGGCTAGGTGTTTGCTATTAGAACATCCCACTGAAAACGGTCATGTAAACTCCAGGCCACTGACACATAAGCTTTATAAAAGGGTATTGTTTGTTGCAAAAGATGGGAACATGCTCTTTTTTTCACAGATAGTCTGTCTGTGGTGTGAAAGGTAACTTTAAAGATGCTCTCATGCTATAAAATTAAGTTGCATTTTTCACATGTTGTTTTCTGTGATTTTCATGCACCTTAAGTTTAAAAGTATCCTAAGTTTAAAAACTCTCCTAGCCCCCACTGCAAAAATCCTGCAGTAATTCACCTCTTGTGTGCATCTCCCAAGTTGGAAATATCAAGGTAACAGATGTGACACATTAAGAATCTGTTAAATATAGACAGTGAGTGAAGGGATTAAATCCAAATTCCTCAGCTCACAACCTGGGCTTCTAAAGAACTCAGGAATGGCTGGCATTCAAAAGTTCACTGAATTAACTTAATTGCCTCTTCTATTTCCATACCTGATTCAATATTTTATTTGGAGAGGTGTTTTTTTTTTTTTTGGTTTTGTGTGTGTGTGTGTGTGTGTGTGTGTGTGTGAATCCAAAATTTGATTCTGAAGTGTTCTAATTATATTGTATCTTGTGGTGAACTAACTTTGAACTGTGTTACCTCCCCCCAAACCACAGGACTAGCTAAATTTATTCATTGTCTTTTGATTTCATGAACCATTGAAATGTCAGTCCTTGTGGATCCCTGCTGAGTGGCTCAGGGTCACCAGTGCCCACAGGGTTTATAATCTTCTCAATTTCAATTATTCCCTTCTTGTCTCCATAAGCTTTTGGAAGACCTCCTCCTGGGTTTGCTTTTTCCTTGCTTAGAACTGAATTTCCTCTCCTGCTAGCTCTTCCCACAACTGCCTTATTTTTCTGTGCCTTATTCTTTCCCTTGCCAAATTATTAATATTTTCAGGATCCCTTTGCTTCATGCTCCTGAAATATATTTAGCAGTGGTAATCAAAGGCCAACCTTGCACTCACTATGAAAATAACTACTAGAATCATTTAACCCAGAAAAGATCTCGGCTTCTGGAGTAAAACAGTCTGGAATTCAAATGCCCACATCCCACTTTCTGACTGCATGATCTTTGATGAGCTATTTAAATCTTTCTGAGTTTCTGTTTTTTATCTGTAAAGTAGGCATGATAATAAAACCCACAAAGTATTATTGTGGGTGTTTAATGAAATAATATACAGAAAGGATTTAACACAGTGCCAGACACATAGGACACATTCCTTAAATGTCTGCTACTATTGTCATTATTATTATTATTATCATCTAAGGAGGTTGTGCAGTTTGTATGTGTCTCATTTGCATACAAGAAAAGTACTGAGCTCAATGACCAGTACTCATTAAGCATTCAATAAATTTCAGGTATGATTACTTATGAATCAACTAGAATCACAGTATATCATGGAAGAGATTATTAATTAGAGATTATCTAGGTCAACCCTCTTATTCAACAGATGAGGAAACATGTTTGAGACAGAATGAGTGGCCAAAGAGGACATGAAGGACAGCTCTGGACTCTACTGCAGGCTCTTTCCCAGGTCACCCACAACCCTGAATAGCAAGAAGTGAACAGAGGGGATAATTTTTAAGTTTATGAGTGGGGGCCAGGAAGGAAAGAAAAATGTGTGAAAGAAACTGTAAAATGGATCCAGTAGTGAAACTTAGAATAGGTATAGAAAGAACACAGTGGGCAAAGTTTCAATCATTTGCAGGCATAATCAGAGGCTTATAGAAATCACATCTAATCATAAAAATTAGGAAGGCAAGAAAAGGAAGACAATGAAAAAGCTCAACCTAGAAGTGCAAGGAATTTTGTAAAGAGCTTAAGGACACAGTGTTACAATGTTGTAACATTGGTCCTGAGATAAAAGAGCAGATTATGCACAGATATTGTCCCAAAAACCTAGACCCATTTATCACCTGTGAGAGCCTCCATTTTACTTATAATGGGTCCAACAAAGAACTGTTCTTTGGTATTAACTCTTACTGCTGCTGCTACTACATATGCAAGACTGTGATTCCATCTGGTTCAAGGTCCCAAGCACCCTGGTTGATTAGAGAAAGAGTAAATAACAATCAGTGACAGCAATGGGAGTAGGAGTCTTGAACAAAGCCAAAATGGGGATTCCAATATAGAATTGCCAACCCAGTGTCACAAAGGGATGCTGGGGCTAACTTGTTTCCTTACCATAAAAGGAACATTTGCCTACAAATTTGCAGATGCAAAACCCAGAGCAAGGGATTAGGATGAAGAGTAACACATATATGAAAAAAAGCACAGATTTAGATGGAAGGTTACTAAGGGCTTTACAATTTACAGTTTGGCTTCTCTATTCGGCTCCTGCTGCATTGGTATCACAGAGGGTCTCTGGGGTGCCCAAGCCAGTGAAAATATAACAAGTACTCTGTGCTTTGCCATATCATGGGCTTCTTATGTTATGCATGGTCATGGAGAGCAAACTGCCTCTCTATAGCATAAAGAATCTGCATAAAATGGAAAGGGGTTTGGGCAAAGGGCAAAAGCTTGCTGGGAGAAAAACAAGGCTATAAGGAAAGGGAAGACCACACAAAAACTTTCTAGGGTCACAAAATAGGCTTTAGCATCCAGCTAACATTGACAACAGGGAAAAAATAACCCTCAACACCTCCACTGCTTTTGGCTCTCCCATTAAGAAGATGATTTTCTTTCAAGTCTGTATAGTGTATGCTTAGTTAGGGTGCTGGCACGATTGAGGACAAAGAAAATTAAAATATGGATTGTACCTTAAGAATTTAAGGATGTCAAGTCTTTATGTTTTCAAGCAAAATTCCTCCTTTAATATATATTATGCAGATTTTAAAAAAATTTTTTTATTTATTTATTTGACAGAGAGAGAGAGAGATCACAAGTAGGCAAGCAGAGAGAGGAGAAAGCAGGCTCCCCACTGAGCAGAGAGCCCAATGCGGGGCTCGATCCCAGGACCCTGAGATCATGACCTGAGTCAAAAGCAGAGGCTTTAACCCACTGAACCGCCCAGGCACCCTTATATCAAACAGATTTTCAGCAGTATTCAGCATCACTAAGCAGCTAAGCTGTATGTCATTTTTTTAGAGTCATACAAGAGGTCAGCATACAAGAAATTCCAACTGGGACATGTCCTGGAATCTCTTATGTGAGGAGATGAAGTGAAGAATGTTAGTTTCTGAATGTTGGGGCTCAAATTCTATAGTTTGCAGGGAAGGAAATCTCTGGTACTTATGCTCCTCTCGCACTACTTGTACCCAGAAATTCACCACTAAGCCCAGATATGGCCTGAACATCCTTTCTAGCATCATACTCCAAAAAGTACTACCCAATCAATAGCATTTGCAACAGGAGATGCCCTCCTGGCTAATCCCCACATTTCAAATATGAGTTGGTGACCAAGGCAAGATTAGGATCCAAATTGTGTGACATCCACTTTAGTGTCTTTATACCTTAACTCTGCTTCTTCTTTCTCTCTTGTGCTGATAAGGACCCCTAGCTTCTTTACTCATGCAGCATCCTTTAACATTCCACATAGCCCAGACGTAGGTTTAATTCACAGGATGGACAGAGTTCATCTTGAAAGTGAGAGTAAGAATGAAGATTTGAAAGATGCACTGAGGTCTACTTGCCCTGAGAGAACAGATCCTGGCAGGCTAGCTTTAGTTGTTGTGATCATCCTATCCTCATCATCTAACTTAACTCTCAGATGGATTAGGTGCTGACATAAAAGCCCATGATGACCAGAACCTAGTGTACCTACTTATAAAGAGGCAGAAAATAACAGGAAGAATAAGGTCTTTAGAGTCAGTTAAAGATAAATGTCAATCATCATCTTTCCCTAGCTAGCTGTGCTACTTTGCACAGACTGGATGACCTCTCTGAGGCACAGTGCCTTCCTATTAGAAATGGAGCTAATAACACTCACCTAAAAAACTTGCGAGATCAAATGAGATACCACATGTAAAGTGTCTTATCCACTAACTCATAGTCGGTGATCAATAAATGGTGGCTATCAATATTATAATTGTGATTTTCCCAATATCACTGAAGACAAAAGGACTCCAGAGAAAGTAGGATCAGGGAAGTAATATTTTAAAACAAGCACTGGGGAGCCTGTGTGGCACAGTCGGTTAAGCAATGACTCTTGGTTTTGGCTCAGATCATGATCTCAGGGTTGTGAGATGGAGCCCCATGTCAGGCTCCATGCTCAGCTGGGAGTCTGCTAGAGGATTCTTTTTCTCCCTCACCCCCTGCTTCTCCTGCCCACTTCCCTGCCCTACCCTTGCTCTCTCTCTCTCTAAATAAATATAAAAATCTGAAAGAAAGAAAGAAAGAAAGAAAGAAAGAAAGAAAGAAAGAAAGAAAGAAAGAAAGAAAGAAAGAAAGAAAAGAAGGAAGAATTAGGAGCAAGGGGCTTTATCTGTTCTCTGAGGTAGAAGGCAACTGAGGAGAAAGAGCACTAAAAAGATCCCAACTAGAGACACAACTGAGCACAGCCTGATTGGCTACAAGGGCTAGTCCTGGAAAGGGAGTGACAATGGGACACAAAGCTACTGCAGATGCTGAGGAAAAACACAGCCTGGCAAGACTATTAAAAGGACTTAGCATAAAATAGGTCATTGAATAAGCAAGCAGCAAACATCTGAGGTTCTGGGGGCAGTGGGGAAATCTTTGACTGGAATTACCGAAATCCAGGAGGCAGTTTGCCTCTGGAGACTCTCTGGGCAGGTGGTACGATCCCTGGGACAGACCAGGGTTCAGGGTGACCTCAGCCTTTGGCAGGGACATTGTGAATTCTCATAAGGACCTCTGTCAGGCAGTTACTATCATCTTATTTCAGTTTCCAAGCTCAGGGGCTGAAGGCAGCACTGTTTTATAGATGGGGATCAGTTAGCACTATGTGTGAGAGAAAGAAGAGGCAAAGTATTAGAACCAGATAGGGTCAGAAATGCATAGTAAGAATCCTAGGGCCAGAAAAACCTAAGTTTAAAACAATAGCTAACTGTTTGTCTTAGGAACTGAGAGACCTTAGAGACATTATTTTTTCATAGCCTCTAAGTGTCCATTTTTAAAATGAGGACAAGAGCTGCTAGACAGCATCACTGAGGGGACTATACAAAATGAATGTAAGCTGTGTTTCTTCACAACACTGGCTAATACTGCTTAAGCAATGAAAGCAGAGCTTTCATTTACATCTTAATCATTATATAGGAAAAGACATAACAGGAAAAAACATTATAGCTATGACATTATGGGTATTAGAGATAATATTAGCATCCCTCCATATGTGTATCCCTTTTCAATTGATGGTCTTTGCACATACATTGTCTTATTTGATCTTCACACTTTGTGAGGTAGGCAGAATAAGAACAGCAATAACAGACTAGAAAAAGCAAAATGTTCAGCAAATGGAGAACTATTTGTATTAATCATGTTTTTCATTTTCTATGTTTTGTGATGCCTTAACACCTTGGGGCTTTGTAGAATCAGGGAGGGATGACTTTTCCAAGGGCTAGCCAATTTTTGGAGACTACAAACAACTTTCCTACAAGCTTACTCTCATGTCCAAACCAACCAATCCAGAGCCCATACCCCTAATCATCTCCTTTATTTTACTTTCACACACCAAGCCAACATTCTTTTTCCCCAAAATCACTCCAGGGCCAGGTGCCAGACAATTAAGGACCACCCCTATATCCCAAAATCTGCTAAGATTATTCCAACTATCCAATCCTATATTTGCCTGGTTTGCTTACCTCACCTCATCCATTTCTTCTTACAAAAAACACAATAAAGACTATGTTTCTCTCCCCTCACTATGGCTCCTGACCAACCCTGGCACTTCCCCCATGTGGTCCTGTATGGCATAACATATCTTTCCTCTTGGGAACCACTAAGCCACAGACCATCTTTCAACAGCAACTGTCTCCTGATCTGTTAACTTCACCATACTTGAATAAAAACAACATTCCAGATACAGATGGCCAACAGATACATGAAAAGATGTTTAACATCATTCATCAACAGGGAAATGCAAATCAAAACCACAATGAACTATCACCTCACACCTGTTAGAAGATCTACAATCAAGAAGACATGTTGGTAAGGATGTAAAGAAAAAGGAATCCTCATGCACTATTAGTGGGAATGTAAATTGGTGCAGCCACTCTGGAAAACAGTACGGAGTTGAATTAATAAAATTGATAAACCCTTGGCCAGACTTATCAAAAAGAAGAGAGAAAGGACCCAAATTAATAAAATCATGAATGAAAAAGGGGAAATCACAACCAACACCAATGAAATACAAACAATTATAAGAACAAATTATGAGCAACTATAAGCCAGCAAATCAGACAACCTGGAAGAAATGGACGCATTCCTAGAGACACACAAACTACCAAAACTGAACCAGGAAGAAATAGAAAACCTGAACAGACCTGTAAGCAGTAAAGAGATTGAAGCAGTCATCAAAAATCTCCCAACAAACAAAAGCCCAGGGCCAGACGGCTTCCCAGGGGAATTCTACCATTTAAAGAAGAATTAATACTTATTCTTCAGGTATTGTTCCAAAAAATAGAAATGGAAGGGAAATTCCAAACTAATTTTATGAGGCCAGCATCACGTTGATCCCAAAACCAGACAAAGACCCCATCGAAAAGGAGAATTACTGACCAATATCCTTGATGAACACAGATGTGAAAGTTCTCACCAAAATACTAGCCAATAGGATCCAACAGTACATTAAAAGGATTATTCATCATGATCAAGTGGGATTTATTCCTGGGATGCAAGGTTGGTTCAACATCGCAAATCAATCAATGTGATTCAATACATTAATAAAAGAAAGAACAGGAACCATATGATACTCTCAGTGGATGCTGAAAAAGCATTTGACAAAGTACAGCATCCCTTCCTGATCAAAACTCTTCACAGCGTAGGCATAGAAGGTATATTCCTCAACCTCATCAAGGCCATCTATGAAAAACCCACAGCGAATATCATTCTCAATGGGGAAAAGCTCTCAGCATTTCCCCTGAGATCAGGAACATGGCAGGGATGCCCACTATCTCCACTGCTATTCAACATAGTGCTAGAAGTCCTAGCCTCAGCAATCAGACAACAAAAAGAAATCAAAGGCATCCAAATTGGCAAAGAAGAAGTCAAACTCTCACTCTTTGCAGATGATATGATACTTTATGTGGAAAATCCAAAAGACTCCACTCCAAGACTGCTAGAACTCATCCAGGA
>CM053603.1:36750794-36784262 GCA_028646535.1 Procyon lotor
GGGGGGGGGGGCGGGGGAGAAGCAGGCTCCCTGATAAGCAGAGAGCCCGATGCGGGGCTCGATCCCAGGACCCTGAGATCGTGACCTGAGCCGAAGGCAGAGGCCCCAACCCACTGAGCCACCCAGGCGCCCCCAAAGTACCTCTTGAAAGGTACTAGATGATTCACTTGGGTGTTACCTCGCATTTTGGAGAAGAGAAAGGAAAATTTTTATCTTCTTCACAGCAAGAAGAGAGCAGGTTTCACCCAGAAGTGGTTCTAGCACTAATTCCACCACCAGCTAGTAGACAGCCCTGGGCAAGTCACTTATCTCTGAACATTAGGTTTTCATCTGTCAACGAGAGTAATAAAAACAATGTTACCAAATACTGAGAACTTCGTAATATTAAACACTTTTAATATGCCTTCTGATTTAGCATATTCTTTGAAGAAGGCACTGAGAGCAGAAGAGCCCCCCAACCCACCTTAGTGTAGATCTCAGATCCCATACACACAGAAAGGCAGAGTATAGCCTTAAACTCAGTAAAGACTGACTCCAAAACCCAAGCTCAAAATGACAGCACTATCACACTTCTTCTATGGACCATTAAAGTAGTTGGGGAGCAAATGGCATCCTGAACAAAAAAATTAAAGCACATTCATCACGTGAAATTTTATTAGTAAGCATGGTCTAATAGTCTACAATGGAGGCAAACAAATGTGAGGTACCCCTGTATTTTCCCTTGAGAATTAGAGGGGACCTTCTCCATTTTGATTCCATGGGTTATGTATTGTCATTCTGATCACTTTTATTCAAAATCTCATCAGCACTTATTTATTCCCCAGTTGTTTGAGAAGTAGATTCAAAGAGACTCTGAGTAACTCCAGAAACAGGGGACTGGCTTGTGGCTTCTGTCTCCCCTTGTAACCTGTGAGTGAATTGGACAACATAGGTTAAATATAGTCCACTACCTACTTGTACAGCAATTTTAGACAAACCACCTAACCTAAGCCACAGTTTCCTAATATGCAAAGTGGCAACAGTAATTCCCACTCCCTGGGCTACACACTGAGGAACTAAAAGGTGATAAAGGTGAAGTTCCAAGCTAGCAGGCAGCCCTTAGTGATTGCCTACAGTGAACCTATATCCCAGCATTGTCCTGAGTTTCATGCCACAAGCACTCTCTGGCCCCCAAACTAGGCTCTGCCCTCACATAGCATAAACCAAAAACACTGGGATATCAATGCCGCTTCGCCCCCAGCAACCTTCAATGCAAGGTGTAGGTAAGACTGAACAGTACTAAAAAAAAAAAAAAAAAGTGAACAGTACTGAGGGATATGCTGCCCTCTCTTAGAGGGTCCCCAGATGAGCTCTTGTTGCTTACAGTAATAACCTACTCCTTAACCTTCTTCTCTCTCCAGCTCTTTCACTGGATTTACCAGGACCACCTCCCAAATAAATTACTGGAACCCAAATTTGAGCCTGCTCTTGGGTAACTCAGACTCAAAAAAAAAAAAAAAAAAAAAAAAATCCCAACTAAATTTGTGTTAATCAAATGTGGTAGGCAGAATTCTAAGATAAGCCCCTAGATTTCCCATCCCATGAAATACATGACCTGCACAGTCCCCAAGACTGAATCCCATGGATTTTACTTCCATGATTAGGTTCTATTTTATGACATAGCCAACCTTAATATAAGGAGATTATCTAGGCATCCCCAGCCTAATCACATGAGACCAGCTCAGAGCTTTATCTGCCTAGTTGCACAAAAGGAAGTCAGAGAGATTCAAAGCAAAAGAAGGATTCAACACGTGCATCCTTGCAGATAGAGCAAAGAATGCAAGCTGCCTCTAGGAATTGAGAGCTGGAATTCCAGCAAGGAATTGGGGATCTCAGTGCTACAACCACAGGAACTGAATTCTTCCAAGAATTCATCCTTCCCAAGGTAAGCTTGGAAGCAGATGTTCCCCCACAGTCTACATATAAGAACTCAGCCCAGTCAGAACCCTGATTTCAGCCTCCTGATATCCTGAGCAGAGAGCCCAGCTGAGCACACTTGGACTTCTCACCTCTGACACAGGGAAGAAATATGGGTATTGTTTTAAGCTGCTAAATTTGTGGCAACTTGTCACACAGCAATTGAAACTAACACATGCAGCAGAGATAATTATCTAAATGTCTAAGTTAGAGATAAAATCAGGTGCTATCACTCAAGAAATATTCAAATAATACTTGATAAACAATATGGTGTATTTATCCACACTCTTTTCTAAAACATCTCAATATTTCTTTAGTTTTAAGTTTCCCAATCACTCCATGCTAAAAAAGGAATATGACAATAATGCCAGCATTTTCAAAATTAAACACTTAAATAATAAATCCAGATGGGGCATTTAAAATAAACCATAGCAATGTCAATTTAAGGGGGAAAAATCTCTTTCTATGGGAGTGGGGATGGGAGGAATAGGTCTGACGATGCATGTCTTTTTGGGTACCACCTTATTATTAAGATAGGCTCCTGATATCTACATGAAGAAGCCATGAGTATAGGCAGGAATGTTAAGCCTCTCAGTTTGCTCTGGATTTGCAACAATCCTAAATTGCAGACATACCGAGAACAGCACAGTTTACTTCATGTCTTGTCCTACTTCTGAGTGCCAATGCCAACACTCAAGGCTCAAAAAAATGGTGTATATTCCAACGAAATCAAAGATGAAAGATTGTTAGACATGTTTTCTCTTGCTAGAGGTCCTCAAGCTACCCAGCCTTGGTGCAATCAGGAGCAAAGCTGAGCCCAAGGAGTGTCAAGAAAGGCAAACGCAAAAGATAACAATAAAAATTGGAGTCGATGAAGAGCCACCAAACAAAGGTGGTAATATGTGCTAAGCTCATGCAAACAAAGAGATAACACACCAGACCATGGGGATTGATGACAGTCCAGGGATTTACTTCCACTTGGTGGGTTTCCATCATTCATGCTTGGTGTTGCTTATAGTTTGTGATTTCAATCTTGGAAGTTTTACTCATTTTAAAGGGTCACAAACTACAGAACCATAAAATGTTGGTGTGCAGAGGCACTTGGAAGAGAATTTAGTATTAGTGATGATTTTTTTTCTGTGTCAGATGATGGACAGAGGCCCAGAGAGAGAAGGGTCTTGACTAAGCAGAGCAAATGAGTGACAGAGCCAGGCCTGACTCCAGGTTCCATTTCTTCTGTTTAATACTGGCATATCTTCTCCCCAGTTCTCTCAGAATTTTAGAAACAGTGATAGGCCTACTCTTCTAAACATCTCCCTATATACATGCACTATACAAGTATGCTTTAAAAATAGATACCATATCATGTCACTCCTTTGCTTCAATGGCATTTCATCACATACAAAATAAAATCCCAGACTTTTTTTTTTTAAATATTTTATTTATTTGACAGAGAGAAACACAGCGAGAGAGGGAACACAAGCAGAGGGAATGGTAGCAGGAGAAGCAGGCTTCCTGCAGAGCAGAGAGCCCGATGCGGGGCTCGATCCCAGGTGACTGGGATCTGACCTGGGCCGAAGACAGACACTCAATGACTGAGCCACCCAGGCGCCCCAAATCCCAGACTTTTTAAACCTCAGGATTTTAAGGTTGTACATGATCTGTCCCCTGCCTACCATATTGACCTTTCGACCCTACTTTCCTTGCTCATAACACTCCTACCCCATACCCATCTTTCTCTTCTTTAAGCCCATCTACCTTGCTTCAACCTCAGGACCTTTGCATTTGATGTTCTCTCAGTTTGAGATCCTTTACAGTGTTGGTTCTTTCTTATCATTTGGGTCTCAGCTAAAATGGCACTTCTTTAGAAAAACCTTCCTTGACCACCCTAAATCACCCCACCTTCCTACAGTCACTTTCTAATCACCATACCCTGTTCACTTTCTCCAAGCACTCTTCACAATTTGAAATCATGGGGCTCATTTATTATTTTACATGTTGTCTTCTTCCACTAAAATGTAAATTCCAAAACAGCAAGGATTTCATTTGTAATCTTTATAAGCATCATGTATCCACAGTATTTAAAATTGTGCCTACTATTTGGAAAGTCTTCAATAAACATTTGCTAGGCAGATGAATGAATGAATGAATGAATGAGTACCACAACGGCCACCTGCCATAATGCATATGATAACCTCTATTAATTGGAATATTTACCTAACCCAAATAGAGTAGCCTCTTCCTAAACATGTCAGAAAACAGAATTTCCAACACAATGATCAGTGTTACAGCTGTCCCAATGGAAATCATTTAAGTGGCCAACTGATCAGGCCTAGGTAGAAAGCAAGAAAAACACATGTAATTTGTGTCCACTGGAAACCGACCATCTAGGATACAGCTGACTCACAGCAACCCATTTACCCTTTCCTTTGGGTTCTGGAGTTGAATCTGTTTTTTTTTCCCCTAATGTTCTGAAAGCATATTCCTTTACTCTTCCCTTCCTCCATGGAGCCAATGAATTTGCAAGGGAAACAGGATCTCCCTCCCTTTGCTCTTCCTTCAGGGTAAAAGATAAAGCTTTTCCCCTCCATGGAAATGCAGAGTCACTTCTCTCCTAGAGTTTATAACTGACTCACAGAATACTGCAGCAGAAAAAGTACTATTATTAAAATGTTCCCTACATTATGTCAAAATCCCCTTCATTCTAATAAATAGCGTTTTTTCTTAAATTGATATATCTAGGTATTATTTCTCAGCCAATAATGTTAATATCATCATATGTTCATGTGAAAGAAAATACGTGAACTATTAATCTGTTTCCCATTTCCTGTTAAGTTATACATTTGATCTTTTAGGGGAGTATTTAAGTTTCTTCTGACAAAAGACTTTTAGAGATACATCACCCCAAAATTGGAAGACAATCACTAGTAAAAAAACCAGCAGTTATTTTTGCTTTCTACTTACTTTTTGCCCTTCATAAAAACTCATCCCTAGGGAGCTGACAAATAAAGATAAATTACCAGTCTAGAGCATTCTAACTAACAAGGCACTGTAGTCACCTAAATGAATCTCAAAACGCACACTTTGCTATGTTAGCTAAAATTTCTCCTCTCTTTGTCTTTTACTACCTGACCTAGAATTACATAATACCAAGAAAAGTTTGAAAATCCAGGTTCATTGTCATGCTGACTTGACTTTTGGACTTAATGATGTTCCTTGCCTGGAAAAGCAACAGCTTTATGCCTGGGAAAGTCTGCAATGCAAATTTTGCACCTTCTGTACCTGACAGACAGAAAATTCCTCTTTTCCATATGAAACAAAGCATATATATGGCTTTCAATCAATTCTAGACAATGTTATAGGGTATGACCAAATCACATGTTCCCCTTATTTATTTTAAGGATTGATATTATTAATTACAGAAATGTAGATCTAATTATGACAGGAAAAACAAACGTTAACATTTACTGAACCTTTATTCTGTGTTAAAAGCCCTTCAATGAGCTTTATATGCAATATATCATTTAATTTTCATAGTAATCCTACAAGGTGGATTTTTTTTTAAGATTTTATTATTTATTTGAGAGAGAGAAAGTGGGGGAGGGCCAGAGGGAGAAAAGAGAGAGAATCCTTCAAGCAACTCACTGCTGAGTGTGGAGCCTGAGGCAGGGCTCAGTTTCATGACCCCAAGATCATGACCTGAGCCAAAATGAAGAGTTGGACACTTAAACAATTGCACCACCCAGGCTCCCCCAAGGTGGATATTTTACCAGTGTGATGACAAACACACTAAGAACAAGACTTTCGAGAGACAGATTGCCTAAGTTCATATCCCAACACTGCCACTTACCTATGACATGATCCTATTTAATCTCTCTAGGCCTCAGTTTCCTAATCTGTAAAATGAAAATTTTAACAGCTATCAATCTTACAGTGTTATTCTGAGTAGTAAGTTATAAAAAAAAAAAAAAGAAAAGACATAACAGGCTTTAAGGAGTTAATGCAGAGAACATCACACTAGAATTTTCCAAACTTTGGTCATTTTTATACCAGGAAAGAATTTGGGCCATACCCAAATGTACAATTTATTATTAAATAAATTGCTATTGACTTAATTTTGCCCCTTTGGCATGCAATTCTGACACTATCTAGAGTTAGGTCAAATTTCAAAAGTTAAGGGAAAAATCTTCCACAAGATTCGCTCTCCTTCAGACACCAGCCACAAGCTCCAGGGCTTCCAGACAAATTGAGGGGTCCCTACTACCTCTGCAAGTTGATGAGTAGCTAGAATGATCCACAGAACTCAGCCAAGTTCTCTACTTATGATCACAGTTCTACTATAAGGAGTCGGGACCAGCTAATGCACAGACACATAGGACAAGATCTAGTAGGATCCCCAACACAAAATTTTCATGTTCTCAGGATGTACATTACTGTGTATCACCAACCAGGAAATTCAGCTGGAGCTCAGTGTCTCGAGTTGTTCTTTTGGTTTTTGGTTTTTAAGATTTTATTCATTTGACAGAGAGAGAAAACACAAGCAAGGGGAGAGAGAGAGAGAGAGAGAGAGAGAGAGAGAGAGAGAGAGAGAGAGAGAGAGAGAAGCAGACTCCCCCCTGAGCAGAAAACCCCACGCAGGGCTTGATCCCAGGACCCGGGGATCACGACTTGAGCCAAAGGCAGACACTTAACAGACTGAGTCACCAGGTGCCCCACTGTGTCTCCAGTTTCTGTCTGGGTTTTATTACACAGCTATGAGCTACTCCACTGGTCACATGACTACACTTAATCTACAACCTCCCCAGAGTTTGGGTTGATGTCTCTTGGCTTAGAGCCCTGACCTTTGAATCACGTGGTTGGTTTTTGGTTTTTATAGCATGGCTGGTACCTATCCTGAAAATATCTATGGGCCCACCATGAGTCATTTTGTAGCATAAATTCTGAAAATCCCACAAAGAATAACAAAAACACTATCACTTGGTGATTCCAAGGATTAAGAAGTTACCTCCAGGGAACCAGAAACAAAGGCCAGCCAAGTTCTTTATTATAAAACACTTTTAAATCAACTCATTTTTTTGCCTTAAATAAATGTATCCTCATTATAAGCAATAACAATGTAATCACAGGTTTGAAGTGCTAGTCACACCTTTTCTAATATAGATTAAGAGAGATGAGTAACTTAAAATTTAAAATGTTTATCTGCATGTCATCCCAAATCATCTCATATCACTATTTATATATTTATTTTTAAGTTAAGTTTGTTACATTATTTCCCCAACAAGTCCATATTTTTTACTTTATGTGTTAAACATGTTCCATATGAGTAAAATCAGATTGCGTGAGCTCTGAGGAACTGTTGTCCCTTCTTTTCATTTTACAGATGAGGAAACTAAGACCTAGCATAGGGAAATGACACATCCAAGTCCACGCAGGTAGGATTCCATCTCAGTCTTTTGATCTCCAGTTCACAGGTCCTTTTACTACCTTAAGTGGGCTCCTTCCCCAGTTTGGAATTGCTCTAAGAGAGAAAGGTAAGGGTGAGTCTGGCATGCTTTGTACTAAATGCTGATGGCATCATAAGGAAGGTGCCATGTACCAAGTGCTGAGGATGGTGAGTTGGGCTGACTGGGTCTCCAATCCATGAACCAAGTAAAGTCAGCCTTTGTAGCAGTCTTTATGGTCATCAACTGCAGGTTTACTGCCATTCAGGGCCTGATTGCTGTTTTTCCCCTGGCATTTGTGGACATTTTCTTGTTAAAGCTTCACTCCAGCCTGCAGGCTTGGGGAAAACCATCTGCCATGTCTCTTATTCATCTATTTCAACATGAACCCTAAAAATTAATAAACACAGTGTGTGTGGGTCAATGTGAACATGAAACTGAAGAAAAGCTGGCATAAAGAACTTGTGTTTGAAAACAAAAGGGCCAGCATCTTGGAACTTTCCTCAAGCTTGCTAAACAACTCCACCCTGCACAATAATGTTATTTGTCATTTGCCTAATGGGAATGATAAAGGGAAGGCAGAGACAGGCATCTACTTGTAAAGTTCAATATTGATTTTTCCCCCTTATATATGCACCCAGACACAATGGTGGCGAATGATCTTTTAAAATTTTAAAAATACATTAAATAGATGAATGAGCCTCTGGTAAATGTATGTGAAGAATTCTTGACTTGACACAGCTTTCTGCCACGAAAAGTAAATGCATTCCCGGAATACACTACAACTAATCTCTTGACAGTTACTATTTTGGACACTGATATTTTATACCCATGTTTAAAGTGAACTCTGATATGTTTTGACTCATTGTTCTTTCTCTTTTTTGTTTACCCAGTATCTGAATCCTGCAATGTTCCTTTGCAAAATCTGTCTTTGCCTCTCCTCTTGTCATCACACCATCCAGACTTTCTTTACTTTGTTTTGGGATAATGGAAGAAAAATCTGAGCTGGTCTTTCTGGATCCAGGGCCTCCTTACCAAACATTTCTCTGTGCAGTGATGTTCTTCATCAGTCCTTGAGGTTACTAGGTCATTGTCCTTGCTGGAAATGGAGTGTAAGTGGTGTGAGGACTCAGGCTCCAGAACTGATTTCACATCCTGATGCCTATATTCATTAGCTCTGGGACTTTGGGCACATGAATTTATCTTTCTGAAGCACAGTTTACATAACTACAAAAGGAGGATGCATTGCATACCTCATAAGGTTATTATGAGAATTAAATGAAACAATCCATGTGAAGTGTTCAGCACCATGCCTGGTGTGTTGGAAATGTCCAATAAGTGATAACTATAAACACTATATTATCTATTGAATCAAGCCTAGATTTTTGTAACCATATTGCAAAACTCTCCAAAAATTAAGCCATTTCCCATGTCTCCATGTTTTTACTATTTGTTTCTTTTTTTTTTTTTTAAGATTTTATTTATTTGACAGAAACACAGCGAGAGAGGGAACACAAGCAGAGGGAATGGTAGCAGGAGAAGCAGGCTTCCTGCAGAGCAGAGAGCCCAATGCGGGCCTCGATCCCAGGTCCCTGGGATCTGACCTGGGCAGAAGGCAGACGCTTAACGACTGAGCCACCCAGGCGCCCCTTTACTATTTGTTTCTTAAGCAATGTAACCAATTGATGATTCAGTCCAATACTGAAAAGGCTGAAACTCCGAGCAATCTGTCCCCAAGGAACTATGCTCCCAGTAATAAGGCCATACAAGACACCCTGATATACCATTTTATAAATTTCCATTAAGTCCCAGGCTGACAAAACCTAATTGCTAGGGTGAAGGGGCCACCACTTGTCACCCCAGATGAAACTTCCTGCTGATCATGTTGGTAAACATCATAAGTCTACTTCCAGGCCTTCCAAAGGATCAGCACCAAGATCATCAGAGGTAAGAATCTTTGCCTGGCCAGTGAGACTTACACGTTTACATTGCCCTGTTTTCATATGTGCTGAACTTGTCTCCCCAGCTCAACTATGAGTTGCTTGAGGGTGGAAAAACCTCCCATGTATCTTTTGTCATTACCAGGGAGGGATAAAATTCACTTCACAAATGACGTAAAAGAGTTGGTTTGGTTTGGTTTTTGATTTGAAGTACAGAGCTCAGTCAATAGACCAAACAGTGTTTCCTACTCTACCTCTCCTACTCTTTCAAATGAAAATTTAAGTGAAACGACAAGATTATTCTTGATGAAGAGGAAACTTTCAGTTTCAAGAAATAAGAAGCCAATTCAAACTATCTTTAGCAAAAAAAAACAGGGATTTACTGGCTCACTAATTAAAATTCGATGATTGTACTAAATTTGAGCAAGTCTAACTCTAATAATATCAAGAACCTGTCTCTTTCTATCTTTTGTCTCTGATGTTCTTAGTATTGGCTTCATCCCAGGTAGCTCTACCTGCTGGGTATCCTGATGATCTCCAACAGCTCCAATCTTATGCTCTATCATTCTAACAACTAGTAAAGTAAGAGTTTCTCCTTCCCAGAACTGATGCCCACCTGTTTGACTAGTTTGTCTTGAGTCCAAGCCCTCTGCAAAACTATTCATTTTATTTGGGAGAGGGCAGAGTCCTTAAATGATCGTCTCCTCCTAATTGAATGCAAATGAGCAAAGGATAGTTCCCAAAGGAAAAACTAGGGCTGTTTCTGATAAAGGAGAAATCATACTGGCTAGACAAAGACAGATATTTATTAGGCCATCCAGGGCTCTTTAAACCCTGTAGCTACCTTTGGAACCTTTTAGCAGCTTTAAGACTCCATTGGCAAATCCTTAGAGCACACTTCCCTCTGCAGTTAGAGTCTGGTGTACACAACACATCCCATGGCTAAGTTGCTCCTATCTAAGTTACACATCTTCCTTGTTTGTCTTTGAAGTATTCCTGTTGGGGTCCTCAGCTCCTTGAGGAGGTGTCCTGTTACAGCTGGATTTCATAGGTCACTGGCTTTGGCTGGTGTAAGGCTAAATGGAAGAGGATAATACTTAATTTGAGTTTGAGTTCTACTATGATCAAGTCAAATGTTCCCTCTCTTGACATCACAAGGCTCCTTTTGCTTCCTTCCTTTTGCTAGCCAGTCCATCATCAATTAATATTTAGTAATTGCCTATATGGGCCAGACATCAGACTTGGCACAGGTGCCACAGAGTTTGAATTCAAAGTCCCCTCTTGGGGCAATTCAGGGTCCGGTGAGGAGCTGATGTGATAGTATATAACAAGCATTGTAATGATGGTGTTACAAGGTACTGAATACAGAGAAGAAATAGACATGGGGTCAGCAAAGCCTTTCTAAAAAGATGAGATCTGGAGTACTGGAGATGAAGACTGACTTTGCTAGGAGAGCCAGAGGAGTGGTGCCTCAGGGTGGGGTAAAGTGAAGGCATGGAAGTAGAAAACAGGAGGTTTTAAAGATCTGCAAGTGGAGTGGTAGGGGAAGGCTGGGGTTTTGGAGGTGATGGTGGGAAAAGGGATAAAGTCAGAGAGGTGGATGGATGGAGTAGAGGTGTAGATGCACCATATACATTCCTCTTCAAGGAAGGTCTTGCTTTTTGGCTGCAGGGAGGGCAGTCTGCAGCTGGACTCCAGCTGTCAACATTTCAGTGTGGGCTCAGCTGCAGAGAGTGTTTTGTCCAAGGTTTTGTTCCTGAAGCAGCCTGCAGGGTCTGAAGGCCTGGGGATTTGGCCCAACGGGGGACACTCTGCTAGACAGAACTCCTCCAGAGCCCCCAAAAGATGTTAACCGAGGCCATGTTGGACCTGCGTCACAGTTTGACTTCTTTTCTTCAACACTGCTTCTCGTCCTTCTTTCCATTGGCAGTGCTCTCCAGTAAATATCTGGAACCCCAGACTCCATCTCACTTCAGCTTCTGGAGAGCTTAACCTAGACACCAGCATGGACCGAACTGCAATAAGTTTTGTATATGAACCTGAGCCTGTTACTCGTGCTCAAGCATTTCATAAGGAGAACCAATGCATGAACTGTGCGCTATAAACTCTCAGTATCTCCCAAAGTCTGAAATAAACATCCTGTCTTGTTACAAAGCTGGGAAAACAAAGAATAAAAATGACCCCTATTGTGTGCATTCAACAAGCATTCTTGAGCGCCTATTTAGTGTAAGAAACTGTCTGAGGCATCAGAGACACAAAAAATAAAACATGGCACATAGAAGTCTTCTTGCAGATAGGCCCTGAGAAGTTCCAGGCTGGTTAGGGAGGACACGTGAGCCAAATAGACAATGTGAAAATGCAGATCTAAAACACGCTATTAGAGGATGTGCTTTGTGTTAGTTTCCTAAGGCTACTATAACAAAGTACAAACTGGGTGGCTTTAAGCAACAAAAATTTATCCTCTCACAATTCCGGAGACTAGAAGTCCAAAATCAATGCTCAGCAGGGCCATGTTCCTTCTAAAGGCTCTAGGGAAGCATGTGTCCTTGACTTTTCCCAGCCCCCGGTATTGTTGGCCATCCTTGGCATTTGGGACTTTGCCTCTATCCTCACATAGGGTTCTCCCTGTATGCCTGTGTCTCTGTTTTCTCTTCTCATGTGTAGAACAAGAACAATAACAATACGTGCTCACTGAGATGCCTCTCTCCTTTCCTTCCAGGCACACTCCCCACTGACGTTATACACGGTCACTTGACTTTCTGTGGCTGATTCTAGCAGAAGTGATATATGTCATTCTAGTGTCAAAGTACTGCAGAGTTAGCATCCCATTTTCCTGGCTATCACCTGTACCATGGGTAGCCCTAAAGGCTTGTGTTGAGATGACAGCATCATCCTCCCCCAGCCTACCTTCCTGAATGATAGTGATAAGCAAATACTCCTGTTTATCTGCTGGAGAAATGTAGTATGGAAATGTAGTTTGAACAAGGAAGATCTCTGTTCCATTTAGCCATTGGGATTTTGGTATTATTTGCTACTAGAGCATAACCTACCCTCTCCTGACCTACCCTATACTGATAGTGTTTACTTCGTGGGATTGTTATGAGGCTTAAATAAGATAAAGCAGATAAAGTATTCACCATGGTGCCTGACACATAAGAAGCCTCAATAGTGCTGTTTTTATTCTGCCTAAGGGAGCGTATATGTTGCAGCATTTACACAGCAAAAATTTTGTGAGGTCCATTCTCCTTCTGTGGTATTGGAAAAAAAAAAAAAAACAGTTATTTTATTCTATCTCCACTGGTAACATTTATTGAATGCTTATTATGTGCCAAGTACTGTTCTAATGGCTTTATATGCATTAACTCATTTAATCCTACAACTACCACAGGAGATAGGCACTAGGATTATTCTTTTTCATAGGTAGGGAAATTAGAGCACAGCGAGGTTGAATAACTTGCCCGAAGTCATAAAGCCAGGAGATGGCAGATCAGTACTCACGCAATCCAGCCCCAGCCTGAGCCCTGCCCTAGACTCACATTGTTGCACAAACAAGTACAAACAAGAGAGCATGTCTGAGAACTTTCCAGGACTATCTTGGAAAGAAATGCAAAAGTAGAGGAAGAAGCATCTTGCTTTCAAGATGCCCCAGAGTCAAATTACCCATTATCCCAGGAGAGTAACAAAATGCTTTTAGGCCTCATCTGCTAAACTCAGGCGAGCTGGATACAAAACATTTGCAACCTAGGGACGTCGTTTTGCAGAGCCATCATGAACAGACCAACACATTTGGTTTTAGCTAGACATTTACAAACAAGCAGGGCACACCGCCTTGAGGCTGAGCACACACATAGGAATGACAGATGCTGCCCACGAAGGCTACAGGCTCTTGTTCTCCAAGGCTGCAAGAGAGAAGGAGTAATGGAGAATTCCTCTGGAACTTAGAAATGATGGATTTCTAACAGCCCCCTCAAACTGATTCCATCTGAGTCTATGTGGGTTTGGCCCTTGTCCCTGCCTTTCATGAAAAGCCCTAGAATGGCAGGTAATGAAAGCACAAAGCCTTTTCCAGAGCCAAGTTCTATTTGCTGAAATTGCCCCAGGATCTTGGAGTCAGAAGACCAGATGCATATTTAACGTGCTCTGGTTTCCAGGGAGAAACATTTAGAATGGCCCATCTGTATTAGTTTCCTAGGGCCGCCACAGCAAAGTGCCACAGACTAGGTGGTTTAAAAAAACAGAAATTTATTTTCTCACAATTCTGGAAGCCCGAAGTCTAAAATCAAGATGTCACCAGAATTGGTTTCTTCTGAGGCCTCTCTTCACGGCTAGCAGATGGTGACCTTCTCACTGTGCCTTCATGTGATTTTTCCTCTGTATCTGTCTGTGCCCTAATCTCTCATGAGGATGCCTACTCTCATGACCTCATTTTAATTTGATTACCTTTTTAAATATCTTATTGCATTTTGAGGTACTAGGTGATAGGACTTCAACATATGAATTTGGGGGAACAACTTAGCTCATAACATTACCCAGGGCAAGAAGTATAGATATTTAAAAAAATAAACAGTTCCACAACCTCTTTTTTTTTTCTTTTAAGATTTTATTTATTTATTACAGAGAGAGAAATCACAAGGAGGCAGAGAGGCAGGCAGAGAGAAAAGGGGAAGCAGGATCCCCTCTAAGCAGAGAGCCCAATGCAGGGCTCCATCCCAGGACCCTGAGATCATGACCTGAGTTGAAGGCAGAGGCCCCAACCCACTGAGCCACGCAGGGGCCCTGTTCCACAACCTCTTAAGTAAGGGAAATGGTTCTGGATTATTCTGGATGGAGAATTATTCCTCAAGTTCAGTGGATACCTTTTGTTTTGTTCAATCAGCTATTCTTTCTTACTTATTGTGAGAAAAGAGCAAATTCATGGAAAAATTTTGTGAAAGTGACTTTGTGGTCAGAACCAAAGAAAGAGAGCTACCAGCTGGTCATACTGAACATATATGTTCATATATGAACAATCTCATATTCAATAACATCTTATATTTCTGCATAGCACTTCACAGTTTCAATTACTTTTATATCAATGATCTCTATATTCACATCAAGTTATAGGTTAGGACATGAAGATTCCGCAGAAACATGAAGAAACTTATTTCACATCAGCAGCTACATGGAAACAAGGTGGGTGGGGGCAAGGACACTAGTCTCTGGAATCCTAGCAGAACTCAATAATTCAATAAGCACTAGTACTTGTTTTCTAGAAATTTTTTTTATTACTAAATGGCCAGTGCAGTTAGATGCTTATAGCTACAATAACAGATGGAGTAATGCCTCCAAATAAGGGAAATTTTTCTTTCATAGTTACTTTAAAAAAAAAAAAAAAAAAGAGTTATTTGGTCATTCTAGGCTAGGATTTCTCAACCTCAGCATTATTGACAATTATGGACCAAATAAGTCACTATTGGTGAGAGCTATCCTGTGCATTTTAGAATGTTTAGGATCATCTTTGGCCTCTAAGCACTAGTGCCTCAGCACCCACCCACTCCCACACCAGCTGTGACAAACCACAGTGTCTCCAGATATTGCCCAATGACCCTTAGGGCACCAAATCACCCATGGTTAAGAACTATTATTCTAGGTCAAAAGAGAAATTGTCCCTACAAATGTATAAAAAGTATACATGATTAAGGTGCCTGCGTGGCTTTGTCAGTTGAGTGCATGACTCTTGATCTCTGCCCAGATCTTGATCTCAGAGTCATATAGAGTTCAATCCCCATTGCACTGACTTTAAAAAAAAAAAAAAAGGAAGTATATATGATTAGCATGTTGTCTTACAAACTAACCTAACCGTTGTATTTCTATCTCAACGTAGGTTCAGTATTCTATTCACTCTTCTCTGTCCAATAACCACCAAAAGGAGAAAGCAACTTCTAAGTCGAACACAACTTCCGCATGCCCAGTTGCCTCATCTGTGGTCTTTGGATCTGCTCATTCTTGAGTATTTACAGCTCTTGAATCTGATATTCATTTTGGTTTAGTAACACAAGATGGGTTTAAATTCTTAACTGAAGGGGCGCCTGGGTGGCTCAGTCGTTAAGCGTCTGCCTTCGGCCCAGGTCAGATCCCAGAGTCCTGGGATCGAGCCCCGCATCGGGCTCTTTGCGCGGCAGGGAGCCTGCTTCTCCCGCTACCATTCCCTCTGCTTGTGTTCCCTCTCTCGCTGTGTTTCTCTCTGTCAAATAAATAAAATTAAAAAAAAAAAAAAATTCTTAACTGAAAATTATTTAGCAGTAGAACTTATATCAGCCACTCAAATATAATATGTATATATAAAAGTGGGGCCTAAATACTTGACCCTAAGTGTCACGGTCTGTTTATCTCAGAAAATAGGTTCTATTGTATACTAATGCACCACTCAAAAAAATCAGAAACTGAGAATAATTTCAAAACAAGAGCAAGGCAGAGCTGTAAGGTTAAGGGAGAATAATTTGCCCTTGCAGGATTGACCATGAAAGTATATTATAAAATTAAGTATTACATAAATGGTATATGGTAGTGGCACAAGAAGAGCCAAAGAACTGAATGGAATAGGATACTTAATCATCATACTTTAGCATATAAAAATATTTAATAGAAATAATAATGACCACTAAATATAGGAAACTAAGGTTAATGTTATTAATATCAAAGAAATGCAAGTTAAAACATCAAAAATGCTCCTTCCAACTATCAAATGGCATATCTTAAGCAGAAATTTGTAACATTATAATATTAACCAAAAGCAGCATTCAGGAAAGCTGACTTTGTAATTAACTGGTTTCTGGATTTGGATACATAAAATAATACTTTTAACTAAATAATGAAATATTATTAAAATAATAAGTATCATTCCTTAAAAGTGTAACCATAATACGTGCTTTTGTGTACATTTTTCAAATATGAAAAAATATGAAGACTAACATTTAATATGGCCTTAACTTCTATCTTCCACACATATCTATTATTAACAGTGAGGTGTATTTTTCAGCTTAGTAGTTTATTCATATATATGATTGTGGATCCTGTTTTGTTCCACCTACATTATATTTTGTTCCTTTCCCCCATTTTATGAGATACATTTTAAAAATGTACTATTGATGATTATAAGGTAGTTGCTTATTTGTGTGTGTGTGAGTCTATATATATATAATGGTTTAATTAGTCCTTATCATTAATCATTAGGGGGGTTTCTGATTTTTGTTAAAAATAAGTAATAATATGGGGCACGTGAGTGGCTCAGTTGGTTAAGCATCCAACTCTTGATTTTGGCTCAGGTCATGATCTCAGGTTCTGGGATCCAGTCCCAGGTCAGGCTCCATGCTCAGCGAGGAGTCTGCTTGAGATTCTCTCTCTTCCTCTTTCTCTGCCACTCCTCCAGCTCATGCATGCTCTCTCTCTCCCTCAAGTAAATAAATAAATCTTAAAAAAAATAACAAATAATGCAATAAATATACCTATAGATAATTATTTGCATGCATCTCTATTGCATTTCTGGAAGTCAAATGGTGGGGTCAAAGGTCATGAATATTTTTTAGACTTTTGATTGTTCCTGGATTCCCTCTAGTATTAACATGCCAACTCATACTCTTTCTTGTCTAAGAGTAAAAATGTATAATAACTTACTTTGTTTCTCCACCCATATTTCCCATCACTATTTCTGTGATCACACATGAATATAC
The DNA here is from genome assembly GCA_028646535.1 of Procyon lotor. Taxonomy (NCBI): domain Eukaryota; kingdom Metazoa; phylum Chordata; class Mammalia; order Carnivora; family Procyonidae; genus Procyon; species Procyon lotor. The sequence continues at coordinate 36,767,841 of CM053603.1, forward strand.
TAACACCAAAAATCATCATTTTAAAATGTCTGCCAAATAATTCTCCCCTTAATAGATGAAAAATAGTATATTTTAATGTCTAAATTGGATTTTTTATTATTAGAAGTTTGAGCCTTTAACACATTTGTTTTTCATTTGCATTTCTTTTTTAATTTTTTAAAATTATTTTTGTATTTCTATTGCTTATTTGCTATCTGTCCTATCTTAAAACATTAATGTGATATTTTGATTTGAAGTATCTTCTAATATATTTTTATACCTAGGAAGGCAATTTTCCCCTTAATTACTCTTCTTGCTCAAAATTTTCTTGCTTTATTGCCAGACTTATTTTTCTCTGTTCCTTTTTCTGTTTCTTCTCTTGTGGTTTGATGGCTTTCTTTAGTGTTATGTTTAGACTCCTTTCTCATTTTTCCTTGTGTATTTATTATAAGTTGCTCCTTTGTGGTTATCATGATGCTCACATATATCATACTATGTATGTAACAGTCTATTTTAGGTTGATAGCAACTCAGATTTGAACACATTCCAAAACTCTACATTTTTACTCCCTCCACAAATTTTATGTTTTTGATGTTACTTTTTATTTCTTTTTATTTTATGTGTCCCTTAACTAATTATTGTAGTTTTAGTTAATCTTACCACTTTTGTCTTTTAACCTTAATAGCTTGATAAGGGATTAATACACTACTTTTACTATATATTATCTTTTTCCAGTGACACTTTTACCTTCATATGTTTTCTTGTTATTAACGCCATTTCTTCTCAGCTTAAAGTCTCTTTTATATTTCTTGTAAGACTGGTTTCATAGTGATAAACCTTTAATTTTTGCTTGTTTGGAAGCCTTTCATTGCTCCATCAAATCTAAATGATAATCTTGCCAGATAGAGTATTCTTGGTTGGAAGTTTTTTCTTTTTTTCCTCTCAGCACTTTGAATATGTTCCCTTCTGGTTTGCAAAGTTTCTGCTGAGAAATCTGCTGATAACCATATGAGGTTTCTCTTACATATAACAATTTGTCTTCCTTTTGCTGTTTTTAAGATTCTCTCTTTAGCTTTTGATGTTTTATTTATAATGTGTCTTAGGATAGCTGGCTTTGGGTTCCTCTTATTTGGAACTCTCTAGGTTTCTTGGATTTGGATGTCTGTTTCCTTCCCTGAGTTACAAGGGTTTTAGCCATTATTTCTTCAAATAAACTTTCAACCCTTTTCTTTCTCTCTCTCATCCTTCTGGGACCTCTATAAATGTCATTCTGCTTGCTGTCCTAGAGCTCCCTTAAGCTATCTTCATCTTTTTAAAATTCATTTTTTTCTTTTTGCACTTTATCTAGGTGAATTCCACTGCTTTATCCTCCAGCTCACTGATCTATTCTGTTTTATCCAATGTAACCCCTGTAGTGTATTTTTCAGTTCAGTTATTTATTCTTTAGCTCTGTGACTTCTGTTTGGTATTTTCTTATGTCTCCTATCTCTTTGTTGAAGTTCTTAATGTGTTCATTTATCTTTTTCCTGAGTTTGGTGAGCATCTTTATGACCATTACTTTTCCCACTTTACCAGGTAGATTACTTATTTCCATGTCATTAAGGTATTTTTCTGAAGTTTTGCTTTGTTCTTTCATTTGGAACATATTCTCTGTTTCCTCACCTTACTTGGCTCTCTGTGTTTGTTTCTATGTACTAAGTGAAAGCTACCTCTCTCAGTCTTAATGGAGTGGCCTTGTGTAGGTGTTGATCATTCTTATTCAACGTTGCCCTAGCTCTTGCTTGTCTCTTGAACTTTTGTGATTGTCTCAAATCATATAATTTATTTAAATCCCCCCCTATTATTGGGGGGTTACCTATTAGTAATACAAGGGGAAGAATCTCATTTAGCACCTACTTTCAGGATGAATGGAAACCAGAATCTCAGGCAGCAATTTTTAAAGCGTGTGAATTTACAGACATTTTTCCAAGGAAGACATAGAGATGCCCAAGAGACACATGAAAAGTTGCTTAATGTCATTTATCATCAGGAAAATCAAATCAAAACTACAATGAGATATCACCTCACACCTGTCAGAATGGCTAAAATAAAAAACATAAGAAACAGCAATGTTGACAAGGATGTAGACAAAAAGGTACCCTCATGCACAGTTAGTGGTAATGCAAACTGATGCAGCCACCCTGGAAAACATTACAGAAGTTCCTCAAAAAATTAAAAATAGAACTACCCTATTATCCACTAATTATACTACTGGGTATTTACCCCAAAAGCAAAAATGTTAATTCAAAGGGATACATGCATCCCTATGTTTATAGCAGTATTATTTAAAACAATCAAATTATGGAAGCAGGCCAAGTGTCCACGGAGAGATGAATGGATAAAGAAGATGGGATGTGTGTGTGTGTGTATAAATATATATACACATACAATGAAATACACATACATGTACACACACACATACACACACACAATGGAATATTATTCAGACATAAAAAAAGAATGAAATCTTGCCAGTTGCAATGTGGATAGAGCTAGAGAGTATAATGCTAAGTGATATAAGTCAGTCAGAGAAAGACATAAATACCATATGACCTCACTCGCATGTGGAATTCAAGAAACAAAACTAATGAGCAAAGGAGAAAGAAAGGAGAGAGAGAGAGAGACAAACCAAGAAACACACTGTAAAGTATAAAGAACAAACTGATGGTTACCAGAGGGTAGGTGAAGGGGATTAAAGGGTACACTTATAATAGTGAAAAAATATCAAAATAATAAAATAAAAAATAAAGTATGCAAATATATACAGTCCTGTGGAACCACAGTTGTAATCCCTACTGGCCTCCAGACCAGGAGATCTGGAGGTGTCTCCTTGGGTGACAGTTGCAAAACCTGGGGTTGCAAATGAGTGTATAAATTACTCTGTGGGAAGTCTTGTTGAGCTGTAGCAAGGCCAAAGGGTTGTACAGGGATGGTGTCTTCCTGCTTACACTCCCTGGGAGCATTTTCCTACCCTCTAGATGTGTGGGAAACCTGAAGCCAGTTCCTTAAGTTGAAGTTCCAGGCTAAGTAAATAAGCCTTATTCACAGGAAGACTGAGGTATGTTTCAGCCTGCTGTCTGTGTGGTGCTATGGGGGTGGTAGCCTGCCAAGAAGTATCTTTCTAATTGTTATAGTCCCTTAGAGCTCTGGAATGCTAGGCCTCTTGGCCACCACAACCAGGCAATCAAGGGGTGTCCCTGTGTGGGTTGCATGTGCCTATTGGCTTTAGAAAGACAGCTGGAGAGCACTGGGGACAAGGCACACTTGTTGGCTTCAGAAAGGCAGCAGGAAAATGTCTTGGCTGTGCCTGTCCAAAATCTTCAGCAACACAGCAGGAAGAGTCCTTGTCTGTTTGTGTGCTGGCTTTAAGCCAGTAGTGGGAGAAGGCTGCCATTGCTAGCACTCACCAGCCTTAGCCAGGGGGCAAGGGAACATCAGAAGTGCCCATGCTTGCAGACTTCAGTTAGGGAGCAAGAGAATGCCATGACCATTTTCACTTGCCCATCCCATTAAGGGAGCAGGCAAGCACTGCAACCACTCATACACTCAGGTCTCGAAAATGCCAGGACCATTCACTCCTGCCTGAAACAGCAAGGCAGTGGGAAGTTATCACCTTTAGCTTACCCACCTGTGCTGGCAGACCATGTGGAGAATGCAACAATGACTTCCACCAGCACCTCCATTTCTACGGAGTGTCTCAGCTATCCACCACCCCTATAGCCAATGCCCCCAGATCAGTCAATAAATCTCCCTCACATACAGCCTAGGTACTTTTCAAACAGTTATCTTTTTTTTCACTTGCTCTCAGGGTGAGTAAAACTGCTCATGAGCCAGCCTAGAGGGGAATCACAGGTTCCTACAACATTTTGGGATCCCCCAGACAACAGCCCCATTGGTTTTCCAAGCCGGATGTCCTATACAGATTCCAAAGATTGGGGTGCTCAATGTGGGGCACAAACCCTTTACTTTTCTGGGAGAAGCACTTCTGGGAGAAGGGAACATCTCTCCCTACTGTGTGTCACAGCACCAGGGGTGGGTTTTTTGCAAGGCTGTGTCTCTGTCTCTCCTACATTCTTGATGTGATCCTTTCATTCCTTATTGAGGAAAATAGTTCCTCTAGTTTTCAGATCAAGTTCAGAGGGAAATGATCCTTATGTAGCTACAGATTTGTGTGTCCATAGAAGGAGACGATTCTAGATCTTGCCACCCTACTACCTTGGAGCTCCTTCTCTAATATGTGTATTTCTTCATGAAACATTAAAGTATTTGTAACATTCACTTATCTATGTGTTAAAGCTCAATATTTGAGCCTTGATTAAATTTTTTGTTTTTTTCTCTAGAAACAATATATTACTTTCTAAGTTGATTCCTGGGTCTTTAGTATTTGTCATGCTATTTTGAATATCATCCCCTATGTTAACAAATTGTCTAACATATTATTACTGGAACGTAGGCAACATAATTTTTAAGGTATTTATTTTACACCTCATTTTATTTTGGAGTTTAGTTCATATCCCCAATAGTTTTCTAGTTAAGTTTCTTTCTATTGATTCAAAATAAGTTCCTAGCTGCTATTTAACATTTCTGTAAGTTAAAACCTGTATTATGATGGAAACCATACATTTTTTAAATGAAGCTCAATTTTTCCATATGCTCAAAGAGTGCAGTTGCCAGTGCTGAAAAATACTTAACAATCTACACATCAGTATGAAAAGTACAAAAAAAGATCATACTAATGCCTGTTTTCTCCTTAAAGTCTACTTTCCTTTTTTTGCAACTCTTTACTCTGATTCTCCAAATATATATTTTTCCAAGACATTTCTTCTCATTTCTGACACTAACCTAGTGTTTATTATTAATATCCAAGGGCTATCAGATAGTAAAGAATTGCTAATTCTGTTTACCTTTGAGCTATCTCAGAAAAAAAAAAATCTCTCAAAGAGAAGTGGTGAGTTAGAAGAACCCACCTGAGGGATAAGTCAGAATCATATACAAAAGGACTATTACTAAAGCTGGAATGAAAAAACCAGGGTTTGAGAAATTGACTCCATTGTTTACTATCTGGATGACTGAGGACAATTTACTTAATTTTTCTCAGCCACATCTTTAGCTACAAAGCGGAACTAAATAATAAATAAAGTAGCAAATAAAGAATAAATAACAACAACAATCATAACAACAATAAAATCACCTTCAAATCCTTAATGCCCAGCATATAGTCAGTGTTCAAACAATGCCTGTTGAATGGCTGATTTGTCACCATTCTAACTGGTCTACAGATAGTAGGTATTGAGCAAGTATTTAATGTTGTGAGCCTCAGTGGAGATAAAAACATAAAAACATCTTGTGAAGCATAAAGCACCCTACAAATGCAAGGGTTTTTTACAAGCCCAAAGGAACATGATAGTTTTCACTCTTAGAAGATACAAAATTTCAAAATACTGTCTATCTTCTGATCTGCTACAATAAGCTGGCAGCAACAGCAATTCAGCATTGGGTTATAAGACCAACGTTCAAGAACTAGGCTTCATGCCCAAAAGCTCCCATGCCGATATGGGTGCATCTTACTGACTCAGCAAAGCAGCATTGAGAAGCACTAAGTGAGAAGACAGAGCTTTTCGGGATTGCACCATGACCCAGAGGCACCCCTCCAGGCAAGCTGTAGACTCCCCGTGCTTCCTCTGGGCCCTGGGAAAGGCAGTGTCAGAAGACAACAGGGGAAACATATGGAAGGAGAACAGTATGCTGACAGCTGAAGCACTGTTTTATAATAACACATAAAAGTAACAGCTATGCTAGTTAAAACGGGATTACTTTAAAATACATGCATATGTAGATGCACACACACACATGTCTTAAAAACCAGGATAAAGAAGCTGTGTGAAGAGGCAGATCAAATCAGATGAAGAGTCAGGAATTTGCAAGCTCTTGTCTATAACACCGATGAACAATACTGGAAGTTGGAAGAGGACAAAGATTCAGCCCTCTTCCATACCAGAGTCCTAAACAATGGACGCAAGAAACTGACACAACACGTTAGCTTTACTCATGGCAGGACAAGTATCCAATGACCTTCGAATGAGGGGGTGGGTTGGTAAATGGTTTTGGAGAAGGTAGTTTTGAGTTCAGTGAGTAACTCTTATTTCCTTCAGAAACCCGAATCTTGGGGTCAACTCACGTGAGGATAGGTGGATCTGTGGAAGAGATGAGTTCTCTCACTCAGTCAGACTAATAGAAGAGAATAGCTTGCCCCCAAACATCAGCAGCAGCAAAATGTAGCACACAACAAAGCAATAGAGGGTCTGGTGCTGCCTTTTTAAATTAGTCATCCCATCCTATAGGACATGTGGCTTGGCGAATGTCTCCAATTTTGATTAATCAGATTATTTATTCTACCTAACATGGTGAGGAATAATGAAGAGAAAAAGTATGGTGATAGAACTTCCTTCCCAGGTGGTTATTAATTAAGGGAGAGAAATACTACTATTTTATTTTAAAAATTATTTGTATCATTATGTGCTTTATATCTAGATGATATACCACAGAAATTCCATGTAAATAATATGGGAAATCCAGGAGATAGCAGTGGCTTTAATAAGTATTCTATATTTGAGGTAATAATACAACCAATTAGATATTGCTCATATAGTGATACAACTGTAAATAGCTAAATACAGAATCTAAAATACATAAACACTTGCCAAGCAAAGATTCTCAATATGGCACAAGAAGTTACTGATTAGAGAAAAATCATGTTAGTGTAACCATACAGGCCTGCTTATATGCTATATCTTCCTCATTTAGACATCACTAATTTGCATTTATTGTAATTCTAATTAAACCAAGACAAGGTTTTATAAGCCAGAAAATAATACTTGGAGACAATTTTCCCCATGTTAACAAAGTTCAAAAAGGCACTTGGAAGTACCATTAGACATGTGAGAAGCACTGAGTTCTATGCATCATAAGCCCAGACTTAGACTTCAAGATAAACTTATGATTGTTAATGAAATCTCCTTATTTTATAGATAAGAACAATGAGGCTCTGGGAGGTGAAGAGACTCCCAAAGCCACAGAGTAGCAAAACCAAAACCAGATCTTCCAGTCTCAAATGAGAGCTTTTTCTACACAATGCTATGCCTTCACCCTGCTTTATTAATAACAAGATGTTCTTACTTACTAAGTAAATTCTTACATTTTATTTGGCCACACTCTATTGGCCTATATTTAGCTGCAGACTTCTGCTATGAAGCTACATTTCTTGTTAACCACTCACCATTCAGAATTTCAGTGAAGCAGCGTGGTCTTCCCATTGGAACATCTGCATTGTTTGCTGTTATAATTTTGTTTTACCATTTTATATGATGATGAGGAGGGAAGAGGAGAAGGAGGATTTACTATAGCCCAGTGCTTAAGGAATGGAAAATTAAAAGATAATGGATCTTACTACGATTTATTTGTAAAGTACAAAGTAGCTCTGGAGAAAATGCTCATTATTTGCATAGATTCTCCTATGTAAATCTCAGAAGGGACACAAGGATTTTCTATGTGATTGATATGATCGATAATCTACATAGTCCTCCACACCACAGAGAATCTCAGGAGATTCGTATATACAGCAGCAAGAAGAGTTCACATAATTTCATGTTGGGCAGAGTATGCTTTTTTGGTTCTCTGAGACCAATTTCAATGTGTGTGTTTGTGTGTGTGTTGAGGTGGGGGGCTCCCACAAATACAACCAAGCAGTTCTTAGATAACAGCAGAGTGTCCAAGAATTCAACTCAGCTCAACTCACTTCTGACACTATCTCCCCAGAAGTAGCATCAGATTCTACAGGTTAAGGGGTCTGTCCTACAAGACTTCCCCCTCCCCCACTTCAGACACTGGTCACAAGGCCCAGGCTTCTAACATCTGGCTACAGATTGGGGGTTCAGATGATCTCCTCCTTAAGTGGAGCAGCTAGAGCAGCTCACAGAACTCAGGTAAACACTTATATTTATTAGTTTATTAAAGGATATGATAAAGAATACAAATACACAGACAGATGAAAAGATACATGGTCAAGTTCCCAAACAAGGGAGCTCCTGTCCCAGTGGAGCTTGGGGCCAGGATCAGTGGCACATGAGGATATTCTGTTTCCCTACATATAATGGCTCTCCAGAAAAAAGGTCTAAAAAGTTGTCCTCATGGGTTTTTTTTGGAGGCTTCATTACATAGTCATGATTGACTAAGTCATTGTCCATTGGCTGATTGAACCTCCATCACCTCTATAATCCCCAGAGGGTGGGAAGATTGTGGGACTGAAAGTCTGAAACTTTTAATCACATGGATGGTCCTCCTGGAAACCAGTCTCCTCCCTCGGGTGGGGTCCAAAAGTCAACTTCAATAATAACAAGATACCTATTTCACTTGTGTGATTCTGAAGCATTTTCAGAAACTGTGGATGAAGACCAAATATAGCTTCAGATGACCAGCATATATTTCTTGTAAATTATTATATCACACACGCTAAATCGATTTAGGTCAAGTTCTACAGTCTGTTCATCTATTCTTAATCTATTCTTAGAAGCAGAAAATCTTAAGGATGGGGAAAATTGGCCTTAAATGTAACTAAAGGGCCACCTTGATCTTTTTTGCCCACCCTAATCCTGTTATGTTAGGCTCCTCATTCACCAGTTACATCTTCCACTCTTTCTTTTATGTATGCCTAGAAACATCTCTGGTGGAAATAGCTATGTTTAGCCTTCCAGCTCAAAAGTACTTCCTATTCTCTTCTTTATTTATCCAAATTCTCTCACCTTTGAGTACCTAACTCTAGGAAACGTTAGTTCTAATGCTAGCCTACAATTTACTGTGTGACCACAGGCAAGTCAGGCAAATCATTTAATTGCTCTGACCCTCCTTTCCTGAGCTGTAAAATGAGATAATAACAGTATCTGCTTTATAGAAAGAAACTGTATAGAAAGTCCATCACAAAAATACTCACCAGGGTTAGTTGGATAATGGCAAGTGATGTTTTAAATATTTTTTTTTTAAAGATTTTATTTATTTGACAGGGAGAAACACAGCGAGAGAGGGAACGCAAGCAGAGGGAATGGTAGCAGGAGAAGCAGGCTTCCTGCAGAGCAGAGAGCCTGATGCGGGGCTGGATCCCAGGCCCCTGGGATCCGACCTGGGCCGAAGGCAGACGCTTAACGACTGAGCCACCCGGGCGCCCCGCAAGTGATGTTTTAGATTATTATTTTCTTTCCAGTAGAAACACTTTACTACTTCAGCAGGAACATTTCACCCCATCTGAGGAAAGCTAAGATGATCGGCACTATAATTTCTAGATCATTCCAGGGACAGTTTAGAACCTCTTGTGGTTTAGTAACTGAGAAGTTGCTCTGGTAAACCACCCTTTAGCTCTGAGAACAGAGTTGTGTTGGTTTCTGAGAGCTTTAAGAACAAAGTACCAGAAAAATGCAGCAATTTATTGCTTCACAGTTCTGGAGGCTAGAACTCTAAAATCCATGTGTCAGCAGGACCATGCTTTCTCTGCTGGCTTTAAGAGAGAATTCTTCCTTGCCTCTTTCTGCTTCTAGTGGCAGCAATCCTTGGTATCCTTGGACCTGTAGATGCAGCACTCCAGTTACATGATTCCTTCTCCCTGTGTGTCTTCACAATATCTTCCCTCTTTGCATTTGTCTCTATATCCAAATTTCCCCTTTTTATAAGGACATTAATCACAGAAAATTAGGGCCCTTCTTAATTTTAACTTGATTTTCACCTCATTTTAACTTGATTCCCTCTGTAAGACATTCTTTCCAAATACAGTCACATTCTGAGGTACTGGGGTTAGGACTTCAACATATCTTTTCAGGGGAGGGACATAATTCAACCCGTAACAAGGGTTTAACATAAAGTCGACAAGGTCATATAGTAAGTTTAATGATCACATAATAAGTTGACCATTAAAATAGAGCTATTATTTTTATTATATTATTGTCAGCATTCTTCAACATAGCAGTGTATCTTCTCTATTTTACCCACATTAGTCTTTCCTTCTCAACTGAACTTAAGTTCATCGATAAGAAAAGCCATGTTTTATTTATTTGCTTTTAGATGATTATATTAGTCTGCTAGGGCTACTGTAACAGAATACCACAGACTGGGTTATATACTTATGTATTTATTTTAAAGATTGTATTTATTTATTTGAGAGAGAGAGAACACTAGAGAGAGCACGCACAAGTACGGGGCAGAGGGAGAGAGAGAACCAGGATTCCCACTGAGCAGGTTGTCCTATGTGGGGTTCAATCCCAGGACCCCAGGATCATGACCTGAGCCAAAGGCAGATGCTCAACCGACTGAGCCACCAAGGCATCCCTGGACTGGGTGATTTAAACAACAGAAATGTATTTCCTCAGTTTTGGAGGCTAAAAGCCCAAGATCAAGTTACTAGTAGGGTTGGTTTCTGGTGAAATGTTTCTCCTTTGATTATATATGGCTGCCTTCTTGCTTTGTCTTCGCATGGTCTTTCCTCTGTGTGTGTGCATGACTGCTATCTCCTTCTCTTCCTAGGACACCAGTCCTATTGAATTAAGTTATCACCACTATGACCTCATTTACCCTTAATTATCTCCATAAAAGCTCTATTTCCAAATATAGTCACATTGGGCATTAGGGCTTCAATGTATGAATTTTGGGGAACCCAATTTAGTCCATAACAATGACATTCTGTCCTAAGCAGGGGTTTAGCCATGTTGTAGCAATTAATGTGTTCAATTTAGCAAAAACATTCATATATTCACTGGAAGAAGATAAAAGAAGTTTTCAAAAGTCTGTGTGGGGAGAGTGGTAGGAGAGTATTCTTCATAAATTCTCCAGTTGAATTATTTTCTTTATATGTCACTACTTTGAAGGACAAATACAATGTGAACTTCCAGATAAAGCAACACTATAGAATTACCAAAATATTTGCTTCAAGTCTGGTATTCTGCTAAATAAAGAGAAGGATCTCAAAACAAAATTTACATTTTCCAACCAATCCCTAAGTCCTTACTTTGTTGATGGTGAGCAATCTATGGGTTGAAGGCAAAGCATAAAACTGGTATCTTTTTTGAGTCTTCCAGAGTATTGTACGAAAGCTGGTATGTCTCGCCCCCTCAAGTCACTCCCTTTTTCCAGGACACCACAATGACTGACCTCCAGAACACTGTCTTCTTATGCTTTGAAAGACACAGGACTGGCCACAACACAAACCCCCAAGAAGGCTTGATAAAATCCACCTGCATCCTGCATCCAGCTCACCTGGGACTCTGGTCAAGGGACATAGTGTCCTCTCACAGGTCTTCCAAGTGGCAGACCCATCAGTGTCTGTGCAACCTGTGAGGAGTTGGGACTCTCTCACCTTCTTAAAACTGCCAGACACTCTCTTGCCTATCTGAGAGCTGGGTGCCAGGAATTCTGCTGTCACAAATGTCCTATGAGTGGAGCCTAGGCAGTTCAACCTTCAAAGTCTTCATCTTAATTTATCCCATGTTTGGATGCAAGGGGGAACAGGATCTAGAGTAGGTTTTCCAGAAACCCGACGTCTTGTAAAAACTGATGCTGCTCTGATCCTTTCTATATTCTGTGACCACACCATCAGCATTTACATATTTAGTTTAAAGTGGGTTATTTTGGCCTTTGTTAGTGGCCCCGTAACTATTCATTCATCCACCCTTTTCTTAGCAAATCATTTCTCAAAGGTAACTACTGTGAGCTCTACCTGGTCCCAGGCCATGGTATATAGGGCTGAACCAAAGAGACTGAGCCTCGGTCTTCAAGGAGGCTATTGAATAGTAGATGGCCTGCCTCCAACTAGAATTGAAGGCAGAAAAAAGGTCTCTGGAGTCTTTTGTATTCCCCCACAGTGGCTGAGGCAGGGTTGTGCTCACAGCAGGTGCTCAATAAATAACTAGTGAGTCAGGAACCAGATGTCCAGGGTCAGCTTTGTTGCCTGGGTAGCTGCTGATTTATGACTCCATATGGTGACCTTCTCTAACCTTCTCATTGCCTTCTCTCCCAACGCTGCATCCTTCCTCCCTCTGCATCTATTCCTCCATTTCTAAGAGCATAAAACGTGCTCCCTTTCCCCTTATCCCTCTTCATATCCTGATTAACCAAAGTAGAACAGAAAAAGTGAAGGAGTTGGGGAGGTTTCTTCCTCTGTTCATGTGGGCTACCAGACAGACTGGCTGGGCTGTTTCTCCAGATGAAATACAAAGTTAAAACCATTCCCAATAACATTAACCATTGTCAGGAAGAAGCTGATTAGTTACAAAGCATGATAATGCAGAGAAAATCCTAATTAAGAGAAATGAGGGAATCTAACACATATCATCAGTCATTGTGCTGTCATCCTTACTCATATAACAAGAGGTGGTTTGTGCCAAGAGTCTGGCTATCGCTTTTGAAAGAGAACTATTTATAATTAGAGTTGTGTTGAATATTTAAAAGTTGCAAAATTACCATGTCTCCAGGGGAAAATGTCGGTGGAACCATGCAACTGCAAATCCAGAAAGATTTCTGATGCATTTAAGAGCTTCCAATTTTGTATTAAACAAGGAAAATGGGCCATAGCAATTAAAAGAAACATGCATTTTATAAAACCATCCAGCTAATTAATTGTCATCTCGAAAATGCTACTAAGCTTATAGAGTGATGATGAATGCCACACTTAATGATTATTCAGTAAATGAAATTTGAGGTTCATTTTTTTTTACAGATTTTATAGACTACTTAATAAATAGTTCCTCCTATGTCCAGTGCCATTATCTAGCACCTCTATCTATCCACAATACTAGAGAAAAAAAGTACTAGAAATAAAGCTCTAAGTACCAAAATAGCTATTACAAAGCCCATGAGCTCTTATTCACTGGGAAGCCCTCAGGGCCTCATTGAGACAGATGTTGTTTTTTTTTAACTTTATATTATAAAAAATTTCAAACTATAGAAAAAGTAGAGAGAACGGTATAATGACTCACTCTACTCATCACAAGGCCTGGGCAAATATCAACTCATGGCTAATATAAATGCAACAATATCCTATCTACTTTCCCTCTCAACTAGATTTTTTTGAAGCGTATGCAAGATGTAGAATTTCATCTGTGGATATTTCAGTTTGAAGTTCTAAAAGATAAGACTCTAAAAACCACCCATGAAAATGACAATTATTACACCTAAAATAATACTATCTTAGTGATGGCTACTTCTCTTCTCCTTATGGACACAATTGTATCAGGCTTGCATATGTAGCTTTCGTTCCTTTAATAGACTTGGAGGAGCAAATTAGAGGGCAGCGGGAGATGGAGATGAGAAGGGAGGCCATGTAGCCACTTACCAGCTGAAAAACTTAATTTCCTTAAGCCTTAATTGTTCCAAGAATAAATACGGTTGATATAACGGTTAAATTAAAGATGGCATAATATATGTGAAGAATCCAGTACAGTGCCTTGCACTTAAGGGTACAAAATCAACTATTATACCTAAAATGCTTAAAATAAAAATATTATCAGAAGTAAATTCTCTGGAAATTTACATAGATAACCCATCAAGGACCACCTTGCTTTTAAGCCAGCAAAGGATAATTTTTGAACACATCCTATGTAACTTAGTAGCTTTTGATGCCACTACTGAGCACACACTCCTAGAAATAGTCTCTTCTCTTGACTTCTGTGATGATAAGAAAACTCTTCTGGCTGCTTCTTCTTAATCTTCATTGAGGGCACCTTCTCGATACACGTTTAAATTAATTTAAATTAAATTAAATTAAGTGTTTAAATTCTTCAAAGCCTAGTCCTAATTCTAGTTTGCTTTCTTTTTCCTTCTACCTTCTCAGTTTTTTGTTTGTTTGATCAACTTCCATGGCTAAAAACACCATCTATATGCTTGTAACTCAAGCAAGATCTTACTTCTCAGCTCTAGACTTTATAACCAACTCCCTGACAGACATCTTAACCTGAATGTTTCATAGCATATCATGAAGCTGTCAATAAATTGTTCCTACCTATCTCTGTTTTAGGTGTCTATTGCCATATAATGAATCACTCCAAACTTAATGGTTTAAAACAGAGAAGTATGTTTTCCCTCATGATTCTGTAGGCTATTTGGATATAGGGTATTTGAATGTTGCTGTTTACACCCCTAACCTATATTTCCTTCTTTCTATATTCACTGTCACAACTTAGTCTAAACCATCATCATCCCCTGTCTGGATTCCTGAAACAGACTTTTAACGGTCACTCCATTTCTAGGTGGGCTATCTTTACTCCATTCTTTCTAGAATGGAAAGAAAGATCAATCCTCCCATTAAAACCTGTCCGCATATTTTCACTGCTGTTAAGTAAAGTTCAAATCTTTAACCCAGTCAATGAGGTCCTGCATGAACTGCCTGCACCCCCATACACACAATCATTCTCTTACAGTGGCCTATTGTATTTCCCAAATAAATCACAATCTTTCCTCTATCAGGGCCATGCCTGTGCTGTTGCCTTTATATGAAGTGCTCTTCTTCCCACTCTTAACTCAGCTAATCCCCACATCTCTTTCATGTCACAGCTAAAATATCATTTCCTTGGGGAAGCTTTTTCTAACCATTTATACGAAGGTAAGTCACTATTATACACTCTAACAGTATGGAGTGCCATTAATCTGTAGTACCTATATAACACAATTAAAGAATTTTTCACTAAATTATAGTTGATTCTGGTCATTGACAGCACTTATGTTCTATAAAGTCACTAAGAACACTAAATTAGCAAATACCGAAGCGTGGCTCCCAGGGGAAATACAGGGTTAGGTTCCTACAAGTCTCTAGTCATTACATTTCTTTTTAAAAATATTTCATTTATTTATTTGACAGAGAGAGAGAGATCACAAGTAGGCAGAGAGGCAGGTAGAGAGAGGGGGAAGCAGGCTCCCTGCTGAGCAGAGAGCCTGATGTGGGGTTCGATCCCAGGACCCTGAGATCATGACCCGAGCTGAAGGCAAAGGCTTTAACCCACTGAGCCACTCAGGTGCCCCTAGTCATTACATTTTCATCAACTGCTCAATACATAACCTTGTTTTATGGTGTGTCTGTTTAAAGATACCTCATTTACTGTATGTTGTTGATTCATTAGCACTGAAATCAGGGTCAATAGCACCATAATCATGATGCAAGGAAGCTTATCTAATATGTTAAGGCACTTCACAGACTTCTTGTGCTTAGAAACACTAGACAGCATGTTAGCACTAAGCCTGGGAGATATTTTAAACAGAACACTCACCAAAAATACAAAAAAGTAGCACTAAATACACCATGAAAAGGATACTTTTTTATACTATGCAAGCTGAAACAAGGTTAAGTCTTACTTAACCTTGGCTGGGAATCTCAATTCTTTGATTTTTTATTTGATTTTGATTTTGATTTTTGATTGATTTGATTGGGCATCTCAAATTCTTTGCTGCTCTGTGCATGTCTGCAAATGACCCTGAAAATGCTGTGAGTATTGATCTGGGAGGTTACAAATATGTTTTAGTGAGCAGATGAATTTGCAAATATGGAATCTGAGAATAATGAGGGATCAACTGTCCTAGTTAAATGAATGCTTCCCTTGCTAGGTCATAAACTTCCTGAGTAGAGGTTTTATCTGCCTTATTCACTACATCCTACCGTGTCTAACACATACATAGTAGGTACACAATAAATATGTGTTCAGTTAACTAACTTATATGATTTTATCCTACCTTTCAGGATATAAAATTCAATTCTTAACCTTAATTTCCATATAAAGAAACAAAAGGACAAGCTTGGCAAGACTAAAAGGAATATATAAAGACCAGAGTGAGATGAGCTTTTATTAAATTTGAGAAGGCTTGGATACAAGATAAGTAGTCATTTCTATAACTGGGCTGCTGAGGAGGAAAAACTGAGTATTAGTGAAAATCAAGGGATAAGGGAGACTGACCAGGCATAGAACTGGCTCTTGGTAGAGTAGTTGACAATTCAAAGTACAGGTCCAAAGCATAGAATCTCTTAAAATTGTGCCTGGGCCAAGGGAAGCAAGGGCAAAAATGAACTATTGGGACTTCATCAAGATCAAAAGCTTTTGCACAGCAAAGGAAACAGTCAACAAAACCAAAAGACAACTGACAGAATGGGAGAAGATATTCACAAATGACATATCAGATCAAGGGCTAGTATCCAAATCTATAAAGAACGTCTCAAACTCAACACCCAAAGAACAAATAATCCAATCAAGAAATGGGCAGAAGATATGGACAGACATTTCTGCAAAGAGGACATCCAAATGGCCAACAGACACATGAAAAAGTGTTCCACATCACTCAGCATCAGAGAAATACAAATCAAAACCACAGTGAGATACCACCTCACAC
>CM053603.1:36784762-36811101 GCA_028646535.1 Procyon lotor
ACAATTATCATATGATCTCTCTGATATGAAGAACTTGAGAGGTGGGGGGTTTGGGGGGTGGGGGAGGGAAATGAAACAGGATGGGATGGATTAACTCTCCATAGTATTAACTGAACAAAAGACTGAAGGATTGACTTTGAAAGATTTAGAAGATATATTTATTTCAACTGAGAGTTATTGAACACCCATTAAGTACAAAAAACAGAGATGTGGAATTGAGGAAAGATCAATGCAAGATGAATGTGTCCTTCATCAAGTGTGTGAAACTTCAGAACACAAGAAATAGCCAATTATGTTAATTTCCTAAGAGATTCCAAAAGACTACAAAGGCTGATGATTTTCTAATTAGCATCCATAGGACTACTGCACAGAAAAGCATTTCAAGATATACTAATGGTCCTTGAGAAATAGAAAATGAATGGAAAAATGTGCTGAATGAAAGCTCAATTAGAACAAAGGAAACCTGCAAATTCTAAAGTGTTCCATGGGATTCCATTTGCATGCATATGCACAATGTAATCTACACTTGTCCATATCTAGATTACATAGGTAAGCAGATGTAATTGCAGGATTTGCCACTATAAGCACTGACAGACACCTGAACAGTCCCCAAAAGAGAAAATCGAACAATCTGTGCTGAAGAGCTAAGTCTGATTTTCCTTATTCTAACCTGGTCTGTAAGTTTAGCCTCATACATGCTGATTTTGCTCTCCAAAATAGCACACTTAAAGAGAAAATCACAACCACAGAAGAACCTCATGGGTTATGTTCAAGATAACCAGCTGAATTTCTTAAGAAGTACTTCTACTTCTTCATTAAAATATTGATACTTACTTGAAGTCATTTGGCTGTTAGCAACAGGTCTTGGTTTTGAAAATGTAACTGAACAATAGTGTCTTAAGACAAAAGAAAGGCTGTGGAACCATGGGTTGCATTAGAGTGTTCAGTCTAATGCAAACCCTAAATAAAACAAGAACTGATTTGCAGTCCTTTGAGTCCATTGCTCAGCCTAAGAGCATGTATTACATACCCCCTGGCTCACGCATGCATTTGCATGTGTATACACACGTACATACTCACAGTTTGGTCATAGGCTATTATCTGATTTTGACTCTTTGGGAACTACCAGAAGTTAACAAATGATCTTACTGTGGGATTTCTTTCTGATCCTGGTGTTAACTTTCTGTAAAATCATGAGGGATAGTCATTAAGCTTCTTCTTCCCTCTTCTTTCCATCTTAAGACGTTTAGTTTCCTCTCCTGCCAAGATAATTTCCGTTCTTTTCCTATAGCTATTTCCCAAACCCATTTCTCTAGTTACCAATATCTACTGTAAATCTAAAATGTCTACCAGGACAACAAACATTGGTAGGAATGTGAGATTCTGGCCAAGGTCCTAGAGACCTCAAATGCAGTTGACCCTTGAACAATAAGGGTTTTAAGTGTGCAAATCCACTTATATGTGGATTGTTTTCAATAAATACAGTACAGTACTGTAGATGTATTTTTTCTTACTTATGATTTTATTAATAACATCTTTTCTCTAGCTTACTTTGTTGTAATAATATAGCATGAAATACATATAATATACAAAATATATACTAACTGTTCATGCTATCTTTTAAACTTCTGGTAAGCAGTAGCCAATTGGTAGTTAAGTTTTGGGGCAGTCAAAAATTGTACACAGATTTTTAATTACACAGGGGGTCAGCATCCCTAACAACCACATTGTTCAAGGGTCAGTTGTTCTTAGAGAGGTGTGGGCAGAAGATCACCAATGGTAGAAGAAGCAGAAACTTTGGGTAACTTCTTCATATCTCCTGTCCTTATCATGTCAGTGCACACTGCCTGACTTCCAAATCCCAACACTGAGGGCATTCTCCTAACTCTTGAGCAATCTACCACCCAAGTATCATATCAAGAAATTAATACACACTTGGCATAGTCCTCAACCAATGTCTGACCAGAGTTGGTATATAATTATACAGTTCCATGACCTGTTGGAGAGCAAAACTCTGGGGTACATATTCTTTCCTGGCCTCCAGAGTTTCCCCAACAGGATTAAACTCCAGTGGCCATAGTAAATCAGGCTTGATGAATATTCTTCTTTATTGTCTGTCTTCCCTTAACTGCCTTCCTTCCCCAATTCCTACTGGAGTTCTCTTTAAACCCCAAAATAAATTGCTCATATCAAATCCTGTCTCAGGGCTTGCTCTGAGGAACACAAAGTAAGAAAGTCAGTAACATCAGTGACATAGGGTGGTAGCATGTACAAAATTTGGTTCTTTCAAATTTGTTCTGGCAGAGAGAGCACATAGAAGATTCAACATAGAGTGTTCATGTCAATGACACTCAAAGATCCAAGTGAAAATACCTGTGGGGGAGTGGGGTTCCATCAGAGTAAATTAAAGGGCATGAAGAGAAAGAATGGTGAAGGCAATTCACAAGGCTGCTGAAAATGAGAAATGTTCAGGGGAAATCTTGTAAAATACCATAAGGTTAAATGATCTACTCTTCAAAGCACTTGAAAAGCAAAATTTTCAGAAAGAACAAACCTGAAGTTCAAGGTTAGAAAGAACAGGAAGGTCTAATGAACAGTTCTAATTAGCATTTTTCCTAGATGGTATTATAAAGGAAAAATTAAGGTATAGGTTTGGTGAAATAAAAGCCAATGTCGATTAACCCCCACATACTTTTGCTCACCTCTAATAATACTCCTATCTTATTAAACGGGCCACAACTATTCTGTTGCTGGTAATTAGGTTCAGAGCTGGTGTCACAATTGTAATGGATTATTGATTGCCTCTTAAAGAACTTCATAGCTCCTCAGGCTTAGAATCCATTAATGAATGCTAGAGCTGATAAAGTTGAGTTTAATTACATACAGTATGTCGTGTTAGACATTAAACTTGCATTTTTTATTATTATTTTTTTGCTCAGTTGAAATTTTATCTTAAGCCTTCACAAAATACATGTCTGTCTTAGCTGTACTCTATTCCTCAGAAGCCATGAGCATCAATGAAAATTTAATTTGGAAAAAAAAATTTAGCACATTTTTCTTTATGATTTATTATTTTATATAGTAGTAAAGCCATATTTGTGCCTGACTGGGTATTTTCAGGGAGATCTGAAATCTGATTAGGTATTCTCCATCACGAAGGCCTTCTTCCTTGTTCCCCAGCTTGTTGCTACAGCACCATGGCTGGTCACTGCTCTGCTTGAGAGGACAGTATATATCATCCCTTTCTTAGAAGAAGCAGCTGTGTGAATGGCACAGGGGTCAGGCTGGCCACAGACTCATAAGCTTGGACAGAAATGCAGCAAAACTTTCACCCCAGGTTCCTAATCTTAGCCTGTTCCGGGTAAGGAGTCACCTATTTGAAAAACATTCTCAAGGCCTCTTTTATGGGTCTGTGGGCTTGATGTGAAGCCCCAGGTATTATATGAAACATATTTGCAAAGGAAAATACCACTGCACCTTACCATTACTTATGAAAATGTGGCAATAAGGGAAATAGCTGTTTCAACTGGAAGCTCCCCTCTCCCTAGTTTTCACAACTTAAGTCAGGTCTCTTCCTCCATTAAATGTTCCTGGCTACACAAAATTTTCTCTCTTCCCTGAACTAAAATCTCTTGTTTTCTTTCCATCTTTCATTTGGAAATGAGCAATGCATTATATAGCTCCTAAATGTCAGTTTTCTTGGGGACAGGGACGACTTCTTCTAGCCTTCCCAAGAAGGCTGATCCCCCTATCTCTGTTCAAGGGTTTGCACCTTATTTAGAAGTTAAAGGAGGCACATAAAATAAAAGGCTCCCCCTTTTGGAGCAAGGCATGGGATAGGGTAGGGAGAGAACATCAACAGAGAAATATGTTTAAAATATAGGGCAACCTATGAATACCTCCACAATCCCTGAGAATGTCACCAGTAAAATCCTACTGGCTGACTTTGAACTGCTTTGGAAAGCAACTCTCCTTGTAGAGTATTTCCCAAGCCAAAGGTAGAAAGAAAAGCACTGAGATGAATGGAATAAAAAGATGTGATACACAGACACACACACACAGACAGACACACACGAATACTACTTAGCCATAAAAATAATGAAATTTTGTCATTTGCAACAATATGGATGGAACTTGAAGGTATTATGCTAAGTGAAATAAGTCAAACAAAGAAAGACACACTGTGATTTCACTTATATGTGGAATCTGCAAAACAAACAAAGCAAAACAGAAATAGACTCATAGATACAGAAAAACAAACTGGTGGTCACCAGAGGGGAGGCTGTTGGCGGGACTGGAGAAACAAGTGGGGGAGGTTAAGAGATACAAACTTCTAGTTATAAAATGAATAAGTCATGGAAATGTAATGTACAACACAGGGAGTATAGTCAATAGCATTGTAATAATTTTGTACAGTGACAAAAGGCAACCAGACCTATCAAGGCGATCATTTTGTAATATATAAAAATATGAAATCAATATGTTATATACCTGAAACTAATGAAATAGTATATATCAATTATAATTCAATTTTTAAAAGAGAAAAAAAGGACTATGCCCATCTAATCAAAGTTTGACTACAAAAGAAAGCAGTACCTTAATCAATGGTATTAGCATATCTGGCAAAAGAGCACATCAATGGAAATAAGGGCTGGTTCACATGGAATATAAAAAAGGAAAAAGATTTGGGCAGTATGTATCCAGGCCTGTGGAGATACAGTGCCTTCCTCCAGTCTGTTTTCATACAGTCATTTTAAGGTTGGAAGGGCATCTTTTAAGACTATCACCCTAAGGCAAAGGGAAGGTACAGGTCATGTGTCTAGAATTTTTCAGAGAGCAAACAAATATATTTAATTGTCAAAAACATGAGAAAAAGTCAGAAATTTATGAAAACATCTACATAAATTGTGACCAGTGAGTCAATGTTCTATCTGAAGGTCTGTAACGGAAAAACTATAAAACTGATTACCAATATAGAAAACAAACAAACAAATCTTAGCATTTCAGAAGAATAAAACTGATATGCAGTTCTACTACTGAGCCATGTAGACAGACCTCCCGTATAGGGTCAACCCCGTATTCTCCTAGGATTTTGATTCTAGGGTCAAAAACAACTTTGGGAATGTAATTTAACTTCCCCCAGTGGGTCTGCTTCCAGGTGTAGTGTATTTAAGGTGGTTTTCCCCATAACTAACTCTTCTTTGGACTTCATGAAATGTAATTTCCTCTGGGATGCCTTCCCCTGGCCAGTCATTTCTAACAGCTCTTCTATTTCCTCATAACAGTGCACATAAAATTATGGGCTCACAGTCTCGTCTCCACCACACTGTAATCTCCTTGAGTCCAGGGTCTTTTTTTTTTTTTTAATTAATTTATTTATTTGAGAGAGAGGGAGAGCAAGCAGGAGGAGGGGAAGAGACAGAAGGAGAGAGAGAATCTCAAGGCGACTCCAGGCAGAGCCTGTCGTGGGGCTCAATCTCATGAGATCCTGACCTGAGCCAAAATCAAGAGAGGGACTTTTAATGAACTGAGCCACCCAGGCACCCCAAGGCCAATGTATTTTTATTTTTTTATTTTTTCCAAAGTCTTTTTAGAGGATGACCAACAATTCTAGTTATCCCAGGCTGGGCAGATAGGGAGGGGAGCTTCTAGATGGAGGAATTTCAGTGCTAAAAAAATGGGAAAGTCACAGAAACTAAAGTAGGGCAACAATTTGGTCATTCTATTGGGCATTGCTATTTCTGAAACACCTATCATGCCTAAAAAATATTTTCCAAACATGTATATAAGGAAAATGTCCATGTACATAAGGAAAACATGTACATAATGGAAATGTGAAAAAAGCACAATACATAATCGTTTGCACACTATTATATCTCTGAAATAAACTGAAAAGGAAAATAAAGTTAGTTACTGTGGTTCCATAATAAGGTCATGGTTTCATTTTGTTGGGGAATTTTTACATTAAAAACTGTTTTTATGGTTTTTAAGTTGATGTAATACCGATTCTTTCGAATTCCAAATCCTTTCCTACTTTTCCTCTGAAATTTTTCCAGAACCTTCCAGAAAGAAATAATTTTTCTTCTCTCAATTCTTTCACAATTGTTCCCATGACACTTACTTATCATATTCCATTTTAATGACTCGTCAATATTGCCCCCACCCCTACTACTCATGTGTCCTGTTTATCTAGGATCGACTCCACGCTCCTAGAGGACAGCCATTATGTTTTCTATTGCTTAAGGGCCTCCTCCAGTGCCTTATAACCTCTCTGCCAAACTACCCCTACCCAGCCCCCTCCAGCTCTGCCTGGGGACCCCTCCACTCCATAATCTAGAAAGCTGCAACCCACAGCTAGTTGGTCCTGCCATGGTGTGAAACTCAGTCCGTCTCTGAAGTACAAAGAAATTCTCGTGGAAATGACGGGGCCATTCCTTCTCTATAATTCCCTTCCTCAAAAGTCTTTATAGGCACTAGGACAGCCATTGTGAGCAGAGTCTCTGTAAATCAGTCAGCCAGAGATATGCTGAGTGGAGGCTGAACACCAACCTGGCTCTGCAGTTCACTTATGCTTCTGTTCTGCCCAGAAGCAAGAAGCAGCTTGCTTTTTTGGATAAGGTGGAGGAGAAGCAGGCCAAGAGAGAGAGCAGCAAGAGGAAGTCTGGTCAAAGAAATACATTGCCATTTCTAAGTTTATGCCAGCTATAAAATAGAGACTAACAAAGTTCTGGAAGCTAACTCGGGGCTTCAAAACATGGAACCAAAGTTTAAGAGGCCCTTGAAAACATCTGTTTTTCATCATCGCATGTAAAATTAATAGAGAAGGGATATTGGCCACAAAAGAACATCGTTTACACCTTGCTACACCAATGCGTCTCTTCCACAAGTAGGTAGAGCTCTGGAAGCTGGACTGACAGATTTAAAAGAAAAAGGAAGATAGTCTTTCCTCTAAAAATGTACATCCTTAGAATCACAGGAAAGAGAGTCCAAGAAAGAGCAAGCTGCAGCTTGATTAAATCCGAAGGCAGATTAAAATGGAAAGGTAATATGAAGACAGAAGATCTCTGAAAAGTTATGCATAATGCCTGTCTGAGGAGGAAAAATCCCTCTTTCCTGAGTAGTCAAAATCAAGTTCATTTATTGGGAATAAATGAAGGAGCAAGAAAACCATATGCAAAACACTTTGTAGAAGGCACCTTGCTCCCAAACCTAAGACCATATTTTATACTAAATGTTTCTTCCCTTCGTTTCTTCTTTTTTCTTCTTCATTCCTAATTGAGCTCTCTTTGCTTTGTGGGAAGACTCTGTAACAAAAGGCCCACCTGTCATGCTGGAGACTGAGGACACATCAGGTCTTCTGGAAATCTGGCCTGAGGAATGCCTATCATTTCTGCGAACATCTAATCACTCTCTTCTCATATTCCGTGCAATCCTTGTACTTCTAATCTAAATGACCCCTGCACTACATCTTCCCAACATTGTGTAATTAATACCTCTAAGCAAATCTTTCTTTACTATCCTGCCCTCATAATTTCCTAAATAGCTTCTGGCTTATTCCTCAATCTTAACTGAATTAGTATATTCTAAAAGCAAAGTCATATGCAGAGGACAGAAACAATTACTGATAACATACTCAAGAAAAAGGGAGAACAGAGAAGGGATAACCCTATCCTGTTATATTACTGGATACAATTCATAATATCACAGCATGAATGTACTGTTAAAAAAAACCTAAATGCAAATGAATTACAAAATTGCATTCCTGAGGCAATTTGGTTCTTTCCCCTAATTGGATTTTGCTTTATTTGTATAGAGTGGAGGTACTTCGCTGTTATATTTTGATTTTATCTGTTATGGCAAGTACAAAGAGGGACGCATTCTGTATGATACAATAATGGTGGATACAGGTCACCATAAATTTGTCTAAACCCACAGAATGTACAACACTAAGAGCAAACCCTAAGCTCACCTATGTAGGAACTGCGGGTGATTATGATGTATCAGTATAGGTTCATCAGTTGTAACTAAAGCACCACTGTGATCCTGGATATTGATAGTGGGGGAAGCTATGCATATGTAGGTGAAGGGGGCATAAAGGAAATCTCTACCTTATGCTTAATTTAGCTGCGAACCTAAATCTTCTTTAAAAAATAAAATCTATTAAAAAAATAAAATGAAATCTATTAAAATAAAAATAAAAAAAAAAGGGAAGGCGAGATGCAGCAGTGACAGTGAGTCCTATTTGGAATGCTCTATGCATTCTCTGAAATGTCCTCTGCTTCATTTGGCCCACCCAAATCCCCCTTGTCACCCAATACCCAACACAACACCGTCAGGGAGCTTCCCCCCGATTCTCACACACAGGCTTTGGTGTACTCCTACTTGTGGATTCACTGTACTCCTTGTCCTGATGTTTATGGACAGGGCCTCTGATGACCTTGAGTGAGGCAAAGAAAGATCTGAGAAAGAAGACCCCGACCAAGAATCTCCTGGTGAGATCTGAGTCCTAGTTCATCTCTAGCACTAACCGGGTTGAGATTTTAAGCAAATCACTTAGCCACTAACTGGTTCCTTCTGAAAAGGGAAAAGATCAGAGTAGATCAAAGCTTGCCAAGGTGTTTTAGTTGTTTCTCAAGAAACATTGTTATGTTGGTTTTTTTAAAAGCAGGAACATCTCAAGAACATTTATACATTAAAATGAAGGCTTAATCTTCACAAGCAATTTACAGCATGTAGCCTTTCCTATGCTTAGTGGATCACGAAGCATCTTATAGGACTGAGACGTAGTTGAAAACTCTCTGAAAAATATTGAACCCAATTTCTGGGGTGTCACATAGTCCTAATAGAGGAAGTGGCTGCTTTGGCGTTGTCATTTAACTCACACCTTTTTTTAAAAACTATAAATCATGCAATAATATGTCTTATTATATGTGGGATTTTAAAATATTTCCTCATCTTCTCCATATACAGACAAAAAGTAAGTATACTGTTTAACATATTGGAACTTGCAAACCTCATTATTACCTAGAGAAGAATTATTCCTAAGGCATACTTGGCCAAGAGGCCAATGCATCTGCTAACCTCCAGGAACATGGGAAAGAAATCGGGAGACTGACTATCCATGAAACTCTCCTTCACCGCCATTCAAGAACTTCTTCAAGCTCAATCAACAGCACATTTCTTGCCAACAATCATAAAATGTCCCAATAAAAACCTTTTATCATCATCATCTTCTGCTACAGAAATGTGAGAAACATTTTTCTGAAGTATCGGCAGAAAATGCATTGGTGTGCAAAGGGAAATATGGAGAGCAAGATTCTAGTCACCCATTAAAATGAGTTAGGCTGAGAATGCCCTGCAGGTAATCTTCCCAAAGGTCACACTGTTCTCAGGCTGGACAACCTGAGTCTTGCAATCTCATCTGCTCTCACAGCTACCCTCCTGTGCGGTGGCTTGGGGAGAAGCCTCGTGTTTTCATCATTTTTTCAGGTAGTTGTGTCTTGTCTTTCCAGTTGGATCATGAGGTTTTTATCACGTGTGTCTTTGGTTTCCACAAGTGGGAAAAAGGGAGTGCAGTAAATGTTTGTTGAAACTGTTCTTGCTTCTTGTTTCTGCGTCTGTATTATTGTTATTATCCACCTACCTGTCCCCCTAAATAACAAACCTATCTCTCATCTTCACCTGTATAAATCCTACACATGATCTAAGATCCACTTCAAACGGTGCAGTTTGACTAAGCATTTTTCAATCGAAACTCCAAAGCATTGTGCCTTCATTATGACACCTGCCATACCTCATTTTCCCTGTCAATACCTCTACAGTTTTCTTGTTTCTCATGTAAACCGTATGCTCCTCGGAGACAGAGAGAGTACCTTACTCATCTGTACTCTCACATGCTACTTACTGAGTTTGTTGAAATGAATTGAGCATATGAGTCTGTACCAGGTGCTACTGTGTAATTAACCACTCCCAAAACAGTGCTCACAGCACAACTCAGGTCACCTTCGGAAAGCAATGCATAAAGGGAATTGTGGCTACTGTGCCATCTACCACAGAGTTTCTCCTTTCTGCAAGTCTAAAACTGTTGCACATACTCCCTTGACTTGCTCAGTTCACATTCTCCTCTTTCATGAGGCACCAAGTTAAACACATTTCCCAAAGTCCAGGTTGCTGCTGAAAATATGTACCATGCATGGAAATTGGAGGACATGTCTAGCTGAACACATACTTGAAATGTCTAATTCATCACTTTGTTTTGTTCCATCACATCTGATTTAGAATTAGGGAATCATAAACTACTAAAGTGAAGAATAAACTTTAAGGTCATCTAGTCCAGGGGTGTAAACTGAAATGCCACCAGGGACCAAATAAGGTAAGTGAGTAAAACTCAAGTTTCAACCAAGACAGACTGGGGGATACTGTGAGAGACTGGTAGGCAACCATCTCAACTAAAGACATTAAAATTCTTGCTTTAAAAAAAGAAATAAAAATGAATATATAAAATGCCATGCAGACTGAATTCAGATCCCCGGCCTCCATGTTGTCATATCTGATACTAGACCAACTCTCACTTTACAGATGGGAAAGCCAAGGCCCAGAGAAGTTAAAACGTTTTTCCCAAGGTGGCCCAGCCAGCGAGCAGCAAAATGAGACTGGACTCCATGCGGGTCTCCTGTGACTCGGTTCTGCCTGGAGTGTAATTTTGAAAGTTTTCATCCTGATGGGAGAGCTAGATTCAATCTCTTTGCAAACAGTTGCCTCATGGGTTTTGTCAGAACAGAAAAAGCTCTCCTGGAAAACAGCTGTCTCGTGGGAGTGACTGCCTGGGTCAGGATTATGAAAGGAACAACAATTTGATTTGCGGCACTCACCCGTGGGAGCCCAGTTGTACCTGCTGCTTCCTCATCGCAGGCAGGAGGCTGCAGTGAAGCAGACAGAAGCTGCTGCGCTGACGAAAGCCCCCAGCCTGGGCACAGGCTGTGTCTCCAGACAGCCCAGAAGACTTGTCTGACTCGACCTCCTGACCCAACAGAAGATACTGTGTGGCGAAAGCGAAATGGCAGGACAATGGAGAGAAATGCAGCCAGACTCAAGTCAACCATGACTAGGAATTGATGTTTTTACCTGTTTTCCCCCTTGATCCTGCTGGTCTGTTTATTTGCCAATTTTAAAATGTCCTGCTTTTCTCATCCTTGGCCCTGATGGGGAAAGGGTTGTTCTTTTCAGGGAAGAAAAAGGACATGAAGCCAGTGTGGGAAGAGTGAGGAAGGATTTGTAAATCAAAGGAAAATGTTTCAACAGAAAATTACACCCCAAGTGTCTTAGTCCGTTCGGGCTGCTAAAACAGAACCATAGACTGCGTGGCTTATAAACAACATAAATTCGTTTCTCACAGTTCTGGAGGCTGCATGTACAAGATCAGGGTACCAGTGTGGGCAGGTTCTAGCGACCACCCTCTACTGGGTTGCAGACTGTCTTATTGCTATGTCCTCACATGGCTCAAGGAGGAAGGGAGCTCTCTGGGGTCTCTTCTATAAGGACTGATTCCATCCATCAGGGTTCTACCTCATGACCTAATCATCTCTCAAAGGCCCTACATCCAAATCCCATCATACTGGGGATTATGTCTTAACATATAAATTTTGGAGAGACACAAACATTTAGTCTGCAGTACCACGTGTATGCAGAATTGCAAATCACAATTTGGCCTGCCGTCTGGCTTCACAAGGAGCTGGTGGCTTTGCTGTGACCCTCTCAGAAAGAGCCCTCCAGGCATCTGTCCATGACAGTCCCAGCAGAGATACCCTTGATCTAAGCTTGCATGTCCCCTCAAAGCTGGTATTTCTGCTCTTGTTCTTGAAGAATTCTCAATAGACATGTGTTGATGAAACTGGTAGATGAGATAAGAAATTGCTTTATTCCAATTTTTTTTTTTTTGCAGAAAAAACACAAACACAAAAAAGTTTTGATTATAACACATGGAGGTAGTAATTAAAAGATTGGACACCGGGTACATAAAATAGAAAAGAAATAGGAACAACAAATGAGCCACTTAGAAGTGGATTTTTAAAACCAAACTTATAGCTCAGACAGGCAGTGACCCCTTTTAAAAACGAGCAGCACAATCAGGATGCCAGACAGAACTTCCAAGCCTGTTTCCACTAAAGAGCTTTACCGGGTTTTTTCAAAAAAGAATGAAAGTACTTGCTTGAGATGACTGTGGTCTATCTGAGCTAATTATAGAAAGAAAGATTAAAAAGGCGAACAGTTTCAGGATAGGTACTGCCTCTGAATATTTTCAGAAATATGTACACCCAGGTAGTAGCAATTCCAATTTCTACCCTTTGGTTGCACAGCATCTATTTTCTTCTATACAGATTTTAAAATGTGACATTTTGGTACACATCAAATGAAAAACCGAGATGTGCTGTACAGGTGGTCAGGAGGCCTAAGCTCTGTTCTAGGTCTGTTAAGATTTGGATCTGTGATCTGCTCAGTCCCAGATTTCCTCATTTGTAAAATGAGAAATTCGAGTACCAATTTAAGAAATACTTTCAGTTTGATAATTCCATTGTCAGTAATTTTGACGTAGTGTTTATTCATGTACTCATTCATTTATTCATTTTTTTCATTCATTCAAATGGCATATTTTATTGAGCCCTACTCCATATGCAGCATTGTACTGGTAAGTAAGTATATAGTAGGAAACAATAAAAACAAACTCTATCCTAATGGAGCTTCCATTCTAGACAGCGAGACAGGTGATATAAAACCAAGTAAGGAAGCAAGATAACTTCAGATTGGTCTGAGGGATGATCAACAGGATAAGGGAAAGAATTCAGGCGATGTGTCAGTGAGGAGTTGAAGTTGGGTTGAGTAGGGAAGACCTAGAACAACAAGTGGTCAAAAGTCCTGGGTAGAGCTCCCGGCTGGCTATTAATTAAATATGTGACATTAGCAAAGTCTCTTTCCCTCTGTATGCCTATATTCATTTCTTCTTGGTGCCAGGAAAAAATTGCCACAAATTTAGCAGCTTAAATTAACACAAACACGTCAGAAGTCCAACGTGGGTCTAATTGGGCTACAATTAGGTATAGGCAGGGCTGTTTTTCTTTCTGGAGGCTCTAGGGGAGAATTGGTGTATTTGCTCATTCAGACTGTTGGCAAGTTTTAATTCCTTGCTTTTGTTGGACCAAGATTCCTATTATCTTGCTGCCTGGGAGGGAGAGCCAATCACAACTCCTACAGGACTTAAAATTCTTTAGCTAGAGGTTCCCTTCATCCAGCTTCAAAGTCAGAAACCACTGGTGGTGTTCTTCTCACACTGCATCTCTCTGATCTACTCCTCTGCCTTTCTTTTGTGTTATTAAGGACGCAGGTGATTAGAATGAGCACATCAGGATAACCCAGGATAATCTCCCCACCACAAGGGCCTTAACTTCAACCACATTTGCAAAGTGTCTTTTGCCATATAGGGGATATTTTATAGGTTCTGAGGATTAGAACATGGACTCCTTTGAGGGATCATGATTTTGCCTGCCACAACACTCCAGTTAACTTATCAGTAAATGAAGGCACTGAACTAAAGCTCTCTCAAGTCCAAACTGTGACAACTCCTTTTGCTCCTATGTTTTACTCCTATGTTTCTTTTCCATAGCAACTCATTAAAAATTTTGCTAAAAGTAAAGGCAAAATATCTTGTTTGAACACAGTGCTTATTTCATCTAGGATAAATAGTGGAGAGTGAGTTGTGATGTCATGGCTATAAATACTAGACAGTCTCAAGGATGGAGTAGGGATCATGCTGAGGGTTGACCCCTGAAACTAGTTGCTGAGGCTGCCCTGTGTTATACAGCTGCTTATGATCCTCCTGAATGTGATAAAATTGAATTACTTTTGTTAGAGCCATCAGGCAAGCAAGTCAATGTGATCAACTGTTTAAAGGCATAGCTTCAAGGGAAATAAATTCAAAGCTTCCCTAAATGTTCCTCTGAGTATGTACCCCAGGTGTGGTGACCCAGTCGCATGTCTGTTTCCTGAAATGTGAGGCCACCACAGGCTTAATTATGGCCAGGGAAGCAAATGCACACATACCTGGAGGAATGGAATTCCTACTTGGTCCAGCAATAGTTGGTTTCTTTACAACTCTGTTCCTAGATAGTGTAAGAATTCCAGCAGCGCTGTCGAGAAATGGATATTTTCTACTCTTGTCTTTTGTCTTTGCAGCCTGAGAGAAAATCATAGCAGTGGGGGTAGCAACAATAGGAACTCTGGTATAGAGGCAACCATGTGGGTAGAAAAGAATCTGCACATTCCTCTGGACCTTCAGTGGGCTTTCCCAAAAGCAGAGGTGGGTCCCAATAATGAGGGCTGTAATCTCAGTGGTCTTCTTTGGTGTTCACAGCTTGTTTTGGGCAGAACTGGCTAGGAATAGAACCACAGCCTAGAGGTAGCCTGGTCAACTCGTCTATTCAGGGACTAAAGCCTAGAGTTTGGGTCCCCAAACACCATCTCTCATCCCTTGAGAGGCTCAGTCATTTCCACCAGCTGCCAGGTGAGTCTGACAATTTCAAACACTCTTATTGTGTAGCTTTTGCACTCTGTGATTTGGGACTTCTAGCCTCTAGAACTGAATTCAAGTTTTGTGTGTGCAACATCAAGAAGTCCCCTCACCCAGAGAAGAGGATTACTCTCCTGGCAAAGTGATTGATCTTCATTATCAAGGAGAAAAAGGATGGCTGCTCTATAGGGCAACACAGAAGACGATGTCTGCAACCAGAGGGTTCACTGACTTTTAGTACCTTTTAGCGCCCTCTCAGTAATGGTCAGTGGAACACTGCAGCAGTCTACTACAGATGGGGCCAGAAAACATTCAGACTCTGGGAGAACAGGTTTGGGTCATGCCACTTGGTAAAGAATCCTACCAAGGGATTTTCTTAGGTAGTTGCAGAAGATAAAAGTGGCCTTAAATGGGTGTTGAAAGACAGAAGTTACGGAAACAGGAGTGTTAAAGCCAAGCTTTACATTAATTGTTTCTTTCCCTCTCCCTTTAAGTATTAAGAAATGGTGGTGGCTAAAATTTTATGTTTTGGGTGAGAGGCTATTTATAGTGCTATCATGCCATGATTAAATGAAAGATGATAAAATGAAATATTTTGTATGGGTACACAAATTTCTCATCAAGAAGAAGAACAAGAATAGATACTGAAAAGCAAGAGGTGGAAGGTGCAAGATATTTTTGTTTACTTCTCCAGATCTCCTCTTCAGCCCTCCCACCCTATTCTGTCTCCTGGGACATTAAGGTTATAGACTGCATCAGAGAACTCCTTTACCCTAGGGCTCGGTGTGACCAGTGGGAAGCATCTGCAAAAGATATGATGGAGGGACAAGGTGTGATTGGGGTATGTATCCCTCCGACCCTTGCAGACTCTATTAAACACTGCAGCTCCAACCACAGAGGCCCCTCTTAGTACTATAGTTGCATTTTTCAGGTTCTAGTAATTGCTTCACCCTCTTGCCTCTTCAGATCTGACTGAGCATTAGGAGCTCACAGCACTTGCTAGACCTGACATGCTTCCCCCCGACCTTTCTGGTTTTCCTTGCCCAGGTTTTGTAAACAGTTCTTTCCTCAGATATATTTCAAATACCCTGTTTAAGTGTGAAGTCTATTTCCTGTGGAGAATCTGAAGGATATAAACACAGTAGGCAAAATAGTAAATGTTCGATATCGTTTTTTCTTCTGCCTCTTAAGTTTGAGACATTAAAAGTTCCAGGTAAAACAGATGTCCCTGTCTTAGAAAATGTCTATATTCCCATAAGGCAATTCAGTCCTAGTTTTGATGAGAGGGTAAGATGAAAATAAATGGATCTTCTTAGGAAAAAAATCTTATTTTGCAGATTATTAAAGAGTATAGAATTTGGAGACAGATGATTCTGCTTTAAGTCTTTTAATAAGACTGCTGTGTGACCAGAAGTCACAACATGTGCAAGTCATTTAACTTCTCAGCATCTTCATATATGAAGTGGAATTAATAATATCTACATCATATCACTACTATAGGGTTCAAATAAAATAAAATAAGCACGAGT
Source organism: Procyon lotor (assembly GCA_028646535.1). NCBI lineage: Eukaryota > Metazoa > Chordata > Mammalia > Carnivora > Procyonidae > Procyon > Procyon lotor. The sequence goes on from CM053603.1 coordinate 36,800,852, forward strand.
GCTTTGCAAGCAATAAACTTCTTAAATATTAGTTGCTAATACTATTATGTTTCACAGTTCTTCAAACAAGGGTAAATTGAGAGTGTTCATTAATTTTGATTAGCTGTCGCTGTCTGGAATCGTATATTCATTCCATTGCTGGATTAATGGCTGTCTCCTGCCCCCAACATCCTGCAGGCTCCCTGAGAACTGGGACTCAGTCTTTCAGATCACTACCAGCTTTGTGGTTTCTTGTCCATGCCTGGCACTTAGTAAGTACTCGAATATTCAAGAATGAGTTAAAGACTGAGAGAGAGCAAAAAGCAGGGAGAGAGGACAATGGAAGTTAGGAAGAAAGAACAGGAGGGAAGATCAGAGTTTGGGGAAAGGGTAGAGTGCAGTGCAAATGTTATTCCCTAAACTACAGCCTAATGTTACTTGTAGCCTAATGCTATCCTTCCTAAGAGATAGTTTAAAATGATAACAGTGAAAATAAGAGCTAACCATTATTGCCTAAAAATTATTGTGTACCACATACTGTTAATTTTTAATAGTTATTTCTTAGAACACTTGTATGAAATAGTGCTATTATTATTTCCACTTTACAGATGAGGAAACTGAGGTTTGGTTAAGTATGGTTAAGTAGCTTACCCAAAGTGATACAGTAAATAATGGAAATAGATGAAAGACTCATCCAGACGATCCAACTCAAAGGAAGTACCATACTATTCTATGTTCACTTTTATTTTAATTTTTAGTTCAAAAGGTACTAGAAAAAGTGCAATGAAGATAAATTACATCTTTTTGTAAGATTGTGTTACAGCAAAGTAAAAGGAGACCTATGGATTCCTCCTCCTAAAAAGCATGTCTTACAAAAGGAAAGAGGAAGAGTATAGTGTAAAGACAATGGATAGAAGATACTGCAATATGCTACCAGGCTGCTTTCATGTCGATTCTATAAATAAATTATTTTTGCAAATATTCAGCAAAAAAAAAACAAGCATTATAAAAGACATGGCCAGGTAAAATGACAAATGGCACACAACTTCAATTTTTCTCAGGCAAGCAAGTTTTAGCTGAATAAACATATAAGAAATAAACCTGCATGGTGCAAATGTGGGGGGGAAATACCCAAGACCTATGTCAGCAATAATAAAAGGCATCTACTGTGCTAAAACAGTCAGCTCATTGTAAATGGATACGCAGACAGAGAGAGAAATGCATGTTGGGAAAGCCAAGAACCTCATCCAGTTAGTTCTAAACTGTCAACGTCAAAGTAAGGGCAAACTCTCTGGAAAAACAGTTCATAAAAAGACTGCAAGATAAACCAAAGAGAAACCCTAATAAAGACAAACTGTTTGCTTTTGTCCTTCTGTCTATGATTAGCAGTAATTCTGGATATCAGTCTGATTTTCAAATATTAATTATCCTCTGAAAATTCTAGAAAGCAATATTTATGTTGTGATGTGATAAACCATATCTGCATGGCAAACTGTCAGCGCATATGTCATAAGTAAAAGTTGACAGAGAGATATTTTGGGAAAAATTAGGGGTCACTCCAAAATTAATGCGTCATTTCCTAAACTTAGCAATCTGGGTTTAAGACATGCAGCAAAACAAAGAATTAGAGATTATTGAAATCTTGAAGATAATCTAATCTAGACATAAAATAATAGTGATCCATGGGCCAGATCTGGTCCAGAGACAGATTTGTTTTGCTTCCATTTTTTAAAACTTAATTAGTTGCTAACATTTAAAAATTGGAAAACTCTAAAAGTTGGAAAAGTCTGGATTTCTCTTGAAAATGTGAAAGATTATATAGCACTGCGTCCTTATTACTGAATGGAAACAATCTGTTGGATTGAGAAGGAGTGATCCCTGTCAGACAGGGAAACTTTCTAGATTCATACACTCCCTCCCAGGCCTCATTACCTTGCCCTCATTCTATTTCATTCATTTATATTATTGGCCTGGTCTCTGTGATCTAACATTTCCATTTGACAAATAAAATAGAGTCTATATAGTTTGATCAATATTGTAGAAATGGGTACCCTGTTAGGACTAGCTCTAGAACCCAAGACTTGTAGAGTCTGAGCTAAAGGTGATAACACCACTTTCATGTGCTCTTTGCAATCTAACAGAGACCTGTAAACACCCAGAGAATTCTACCTGCTGTGCCCTTGGGACTCTTACTACTTCTTACTTTACATTACAGTTATTTCTATATGTTCAATTGGTCCTTAATTCATGTATTCACTTAGTAGTTATTGAACATTATTTATAAATCAGATCCTGGTGATACAGCAATGAACACAATTCTGCACTCTGGTGAGGAAGACAGACAAGTCTTAGCTCTTTGACTATCCAGAAATCCTTGAAAAGACAGGATACAATCAGGTTTACTTTTGAGATAATGTTCAACATGACAGTATAAATATGTGAGTGTCCAATAAAAATACAGAATAAATAAAGGAATTTTTTGTTCATTCGTCTTCCACAACAAACTAAGAAGGAAGCCTGGCAGATATTATCTCCTTTGGCTAACTAGTTAGTCATGACACTGAGATTAAGTGTCTTGGCTTTGGTTTATAAGTGCCAGAAAGAGATACTTTTCCATTTATCCCTTATTAGAACAAACATCTTTCTGTAAAGAGGTTTTATCAGCAAGTCACGACTAAGCATAGCAGTACTCTATGAAGAACATCACTTCCTGTTAGTATATTTCACCTTTTACTCTATCACGTGAATTCTAATTCTTGATCAATTGCTGATTAGCTATGTGATTTTGGATAAATCACTTAATTCTCAATTTCTTCATTTATTAAATACTAGGTTGGACAAGATGAAGTCCAGTGCTCTTCATTTGGATAATATTCTATAATATTTAGGATATGAACAAACAACTTTCTCTATGTATTAAAGTAATGCTACAGATTTATTCATTTCTTGTTGGATTTATGCTCTTAATAATAATCTGTCTAGAGCTTATTGTGTGCTAGCAGCTTACAAACTATAGCAAATGGGGCTTCATCATCGGACTGTGATAAATTTAGACACACTCTCAATGCTGGTGCATTTTTAATGGAATAATGATGGTTCCAAGGTGTCGATCCCTGCTTCATAGGATCATCCTGGAATAAAAATATCAGTATCTCATTACATTGTTTTAACTATCTTGATTACACTTTGACTTACAATGAGAATGAAAAACCTTAAATTACTAAGTTCTTTTTTAATTATCTTAGTGTACATTAAAGATCATTTCTTTTCATTTTGGAGGCCTTCGGTGGGTATCTTTGAAATCTTGCTGGTTTATTACAATGATGTCTTTATTAAATTGCTCTAGAAGTACATGAAACCAGAGTCTTACTTTACTTTAAAGCTGTTTAATATTAATATTTTATATGAAAATCAAGGGTTATAAGGCTCTGGAAGTCTTAGAATATTATGTTTTCTTATGCCCAGTGAAATGTTGATGGGTACGAAACTAGCTGAATGTTCTTCAGTATAGCATTTTAGGGGGCTTTTAACTCCCAGGCAATATCTTGGAATAAATCCTACATGTACATATCCCACTCTTTGTCTCATATTCAGTTTTCCTCTTGGTATTTCATGGGAAGGGCCTATGTAATCCTTAGAACAAAGGAGTCAATGAAATATGATTGTTCTTAAGATGAAAGTAATAGACGTCTAGATAGGTGCATGGGCATTTTCTATGAAATATATAGCTCACACTCTCCCATATTAAATCTCTTTAAATTAGGCCCTAGTTTTTAATGCTCCTAATTTGTTCACAGGACTTCTACACAAAACTGTACTTAAAAAAAATTTTTGGCACCATTTTTTAATACATCACCAATCCTTTTAGTTGTCCTCATATTCTAGCATCTTAATTTGATCTCCCTAGTAAATACCTCGTTCCTTTGCCATGTGTGATGTTATTCTATAATCCTTGTTGAAAATTAATTTTTCTACTTCTGTGAAATTCTGCATTTTGAAACTGGACCCCAGGAATTTCACTCAAAAGAAATCTGTCCTTCATTCATTAATTTTTCCAGTCCCACTTCCGCTGCCCTAGTTACAATTAGGTAACAACCATACTAGATTAACTGTACTGGCAGTGTTCTAACTCACCTTTATTCTTCAGCTCACACTGAACCAGAAACAAAGACTCAAATAATTAGCTGGCAGAAATTGGAGACAGAAAAATTTGCCGAGTTTGCTCTTCTGTAAAAACCCACAGAACTGGGCTAGAAAGGGGAGGAGGGATTGTAAATATAACTTTGACTGCAGGAATGAGAAACTGGAGTATTTGAAGTAGGAGGGAGGAAAAAGAACCCCACCTGGAGAAAAAGAATGGATTGGGAAATGGGTGGGTGATGACCTCCAGGATCCACGTTATTGGTCATTGACTATCCAAAGTCCCCAACTTCCCATGCTTCCTAAGATCCATATCTGTTGTCCCTAGAGGGTGGGAAATTGGTGGAGAAATGGATTCATGACCCAAGATGGGAGAGGACAGAACCCAATAGACATGGCTCCTGTGAACTAGGGTGTTGCTAAGCATAGCAACATCATTTCATATGCTGTTTCCTTTAGTGGTCTTCCCCTTTCCCACCTTTGAGCTTTTGCTCCTGTCTCATACACTTGTATCTTCCCTCCAAAGACTCGGGTGATCACACATTCATTTCCCAGGACATTCCATTTATTCCTATTGTAATTATTTATTCGCAGTATAATAATTAATAGGCTTCCCTTTCACTCTTCTCTCTCTCTTGTTGTCCAAGGATGAACAATAAATTATCACCTCAGTAGTCAATTTTCATTTTTAAAACTATCTGTATTATTCAATGTAAAGTTTAATTACTATCTCTTACGAGGAGTCTTCCCTAATTTTGTAAGTTACTATTTCTGGTACTGCATGGAGCACTGGGTGTAGTGCAAAACAATAAATCTTGTAACACTGAAAAAAATAAATAAATAAAATTTTAAAAAAAGAAAAGAAAAAAAAGGAAAAAAGTTACTATTTCTGTCTTTTCTATGACTTCATCATTGTTTGAAAGGATATGATAATATTCTGACTTTATAAAATAGTAATTTGTGATTATATACTTTCTCCTTCTAGACTTGTAGGGGCAGTAACACATTCTTCTTTGTAGTGTCATCCAAGGTGATTTGTACGTAGATAGTTAATATATATATATTTGTCAAGTTGGTTTAACATCACATGCAATTTCCAATATCATAATTTTTGAATATGAAAATCTAGGCACACATTTTCTGCAAAATTAATACTAGAATTAAATTACATGCGCAAAATACTTAGCATATCGTCCCATATGTAGTAAGTTTCATACCTGGCAACCATTTTATGGCTATATTGTTATATTTTATATAACTAATATACAAAACCATATAAAATATATAATTTAATAATTTCATTATCATAATATATAACTATAATATGATCTTATTATTGTTAATAAATGTTATAGTTATTATAAATTATTATAATAAATTATTATATTACATACTTATGAGTTGGTTTTTCTTCTGCATTGCCACTGCCCTTCATATATTACATTTTTCCTACTTTATTCAGATATACATCACAGCTCAGATACAAGATACACAGGACAAAGAATGTTTTATAACAATTTTAGCATAATGCTTGCTTTACACTATAGTTGAAAAATATAAAACATAAGGAATTAGATTATTGTTGTGTATGCAAAATTGAATTTACTTTTGCAAATCAATAAGGGATTTGTATCCAGGATATGTAAAAAACTCTCATAACTCAGACATAAAAAGACAAATAATGTAATTTAAAAATGAGCAAAAGGTAATGTCCACAATAGCCAAAACATGGAAAGAGCCCAGATGTCCATCAGCAGATGAATGGATAAAAAAGATGTGGTGTACATACATACAGTGGAATACTATCCAGTCACCAAAAAGAATGAAATCTTGCCATTTACAATGATGCGGATGGAACTAGAGGGTATTATGCTAAGTGAACTAAGTCAGAGAAAGACAAGTATCATATGATTTCACTCATGTGTAATTTAAGAAACAAAACAGATGAACACAGGGGAAGAGAAAGAAAAATAAAGTAAGATGAAACAGAGAGGGAAACAAAGCATAAGAGACTCTTAACTATAGGAAACAAACTGAGGGTTGCTGGAGGGGAAATGGGTGGGGAGATGAGGTAACTGGGTGATGGGCATTAAGGAGGGAATGTGATGTAATGAGCACTGGGTGTTGTATGCAACTGATAAATCACCAAACTCTACTTCTGAAACTAATAATACACTACATATTATTTAATTGATTTTAAATTTTAAAAAATGGGCAGAAGGCTTAAAAATACATTTTTCAAAAAAAATATATGAATGGTCAGTAATCACATGAAAAAATGTTCAACATCCTTAGGAATTAGGAAAATGAAAATAAAAACCATAGTAATATACCAGTGGACATTCACTAGGATGGCTGAAATACAAAAAAAACAAACAAAAAAACCAGAAACAGACAATAACAAATGTTGATGAAGGTAGAGAGAAACCGAAATTTGCAAATGTTGCTGATGGGATGTAAAATGGTGGAGCTGCTTTGGAAACAATTTTGCTGTTTCTTAAGCAGTCAAATATAGAGTTATCACACAATTTAGAGTTCTACTGCCAGATATATTCCCAAGAGAAAAGAAAAACTATATCTCCATAAAGGCTTGTATACAAATATTCATGAAGGCAGTATTCACAATAGCCAGAAAATGGAAACAACCCAAATATCCACCAACTTGCAAAAAGAGAATCAAAATGTTATATGTATATATGTTATATATATATAATAAAATGTTATATATATATATAAAGTGTTTATATATATATATCTCCATATAATGGAATATTATTAGTAGTAAAAAGGAAGTCAGTACTGATACAAGCCACAACAAGAATGAACTTCAAAGACATTATCCTTTGTCAAAAAAAAAACAGGAACAAAAAGAAATGCCATTATATTATTCCATATTTATGCAATCTTCAGGAAGAGCAAACATATATAGAGAGAAAGTAGAATATGACTGCTTAGGGTTTGGTTAGGAATGGAGAGTGACTGTAAATGGGCATAAGGTGATAGAAATGCTCTAAAACTAGATTGCAATGATGATTGTATAACTGCAAATATACTAAAATTCATTGAATTGTACATTTAAAATGGGTGAATTTAATGGTTTGTAAATTATATTTCAGTAAAGCTATTTAACAAAAACTGAACTGACAACCTACTGAATTACAAAATAGCAAGGCAAAAAACCTAGAGGTATCTCTGACTTGCCAATCACCCTTTGCCTCAGTTTCCCAGCCCAAGAGTGTTCTCTTTCCCTTTAATTACGAGCAAATGCTAGAGAGGTGTGGCAGATATAGTACACCTCTGATGATTAAAAAAGGAAAGGGGGAAATGTGGTGTGAACTGTAGAGAAATAAGGAGCCCTGGCTTCCATTACTATCTGCCAGTTGATAATTGTCTATATAAGTAAAGACAAATCACATCCTCACAGGTGTTCATTTCTCTCATATTTAAAATGAAAGCCTAGCACACCTGGTTTGTTATGTTCGACCATTCAAATGCTGCACAAGCGGCTGGCCCAGGTAGCCACAGCTGATAAGAAAGGTAGACTCAGATAACTGAGCCTGAGCCCATCAGACTCTCCAAGAGATTTGGCTTTGGGACTCTAAGCCAGTAACTATGTGAAATTAGGAAAAATCATGTCTACTCCTGCCCTTAGTCCAGTATTTTGGACCCTTGATAATCTGAGGAATGTCAGGGGAAAATAATCCATAGCAAAGAGCAATAAAATGAAGCCAATCTGAAGCAGAGACAAACAATTTTGAGAGATGATGGCAAAGGCAGACCTAGTTTGTGCCAGATTTCTAGTTCTTATGGAGTCAGGCAATGCTCTGTGTCCTTTTCTTGGATTCCATGAAACCTGTTCAAATTCTTGTATAATATCCAATTTTCTTGCTTTAACGTGAGTGGCCTCTGTTCCTTGCAATCAAAAGAAATCTGTCTAGAGAAGCAGTCATTGCACTGATGATGTCTACAGTATTTCCCAGCTCTTACACTTTCTTTAGATTTGATGCTACCATCCAGCTTGCTTTTGACATCCAAGCCCAGAAATGAGATAATGACTTCCTCACAGATGAGTTGTTAATTTCCCCCATTAAAAGCCACTTTCTCCTCGATGAAATCACCTTTGAATTGACCAAACCAAAATATGCAGGGCTGAAACTTACATTAGTATGTGTCAAGATTAAAGTACTTCACAGAAGAGTTAATTTAAAAAACATTACATTCTTAAAATTTTTGGTTAATTGCACTACTGAAATAGCAGTGTTTCTAATTTTCAAGTCATGAAAACAACATTATTCATTACCATGAACAAAAGGGAATCCCTAAATGAGAGCTGGAGAGGATTTCTTCTACTATGCCAAATAAATATTTGGGAATAATTATTGGGTGAGTCTAATATAACTGTGAGGCTGTTCCACCTCGATTCAATCCCCATATTTTAGTGTAAGGATGATTGAAAAATTAAGGCACCCAAGGTAAAGTGTGAGATTCTGTGGTCTACAATCGTTAGCAAAACATCCTCAGCAATGCCTCATTTAAAAGCCACTCCTCCCATTTCAGCCACCTCTGCTCTTTTGCTCTTTGTAGTTTCTAATCTTTAAAATTGCATAATAGCTCCCAAGAGGGGAGATCAAACTTTAATGATTAAAATCCAACTCTACCATTCTGCTTCACTCCTACTTCATAAAAAAGGATTTTTTTTCAACGGCAGGCAAATGCAAATCACCACATTATCCCATTTTACTGGGCCTAAATGATTTTGTGTGGCTTTCAAAGAAGGAGCTAATGTATCCCATAAATAAAACAATCAAAGTTTACAGCCTCTAGTCTGTTTTCTCACCAGACCACCTACTCTGACTTTATGGCCAGACTGGAAATAGGAAATCAAATATTTTAACTAATCACACAGAACCCATGAAATTATCTTTACCATCCTGTTGAGTCATGAGAACTTAGAACTACCACAGGTCTTTGATGGGTATCACAGAAAATATTTAGAACACAGGGCACTGGACTTAAATCTTGATATCAATTATCCATCTAGCAGAAGTTCATTTATGCTCTGAAGGAGTCGTTCTCAACCAGTGGTGATTTGGTCCCTCAGAGGCATTTGGCAATGTCAAGACTGATGATGCCACATATGCATGTGTGCGTGTATACACACATACACACACACACATGAAAAGGTTTATTGCTCATATAATGAAATTTCTTGGAGAATGCACGGCAGGTGCCCAAGCCACTCTGAAAATGGTTTAGGTTTTCATTAGAGTTTGGAGGTTAAGTGAGGGTAAGGATTCTCATCCTTAGCTTTGCCCTGTTTGAACTTCCCTGCTGGGACCAAGGGAAGGAACATCCTAGTTCTCTTAGAGCTTGTTCAGAGGTGGGACAAAAGAACAATGAGGAATGGTGGGGCTTGAAAGTTGTCAGGGGTCAACCATCAAAAATGTGGAGTTAGATTCTCCATCACATTTTTCTGCAATACAAGATAGCCCCCACGACAACATTTTTCCAGGCTTGAATTTCAATACTGCTGGGGTTGAGAGCCCCTGTGCTGCAGTTGGGTAAGTCTGATTGAGGTTGCACAGGCCGTGCAGTGAGCAGCATTTTTTTTTTTTTTGCCTTAAATAAAACTTGTAGCCATAATTACTTCTTACTGTGAAACACACAGACAGAAAAAACTGATTTGAAGGACATGTTATGGCTGAACATTTAGCAGGAAGATTGACTAATGTAGCATTTTTCACAATTGAAAGCATTTGTAGACCCCAACACACTTAAAGATTAACTGGAAGCAGAGATAATTCTAGGATGCCACCAAAGCGACAGACTCTTGAACATGTTTGAACAGAAAAGTTACCTGGTAAAGTCGTCGTACATCCTCAACCTCCACCACCAAAGGGAACAATTGCCAATCATGAGACTCTAATAGAGTTTTTTTTTTTTAACCAATAATTAAGATATCTCAAAATTTCCATTCTATTTAAAAATACTGCCTCATTTCTTTCTACAAAAGAATAAAGCAAATGAACTCTCACCAGAAAGACTGCTTGAATGTTAAAGGTGCTTCTTCTAGCTGTGTGTATGTGATAAACAAGTTTTGTCTTGTATACTCGTTGCTGGAAACTGCTGTT
>CM053603.1:36811601-36832458 GCA_028646535.1 Procyon lotor
CATGGAAGAGGATCGTACCATATATCACTAGCCAGCAAAAAGACCAAATTCCAACTATGGTTTCTACTGACTCCATATCACCTTTGCACCATTGTAAAATCTCAAGATCATAAGGTGAACCATCTTAAGTCAGGGACCATCTTGATACCAAGAACTTTCCCAGTTTTAGCATAAAAAGGCCCGTGTCCCAGGAAACCATTCTATCCCAGTGTTGGGACAGTTGGTCATCCCAGCATAAAGGGGGCTTCCATTGTGCCCGCTAGCTCATTGAAGACCCAGGCATTGCCACCTCAGTTCTCTGCATCCTGTAGACTCCACATCACATCGAGCTAACATTTAAATTCCCCACATACCATTCGTGTTACTCCTTTCTTGAGTCAAATTTGTGATACTCACTCAGGTAAGATCTGATACTTAAAAGCTCATGAGGTGCTAGACTGAAGGTCCTGCTCCCAGAGGTTATATATCTACCTCTAATTCCCTCACCTTCTTGCCTAGAAATGGAGGCACTCCAGAAAATAAAAGGAAACCAAAGAAAAGTGATTACAAGGCACACTAACTTTTGGATGACTATATAAACAATTAACACCTAGGCAAGATTGGCTCTGGTGTCAGGTACCTGGGCTATATCACTGCTCCATCATTTACAAGACACGTGAACTTGGTCCAGTTACTTCTGCTCTATGTGCCTCTGTTTCCTCATCTCTAAAGTGGAAATGATAGTAATATTAATTATCATAAGAATCATAATAATGCCTAGTTCATAGAATTAAATCAATTAACACATTAATTAACACATGACCTCAGTAGTGTGTGCCACATAGCAATCACTCCATAAATGGAAGTTAATGTGATTATTCACACCCTGATATTTCACTCCGAGTCATTCAGTTACTTGTATGAATAACACTCATCTTTCAGCTCCCAAGCAAATTAAGTTGTAACATCCAAAGTCATTTTATACGAAGCAGCTTCTTTTCCTCTCACCTACAACACCTAGTGGAAAATTTTACCTTGCACTTCCGCCTGTCTCTGGTGTTGATAGAAGACAGGATGAATCAGCCCCACACAGGATGTTTATTAGTACCCAGTCTGCTTGAGCATCCAGTAAGCTTACAAGTGCAGGGAGGAGGCTTGGAAACACTTCAAAGCCTGCCGACACTCAGATTGCTTCTGGTGGCAGGTGGATTAGTATTGGTGGTCTGTCCCTACCCACACACTTCACCTCCATATGTCTCAGCCCTCTTCACCTTTCCCTCTGACTGTGACAATGAGAATATTGAAATCAATAAGTTCACTCTCCTTGCTCCAAGTACTCAAGTGCTTTGAAATGAAAAATGGTTCAGGGGAAGAAGCCAAGCAGAGGCATGGGGAACAGAGGTAGAAGGCAGAACTGGCACTATCTACAGTCTGGAGAAAAAGGGAGCAAAGACAGGGGACCAGCAGGAAGAATACTTGGGACTCAATGCAGTTTTTCACTACTCAGTAGTGGTGACAGGTAATTTGAATTCAATGGACTCTACAACCCCTCCCCTATAAAATAAAGGCATTGGTCTAGATAAACAGCCATGAATCCTTCTAGTTCTAAAGATTCTAAACATATTTTTATGATAACATGTCAAGCAGCTGATTTTAAGCTTTCTTTATCTCCTTCATCAGTGCCTCCCCCATTGTTACCCTGTTATATAATACATTCTCCTAACACCATTCTCAATTTAAAATCATTCTGTACTTTTGTCTTCCCTGCTAGATTAGAAGTTCCCTAATGGCAGAGATTTTGTTTGAATGTCATTTTGTTTCCAATACTTAGAACCATGCCAGACATGTAAAGACATTCAATAGGTGTTTTTGGAATTGAACTGTTACATTAATCTCCTCACTGGTATTAGTCAGGATCTTGGCTAGAAACAGATGGCCCATTCGCATGGGGTAATTGAGGAGTCGAATGGGAGGACTATTTACAAGGTCTAGGCAGCATTAGGTAAATTCACCGTTGAGGGATCATGAGCATCTTGGGGCTACGGTAGCAAAGAATTACCATCCTCTTCTCACCTCAAGCGGGTGAGGGGGAGAGAGCAGTTGCAGAAACCCTGACAAAGTAGCTGAAGCCTAGGTATTGAGAGAGGGCCGCCTGGCAGGATGTGGACCTCCTGGAGAAGGGTAGGAATCGGGGACTCATACCCATCCCAACCTCACCCTCCCCTGCCCCCCAAGTCCTTCAATCTCCTGCTAGTGCCTGCCTTGGCTGAACACAAGGGGAAGCTGAGAGGATGATAGAGTGTCCATACCTTCCATCAAAGTCAGCCTGCAGGGCACAGAGAAGGGGGAGCAAGGGTGGAAAGAAGATCCAGTGGGGTAAACAGACAACAGTCAGCACACTATCACCCTGCCCTCCTTCCAAAAGGATGCTGAATGACACTAATCTTTCAGGTAACTTCTTTAATCCAAAAATACATGGATGTTTCTTCAGCAACTATACCTTCATACACAGCAAAAATATCTATATGCACATGTTTACACATCATTTAATAAATGTTACCTCGTTTCTAGCATAACCTTGTTTCTGTACCATCCAGACTGTAAGCTGCCCAGGGCCAAGGACAATGTCTTCTACCTCTAAGGCCATCTCAAGTTCATGCTTGCTATCCATACAACAGGCACTCAATATTTATAACTGGAATGGTCATCTTTCACCAAGTTTTCATATATCAAATTATAGAATTATCTCATGTTAGCAGATAACTAAATCTTGAGAAAGAGCCTGAAAAACTATACAGTGTGGTAATTGCCAAGTACAGTGTTTCTGTTGAGTGATGACCATGGCGGCAAGATCTGTGTCTCTTCTCCTTCAAAAAACTGGCTTTGGATTTCGCTCCACAGTGGTTCCTAGAATTAGTTTACTCAACATGTCTTTATTAATATTCAGGAGGAGTGAAGAGCTGTATAGGACATTATGAGAAATCAAAGGTCAATTTGACTTAGATTCTGTCCCAGGGAATTTAGAGTTCAGTGGGAGAGATAAAGTATTGACGTAACGAGGTGGAAAGAAGACAAAGAAAACCCTCAGAAAAAAAAGAAATGAAATGTTATGAGAGTTCGAAGCAAGAGCAATGACTTTGGTGGAGGAATTTGGGATTGATATCCTTTGGGTGAGGTCTTAAAGAACACTAGTTCTTTGGTCCTGGAGAGATAAGAGAGGGAATATGCTCTATGCATATGCCTTGAGGCTTTCAGGGAAAACACAATCTGTTGGTTTTCCTGTGAATGAAAAGAAAGTGTCTAATGGGTATACAACTGGGAAAACAGTATGCCCAAATCAGATAAGGAGGGCCTTGAATGGCAGGCTGAATCTCAACCACATTTCTCCAGGCAGTGGGGAGTCATTGAAGGATTCTGAGCAGGTGATGAGAGCTGGAACTTCAAGGAAAAATAATAGCAAATGACCATGCTTTGAGAGTTCTCTCTGCCAAGCAGTGCTCTTAATACCATCCCCTCATGGTGTAAGCAAGGGTGAAGGGAGAAGGAGCAGTCAGTTCCAGGACTGATGTTGTATAGAACTATAGGGATACGAAAATTAAAAGCATCCAGACTTTCACTTGGTTTCGTTATTCTTTCCAAACTCTCCACAGACAGTGCCTCCCTCCCCTTCCTGCCTACATCTAGAGCAAACCACTACACACTTATTAGCTCATTTAATCTTCAAAACATCCCTTTGAGGTAGTACCTTTATAATTGCCAGAGAGGCCTAGAGACATAAGTGATTTTGTCAAGATAAGAAAGCTAGCAAATGGCAAGCCAGGATTTAAAGACTGGCTCTCTGGTCCCTAAAACTATCCCAAATGGCCTGGCAAAAAGGTGATAACTTCTTTTAAGTCAGGGGTCGTGCCTATTAAATATAGCTCCATGCAACCATGTGGCAAAAAGGACCTTAAAGTAGGTATTTTGTGATGATTCCAGGCCTAAAACAATTAATTTTTCTATATACACCTAGAATCCTAAATAGCTCTCTCCTGATTTTAAGTTGGTTCTATATTGAGTCCCTGTAGACTTAAGTCAGGGTGTTTACTAAGAATCCAGGTATATTTGACAGAAACAAAATAACTACAATTGTCTAATCAGGCCTGTGGAGATAAGTGCTATGCCAGCTGCTCTATGGGCAGGTCCGCGAGTTAACATTCTCAATGTTAAGTGAAATCACTTCTTGCATTCTGACTTAGACAGGCTATTTGCAACATTCCCTTTTAAGTGGTCCAAGCACTATTGTTCAAAATAGTTGTTCTTAATATTAAACCCTTTTACTACTCGAAATGCCAAGGGCAAAAGCTCTTTGTCAGACTACGTTTCAGGCGTGATTAGGCATTTTAAGAGAATTTCATGTCATTAGTTCTTGTCTTAGTGCACTCACACAGCACTTTGGATAAGAACCCCTTCTGAGGCATAGATGCAATAATCACAGTTTCGAATATGGGCTGCTTCCCGAGCCTAGTGTTTTTGGAGACTACCTCTGTGTACCACGTCTTACTGCCCCAACCTCACTCTCTCCCTCCTGATCACCACCACCTCCTCCACTGTCGCCTCCAATGCCATAGTGCCCAGGGGGACGGCTGCCACAGCTATGGAAGTTGGCACGTGCATGAGGCCCTCAGGCTGGATTAAACCCCTACAGATAATAGCAGGGCACCTAAGTGGCTCAGTCAGTTGTGTCCAACTCTTTTTTTTTTTTTTAAAGATTTTATTTATTTATTAGAGAGGGAGAAAGATCACAAGCAGGCAGAGATAGAGGGGGGAAGCAGACTCCCCGACGAGCGGAGAGCCTGATGCGGAGCTTGATCCCCGGACCCTGAGATCATGACCTGAGCCGAAGGCAGAGGCTCAACCCACTGGGCTACTCAGGCGCCCCAGTTGTGTCCAACTCTTGATCTCAGCTCAGGTCTTGATTTCAAGTTCATGAGTTCAAACCCCATGTTGGGGCTCCATGATGGGTGTGGAGCCTGGTTAAAAAAGTAACGAAAGTAGGGACGCCTGGGTGGCTCAGTCGTTAAGCGTCTGCCTTCGGCCCAGGTCATGATCCCAGGGTCCTGGGATCGAGCCCCACATCGGGCTCCTTGCTCCACAGGAAGCCTGCTTCTCCCGCTACCACTCCCTCTGCTTGTGTTCCCTCTCTCTCTGTGTTTCTCTCTGTCAAATAAATAAAATCTTTAAAAAAAAAAAAAAAAAAAGTAACGAAAGTAATAATAATAACAGCTGCTGATGCCCACTTGGTGATTACCACTTCACATGTACAATTTCATTTAATGCTCAAACAATTCTAATCAGTGAGAACTATATTATCCCTATTTTCACATAAAAAAAAAAAAAAACCTCAAAGCGGTTCAGTGAAATAGTCAAGATCACACTGTTCATAAATAGTAGCGTGTGAATTTGCTGGGAGGCCTATGTGACTTCAGAGTCCTTTCTCCTGCCCCCTCTGCTACACAAAGTATTTCCCCTGCAGTGGTACAATCAGAGGAAATAAAACAACAAAGGAAAGACAGAGGCTGAAAAAAAGGGAGCTGTCTGAAACAATTTCTGTAAGAAGCAACAGTCTAGGATAGTTGTTTCTTTCAGTGGGTGCATAGAATGGGAAGGGTTTTTTTTTTCTCTTGGGACAGAATAGAGCATTTGCAAAATTTTGTGCACCCCTGCTGAGTCATCTCCATGACTTCAGCTGGCTGACATTATTACCATTTTTCTCCACCAAAAAAAAAAAATCTTAGGAAAATTAAATAACATTTTCCAAAATATAAGAATCCTAGGTCCCTGACCCTCCCCAATAAGACCTTGGTCTGTGTATTTAGTGTACAAAACTCTTCTGTCTTACATTAGCAAAGAAAGTTTTTAAAAAAATGAGATTTGACGGGCAATATGTTATATGAAACTCTCCAAATTAAGCCCATTTTTTAAGGTAATTGAATGCTAAGTTTTTTACTTATTTAAGAGCAATTCCATTCCACCCACTTTGCCTATTAGCATATAAGACAGTCACAAGCACTCTATAAATGTAGGGTGCTTCACCTACTCCATTCTTTCCCTAGTCAATATATCTTTTTAAGCAGAGAAAAAGATTAAAAAACACCAAATTCCCCTGCAAGGCAAATGCCAAACCTGAAGGTGCATTATAATGGTAAACATGTCCTCAATCTAAAATGAATATGCTTAATATCCCCCTTGGTTTATCTCATTTTAATTTCATAAGATAAGCATAGACCCGTCTGGATCCAAATAATGCCGTGTCCACAAAGCTCTTCCAACTCTGTCATCTAGATGCTCAGAGGACCTAGTGAAGGGGAGAAAGATAAAGGGGTAGGGGACTTGCTTAATCAGCAAGAGCATCCATGCAATAATTTGTCTCCTAAATAAACAAGATGGCAGATAGACATTTTCATGCATAATAATCCTGAATAATTCTTAGAGGCTTCTTGGAATGTTGATTTGGAAATGGTTCTTTACTCTGCCAGGGCTGAGTAGGAGAAAGTTATGATCAGTTAATGGTATCTTACATAGGTGCAGGAAGGAGGGGCAGTTTTAGTTTGGCATAACATGCTGGACAAAATGATGATGCAATCAACCCGCCAACTTTTGCTGACACTAAGATTGAGTTTCCCATAGCCATTTTCATTATTTGCCCTCTCTTGTATGTACATTATTTGTCTAGGACTTAGAGTAAATGCAGTTTATACTTTTTAAAAGAATGATATGTTAACTACTGATATCTCTCCATTTAGTCCTTTCATCACCATCTCCACTACCAGCACCATAGTGCAAGGTGCTATCACTTCTTACTTGGCCTTTAGCAACAACCTTCTAAACAGCCACCATGAACCAACTCTTAGCCTTACTGTCCCTCTTTCCACTACTGATAAGGGATTCATTTTAAAATATTAACCTGATCATATCACACTCTGCTTAAAACAAGTCAGCGGCTCCCCACGGCTTTTAAGATAAAGTCCAGATTCCTTAATCAGGTTGACAAGCCCTTTGTACTCAGCTCTCAAGTCTTTTTCCCAGCTTTATCTTTTACCATCTGTCCCCTAACTCCTCCTGAACTCCATCTACCATGGTCTTTCAGCTCCTCAAATGTGCCCTACTCCCACTCATTATGGTCCTCTGCACATAAGCTCTATCTGCCCAATAATTCTCTTCCTTCCAACCTAACTTCCTCTACATTTGTCAAATCACTCAGCCTAGTCAACTTTCATCTAGAGAGCCTTTCCTCAGGTGACTATGTAACCTACCATCCAAACCAGGACAATTTTTAGAACTAGAGGACTGTCAAAAATTAAGTTGGGGGCGGCACCTGGGTGGCTCAGTCATTAAGCATCTGCCTTTGGCTCAGGTCATGACCCCAGGGTCCTGGGATCGAGCCTCGCATCAGGCTCCCTGCTCAGCAGGAAGCCTGCTTCTCCCTCTCCCTCTCCCCTGGCCTGTGTTCCCTTACTTGCTGTCTCTCTCTTTCTGTCAAATAAATAAATAAAACCTTAAAAAAAATTAAGTTAGGACCATGGGCTGGGACCCTCCCATTATATGTGTTCATAATAGCTCATATAGGTATATAGCTCTTTATCCTGAAGGAAGAGAAAGTAGGGATGGAAGAGGGTTAGACTGCCTTGTTTATTGAAACTCAAATCACCTCCCATATCCCTGTTCCTCTAATGACAAAGTACAACTCAAATTGTGGCCACCATATGTTTAAAACATCAAAGATGTGGTTTTATCTCTTAATTCTTTCATGGGAGAGAGTCAGCATGGGAATGAGAATACAGTCATTATGTAGTTTCTGGGTGGAGAGGAACAAACACATGCTACTTGGATAGACATCCCAGTTTTATTTTCAATTGAGAAATATTTTAATTGCTTTTTTGATTGTAAAAATAATGGGCTCAAAAAATGTGCTCATTATTTTTAAAGAATTTTAAACAAAAGAGAGATGCAGAAAGTAGAAAGTAAAACACACACACAGCAAAAATCTCCCATCATCTAATCCTTTTTGATGAAATCATTGTTGATAATTAGTATGTACCTCCAGTCTTTTTTCTGTCTAAACATACTTTTGTGTTGATATTTTTAAAATGGGATTACTATCCTGTAATGTGCTTTTTTTAGTATTACTTTTTTTGTTGTTGTTTTTACTGAATATAGTATGAGTGTCCTTTGAGAAAGAGGAAAGAAGCCTCTGACATTTGACAGCTGGCTGAGCGCTCTCAGCTAGAACTTGAGGTTCTCTGTGAAATATAAACTATTTCATAGAACATCAACATCAGACAAAACCATTCTGTGACCATGATGGATCAAGACAGAAATAAGACAACCTATTCTCAGGCCTGAACACAAACAAAAACATGAACATTGTCTAAGACACCACAAAAATAACCAGACATTTTCCTTTCCTGCCTAATAACAGTGACTGCTGCTTCTTTATCAATTATAGATTTAGCCTTGCTTACCATCTTCCTTCTAGAAAAGATTTATTAAGATATACCTTCATGGAATTTCTCCATTGCTTGACAACATCCAAACCACAGCAAAGCCCTGCTTCCTTAAACCCTTCCTGAAACCATTTGACACAAGGCCAAATCCCTGATAAGTCATTTCTAACACCCTCTAACTGAGATGTCCTGCCATTTCCCATGGTGAGGTTCCCCTTCTCTAAAATGAGGAATAATCCCAACTTGTTCAACTACAGATGTGTGGCTGGTGGGCATTAGCTGGAGGGAGTTTGATGCTGATATTCACATAACTGTTCATTTATTTTTAAAAATCATTTTATGATATTGTATTACATGAACACACCATATTTTATGTAATTAAACATCTGTACTAATTAAGTGCTTCTAATGACAGTGCAATAAATACCTTTCTTTACATATTTTTGTACAATTGCCTAGTAATTCCCTTATTATAAATTACTAAAAATATAATTGCTGAGTCAAAGACTGTGCTCATTTTCATTTCATTTTAAACTATTTTTTAATAATATAAATGTGATACAGGATCATGGCAAACCATAAATCATCAAAAGTTTAAAAAAAAAGCCATAGGCGATACCACCTCACAGCTGTTAGAATGGCTATATTTTTTTAAAAGTTCAGATGTGCATAAATTTATAAACAAAAGACCTCTTTCCACAATCCTTCAGTACAACATTCCTTAGAGATTACCATGTATGTCCTTCTATAACATTCACCCAAATAAAAATTGGATAAAAATTGTGATAATGTATATGATCACACACACACATAAGTTTAGATATATATTCTTCTTTTGGTAAAAATGTTAGGTTATGTTTGTAATTAACTTTGACTCATATTGCAAAATTATCTGCCAACTTTACACTCCTACCAACAGTGTATGAGAATGTCTACTTTCAGCATGTAAATTTAACATTTAGAGTATTAAGAAGAAAAACCTATGGCCAAACTCAGTTCCACTTTCCTTATTTGTAAAAGTCAGCTAACAGTATCTTGCAAGGCTGTTTCAGACATTAAATGAGATAATATAAGGAGAAGTTCCATGCATTTTCTCGCACACAAAATGTGGATCCATAAATAATAACAATTGATATTATTATCATTTGGTTTATTTGCCACATTAAATTAGCATTGTGTAATGCTCCCCATTCCAGTCTTTAATGTTAAGAAATGTTAAGAAATGTTAGAAAATAAATCTAACTTTCAAACCTTAGGACTTGAATTACATTTTAATAGCAAGGGGCTAAGAAAATTTAAATGATGTGATTTGAGCTGGCTACAGTCTCTAGGAAAGAAAAATATCTTCCATATTATCTGGCTAATCAGTCCTCTGGCTACAATTTTCTATTGATTTCTCCCTTGGAGAATTTGAGAATATTCTAATACCCAGAACTTTGGCACACAAGCACTTGATAAATGTCTCCAGATTCTATCTTAAAGAGCAATAATGCAATTTGAGTGAAAATAAAGATGTGGCTGAGTGGAGGCTCTGAAGGATGAACGGGTAGATTTCACGGACCCATTTCCCTATTACAGAAAGAGATATTTATTGCCTGCAGCACAGCTGAGGGACTGCATTTGGAAATGCCATAGACAGTAGTCTGTGGCTGAGGTCCTGGGGCTCAGCCCAGGATAAGGCATTTGGCAGGTTCAGCCCGAGAATGGCAGGAAGCCTGCTTTCCAAACAGCAGCTGCAAAAAGAGACAGAGTTTGTTAAAACTTATTTGGCCTCATTTTCCTCTCTCCCTGCACCCTTTAGGCACTCTCCCAGGCACAGTGCTGTCTTTGTAATCCAGGGTAGGGGAGCAGGGGAGGGAAAGAAAGGAGGGGAAAAGGGAGGAAAGGGGGTAAGGAGAGGAAGAGAAGGAGAGAGTGGGGTGAGAAGAAGAGGAAAAATGCATCAGAAATTACTGGTACGGTGACTAACATAACCTAATAAAAAAAGAACACCACACAAAATAGATTGAGAAAGAGAAATGGGAGGAACCTGGAGAAAAGATTAGAATTCACTTCTAGACAATAAGAACCAGGCTTAGGGGATATATGGCACAAAGGAAATCTGGGGTCTTTCTGCATTGAGGCCTTTAATCTGAATCTCTGGATGATTATTGTTATTGTTATTATCATTATGATTTCCTTTATCAAAGTTGTATAGATCTAGTGTTTTAACTGTGATGACAAATGAAAATTTTAAATAGTAACTTTCCATTTTGTAAAAAAAAAAACTGCACAGAAATATTAAATAACTGTATTACTATTACTCCAGAAGTTGATGACCAAGGGGATATTAAGAAACAGATTCCCAGAACCCCAACCCAATGCTCCTTCTCCAATACTAGGCTTCTGATTAATTCTCTATGCTTCCCCATTTGTTTGGTGGATTGATCACATTATTATGGATGTCACTTAATTGACAGGAACAGCTTGATAAATTAGAGCTCAGCTTCCACAAACAGGTTGTATGTGTATGAGTTTGGATTTCATCATGTATTAGCTATGAAACCATAAACAAAGTACTTACCTCTCTGTCAGAGAGTTTCCTTATCCAAAATGAAAATATCCAAAATGGGAATAACCATAATGCCTAGCTAAAAAGGTTACTATGAAGATTAAACAAAATAATGCTCATGATGTGATTAGCATGGTTCCTGACACAGTGAAAACCCAAAAAATGTTGGGGGGGTGGTAGTTAAGCATTAGTGAATTACTGTCAGATTATATGGACAGGATTTCCCAGTTGCATAGTAGATCTTGAAAGAGTGTTTTCATGATCTCCACTACATTTTTGATGAAAAAAAAAAAGCAACTGAGATTTTTTTCTGGAGCTAGAGAGAAAAGTTGCTCTGAGAAAACATAAACCAGAGGGCAAACTTTGGTATTTATTTAGCTGAGGTTCCCAGGTCTCCGAAGATTATGGAGTGAGAAGTGCCATGAATTCTATACTTCACTAGGGCAACTCTGAGTCATTTAACGTCATGGAGAAAAACAAGCCCATCATATTAGTGGTTCTTTACCTTTAGGGAGAAATTCATCTTTTCAAGGCTCTGATGAAAGTCATGGAAAAGAATTCACAAACATGCAAAATTTTGCATCCAATTTTAAGAATTAAGCCCCTATGAAATGCCAAGCACACTTTGGCAGATGAAGAAAAGATAAAAGATGTAGGCAAAAACAGCGTTGCCTTTCTATACTTAAGATCTGCAGCAAAGTGGAGTTTTGATCCTATTCTCCCTGCTGACTTGCTGCTTTGGAGTGTCAGCATCTCCTTTAACCTATTTAACTGGTAAGTGTGCACATGAATATTAGGTCAGAAGTGGAGAAATAGGACAGAAGCAGGGGGAGGAGATATAGCAAATGTGTGGGCAAGAACCTAGAACCTTTATTATGCCTCCTCTGCTTTCTCACATGATGGGGAGACGGGGAACAAAGCTGGATGAATTTATAGGAACAAAGAAAGGTCTCTTCTAACCTTGTGATCTGTACTGAGAAAATCCAGTCTTGTCCCCATTTTCTATAAGGCATCAGTTGATCTTTATAGTTGTTAAGGCAGCAGATTATTATTAGTCCTATGGAAAATATTGAACCACAGCTGTTCTTAGGAATATCTTGCTGCTTAAGCTTAAATGTCACAAGGTATTTGATCATAGATAGATACCAACAGGGCAGTCAAAGTTCTCTAGCCTGGAAAGCAAAGGGCATAAAGAAATGACAGAGGTAGGCACAATACAGATCTGAGGATGCCACAGACAGAGAATACATTCTTTCTGAGAATGGTTATTTGGCCTTAGAATGTGGCTTGCAACCCTCGAATTGTTTCCTTACACTTATTCAGTTAAGGCAGGCATTTGCAGCCTTGGATTATAACATTTCCTTACCAATCATTGGATAAAGTTGCAAATAAGAGGGTTCCAGCACCTCTCTGGTAATAGAAGTTCTCACCCTCTCTTTCTCACACCTTGCCTCCCTATGAAAATAAATTAAGTGTCTCTGACTAGGGCTTCCCAAGGATCTGTTCAAAATAAAAGCAAAAAGAAAAAGTGTGACTCACTCTATTTTAAATATCTTTAAAATGTGACTGATTCATAGAATCAAAATACCCAATGTTGAAAGAATCTTTTAAAGTCACTTAGATTTAGCCACTTGAGGGAGAAGAATTATAGGCAGATTGAATAAAAAGACCAACGTAAATTTTTTTTTCTCTTTCCTTCATTCCTTTCTTCCTTTCTTTCTAGTAATGAGGTTTCATTGACTCAGGCACATTGTGTACACAGAATAACCAGAATTAAGCTGACAAAGTTACTGAGCAGAGACCTAACTCTAGCAAATAGATAAGGGTGGTTTATAATCACATACTAATCACCCATCATTACCTCTGTACACATGGATTTAAGATGGCCCTTGGGCTTGGTAGCCTCTTTTCTTTCGTTCCATACTTAGGACAAAATCTCTTTTGATCCAGACTCTACTCCTAAAATTCTGAATTAATGATGTCTGCGCAATGCAGGTTTTAACATGCATGGATTTCTGTCTCTATGTCCCCCTCACTTTGCTTTCAGCCCAGCCTGTCTCCTGATCTTCATCCATTTCTGGTGCTCCACTGCAAGTCTTCAACCTAGAAAACTTGTGCCCTCCTATGCAGAGATTTTCCAAAGGCTGTGTGGGGATGAATAGTTTCAAGGGAATACTTTTCCCTAAAACTTATCTCCTAAGAAAGTGTAACTGGTCGGCATTATGCCTATTGCCTCTCCATCTCTTCTTACCCAATTTTTTCTCTTTTCACAAAAGAAAGGCACAGCTCTCACCTATGATTTTTACTATCACAAGGTTAATCAGGTGGTTTCCAATTCTTTGCTTTCAATGAATTTGAAGGAGAATTTAATGAACACCTTCACGAACACAACATTAAAATGAGTTTGATGATAGATTATATGATTCTTGGCATATATCTTTACAAGTGTTCATAGCATTAAGTAACATTGCTATAAGAAAAACCAGAGAAGTGACAATGAACTGATGCATCATGTCTCATTCTAACAATAAGTAATTCTTATTCTCAATGCTGGAGCTAATTAAAAAAGAAAATCAACCCCAATTATCTCATTAAAAGATGCATTTCCAATAAAATTCTATTTAGTGTTTATTGAAATTTGTATTATGTGTATTTTGCGGTCAGTTATCTACTAATAGTTTAACACAGAAGAAATTTTTAACATTTTGACTTTATAGACTCAAAAAATTCTAATCTTTTTAAAATTTGAGTTTATATGCACATTTGTGTAGTACCTAAGCAAGTAGATCAATGAAAGCTTTCAAAAGAAAAAAGTATCACTTTAGGATAAAATTCTGTGGGAAAGTAGAATGGAAATGTGAGTTCAATGAGAAAAAGCAGTAAGGTAGAATTTTTTCACTATGTAAGAAAAACTTCTTCAAGTACATTGGTAAATAGACTTTGATGATCAAATCACTATGGTTTATAGGTCTGGGGTATGATACATTAAAAATACAGATGTAACATTTTCTTTTAAAATATGAGTAGTGACACCATACTAGAAATCATATCCTTTGTTTTAAACAAAATGAAAAATATTAGCTATCGACTCACAAATATGCAAGAAGGTAGCTTTTCAAAACAAAACATTTGAAGAAACAAAATGATTATGAGTCCTTTGCTCTTGAACCTTGCTACTCAAAGTGTAGTTTTGGACTCCATCAAGATCACCGGGGACCTTAGAACGACAGCTCTCGGGCCCTATCTGCTGAATGAGAATTATTTCACTAAGATTCCCGAGGGGTCCATATCCCACTAAAGTTTAAGAACTGCTACAGATTTCTTCATCTGGACCATGTCTCAAAGTTAAAGTATTATCCCCTTAAATGTCAACATTTCTTCCATTGTTGTCCATCCCAGAAAATTGCATCGGTTTTCAGTGAACCCTGGCTAGAAATCTCAGAATCATCCCTGAAGCTTCCTCCTTACATACTTAACTCCATCACTCTTCACATCCAATCAGTAAAGATCCAATCAGTAAAGATTTGCTTTCTTCATTAGTCAAAGTGAACCAGGCAATGAGGATAGAAAATTAAATAAGATCTAGTCCAGCCTGCCTTGAGCATCTGTCTTCCAGTGCCCTTTCTGGTGGACGGCCTCTAACAGGATCCCTACCGGTCGCTGCCTCCTGGTCTTCACACCTTTCTATAATCTACTCCTCTCGAGTGTGTGTAGGGGTGCATCTGTGACTTGCTTCTAACCAATACAATAAAATAGGTCGCTCCCATGATTATGTTGTATAAGACTAGCAGTCTTGCTCTGGAGTCTATCTCCGTATTACTGGTCTTGGAGACATGAGCTGAAAGGTTGTAAACTGCATACAGAGAAGGCCACATGGCACGGAGGGAGGGACAGGAGGGAGGGACAAGGGAGGCTTCTAAGAGCTGAGAGAAGCCTCTGGCTGATAGCCAACAAAAAATACTGAAGCTCTCAGAACTATAGCTGCAAACATAAATAAATACAAATATTCTGCCAATAACCTGAGAGAGGTTAAAGAAGATTCCTCTCCACTCCAACCTCCAGAAGAGAATGCAACGCAGCCAACGCCTTGAGTGCAGTCTTTGAGAGACCCTGAACCCAACTAGAAGAGAACCCAGTCAAGCCATTCGTGGGCTTGGGATGTGAGGTAACACACAGAAACTGTGCAACACTACATGTGTGTTGCTGTAAGCCACCAAATCTGTGATAATTTATTATGCATTACAGAAAACCTTTCCTGCTCTGATAATGCCTTAGCTGGCCAGGTATGAAAAGACCCTCCTCATTGCCTTTCTGCAGAGTCTCTCTCCCCTCTTCATCAAGGTGTGACAGTGCTAGCAGAGTAACTGAAAAATAAACCTCACCCTGTGAAATCCATGCGTAGAACACCTGAAGGCCTAGGAAAAAATGCTTAGCATATCATAAGTTTTCAACAAATATGTGTTGAATGGAAGACAATATAAAAGCAGTAAAAAGCTACCTGTATATAACACGATCTTAAGCAAAAGATGAATCCATTCTAAAAGACACAGCACAGGCCCTCAAGATGCAACAAGTGTATGTAGCAAGGCAGATAATGAGGCTGAGGTAGCGGCTATCCTGCTTTAATTTTGGCTTTGTAGCTATTCTTTGCCTTCTTAGGAAAGTCATCTCTCATACTTAGCTGTCCTTTTCTTTAATAACAAAAATGGGGGGGCGCCTGGGGGGCTCAGTGGGTTAAGCCTCTGCCTTCGGCTCAGGTCATGATGTCAGGGTTCTGAGATCAAGCCCTGCATCGGGCTCTCTACTCAGCAGGGAGCCTGCTTCCTCTTTTCTCTCTGCCTGCCTCTCTGCCTACTTGTGATCTCTCTCTCTCTAATAAATAAATAAAATCTTAAAAAAAAAAAAAACAAAAATAGCTAATTTTCTGTAAGTGCCTAATTTATGCATTTTAAAACCATGTTCTATTTCCAACTGCAGGGAGAAAGGGACTTTCTATTCACTAAATACCAGATTGCCTACTGTACATTTCATGGCTCCCACTGAAATTTGGGGATTCAGCACATGCCCAGCATACACATACCCCAGAGACATACTTCCTCCCATCAAAGTAACTTTCACATTTCCCTCTGTTTTTGCTTTATTCATTCACAGAGAGCTCTGAGTGTTGCCAAGTTCAAAATGTGTTGCTAACACACAAACTTGCCCTGGGATAAGAAGCAGGAATCAAAGGCAACTTGCTAATGGTTTCGTTACTGACTCATTCATCAACCTTGGAAGCCATTGGGGCACTTTACCTCTTGGTTTCTCCAAATGGTAATTAGAAAAAACTGTAACAGTGGATGTTCTGTGCAGGGATATGTTCTTATTTGTTCCCATTGTGACAATGCAACACCGGGCAGTAGCTACCAAGCCTCACCTCCTGTTTTAGCTCTGTCCAGTCCATGATGCACACCAATACCAGGCTAACTTTCACATACCACACCTCTCATCTGTCTGTCTTTACACCCACACTGAAGTCTGTCATTGACTCCCGAGGCATTAAGACTCCTTTCTAACTGTTCAATGAGAACAGATGCTTTAGGTTCTGGCCTTATACTTCTGCTGACACTCTCTGCCTACCATGCATATTCCCTGTACCTCAGCTACCTGGCTCACTAGTTAACCCATGTCTTCCCATCCTCCCCCAATTTTTTCAATTTTTATTTTATTTTATTTATTTCTTATTTTATTTTATTTTATTTTTTATTTATTTTTGCTGCCTTGTTGGCAGGTTTTGAATGAAGTCCCCTGATGTTTCTGCTGACTGCAATTTTCCCCATCCTTTAAAGCCTTTGAGATACCTTTCTCGGCACCATGTTCCTAAACAAAAGTAATCTCCCTATCCCCTAGTTCCTGTGATTGTGTACTTGCCCTTTTTGAGGTCCCTGTTTTCTCCCCTCAACCCCCCAATCCAAGTTAGTCTATTGAGACACTTGTTTATAGTCACTGGGTTGCATTAACTGTGTCCCACATGATAGCTTACAAAAACAGATATTTAATTTGTTTATCAAATAATAATAATGGCTAACATTTGTTGAGTGTCTTATACAAGAGTTTATGCTAAGCATACTACATGCATTACCTTATTTTCTCTTCATTATAACCCAAAGAGGTAATGTTATTAGCTCTACTTTACAAACAGGAAACTGAGGTTCTAAAAAGTTCTAAACTAGCACAGGGTCACAGTCACATAGTTTTTAAGTGACCAACTCAAGATATGATTAGAGATTTGTATGACTATACTTCCTTTTTACTGAACTCTGTTGACTTAGATATGTTTGGAGGCTTAAAACAGAACTTCTGAAAGCCCCTGAATTTCTCCTGAAGAAAATGATAAGGACCACATCATTTGTTAACAAATTTAATTATTTTTCCAGACAATCTCATTCAATGCTAGTCAGAGTGTATAATGGTATAATCCCCTTTCAGTACATTTGGATATTATTTTCAAATTTTTCAATGTACGTCTGATTCGATTAAGTTAGGATCTCATTTGAGGGTATGTAATAGAGGGGAAAATGTAGCAGCTTAAACAAGATAGAAATTTAGTTCTCTTTATGTAAATGAAATCTAGAGGGAGCCCTCCAAGGCTACCATGGTGGCTTTAAGTTATCAGACACCCAGGCTTCTTCAGTCTTGCTACTCTCTTGTGTCCTTAGCACTCATGATCCAAGAGGATACTTAACTCTAGCCAGCATAAAAGAGGAAGGACAAAAGAAAGTTTGCTTTTTTCTTAGTAAAGAGACTTCTTAAAGGAATTATATGGCACTTGAGCTCATATTTAATTAATTAAAAGTCACAGAGCCATACATAGCTGCACTCAAGGCTGGGCAATGTAGTCTTTAGTTGGCTGCCCTGCTGCCAGGAGTAAATGTCAAGCTATTTTATTAAAGAAATAGGGAATCATGGATATTTAGAGGCAACTAGCAATCTTTGCCCTGTATCCAAATAGGATTTCCACTTCTAGAAACTAGTTACACAGATATCAAAGACTTACACATAAGATATTTAGCACAGCACTTTTTGAAACAATCAAACATAAGAAATAATTCCAAAATCTTTAAAGATTTGGATAAAAGAAATACCAATACAGCATACCAATATAGTATGATAATGCTCCATGTATAGACATGGTTGAAATATATCACTAAGTGAAAAGCAACTTGGGAAACAGAGTAGAGCATGATCAATTTTTTTTCTTAATTTATTTTTTAATTAACATATAATGTATTATTTACCCCAGGGTACATGTCTGTGAATCGTCAGGCCTACACATTTCACAGCGCTCACCATAGCACATACCCTCCCCAATGTCCACAACCCAGCCACCCTATCCCTACCCGCCCCCCGCCTCCCAGCCACCCTCAGTTCATTTGTGAGTTTAGGAGTCTCTTATGGTTTGTCTCCTTCCCCATCCCATCCTGTTTCATTACTCTCCCCCACCCCCCAACGACTCCCCATCCTGCCTCTCAAATTCTTCATATCAGAGAGAGAGCATGATCGAATTTTTTAATAAATATATATGAATAAAAATAGCTCATGTTTTGTTTTACTTTATATACATCTGTATTGTTTTTAAACATTTTCACCCATGAATATGTATTACCTTTACAATCACTTATTTTTAAGTTAAAATTTTCTTTACAAAAAAATTCTTAACTTTAGCATCATTTATACCCCTTAATATAATTTTCTTTGTCTTTCCTCCTGCTTCTGTCTTATTTCTTAATTCAGAGGAGCAGCCTTATAATGCTTCCCACTTGAGACTCTCATGAGATTGCTTTTTAACCACTCTTCAGGAGTTACTCCTGAGTTTACCACTGACTCCTCTTCCCTGAGACTGCCTGTCCCCTTAGGCCATTTTAATGCAGGCCCAGAAAACACTTAGATCTACAGTTCCATAGTGGAATTTCATTATCAGGGAAGTTTGGGAAATGCTGAGTTAGAGTAAAATAGATTTCCTTTCTACAGAATATTTTAGAGCCTTTAATAGTGAAAGAGTATTGTCAATCTATAAAAAAGGAATATGCAGTGATATGCAGTATTTAGCAAGAAGGAACCCCCATCATGTAGTGTTCAACTTTCAGTAAATTCTGTTCCAGGAAAAAAACAAAAAAAACAGGCAAATCACCCCAAACACACAGGCTCTTAGTGGTCCAACCTTGTCAACCTTTCTATCTCCCAGCATCAGCTCACCATTCCTTTCGCTCAACTTCACAAACCCCTGGAGGTTTTCCAGATACACTAATTTCTTGTCCAACCTTCCTACACTTTGAGCTTGACAAATTTCTGCTTTTCCTTCATCCCCCTACTCACAATTTAGCTCCTCCGGGAAGCCTTTCTTACTATCTTCTCACCTCTCCCACCTGCTACATTTCCCATAGTTTCTGTACTTTGACCATAATACTTGCTCCTCTGTATGTAATATCTAAATCAACCATTAGAATGCAAATCCCTTTACTATGAGGGCTTATCCAAACTCAGAGAAAGAGAGTAGAATGGTGGTGCTTTTTGTTTTTTGTTTTTTTACCATCGGGCAGGAGGATGGGGAAATGAGAAAATGTTGATCAAAGGGTACAAACTAAAAGTTCTGTGATGAAAAATGTATACTGGGGATCTTATAACATGATCCTTATAGTTAATAATACCATGTATTGTTGAAATTACTAAAAGGGTGAATCTTAAATGCTCTCAGGACAAAAAGAAATAGTAATTATATGATGTGATGGATGTTTAGGGAACCCTATGGTGGTGATCATTTTGCAATATATAAGTGTATCAAATCAACAACATGTTGTACACTTCCAATTTATACAATGTTATATGTCAATTATGTCTCCATAAAGCTGGAAAAAAATATGAACAGAAAACTTGATATCAATAAACACATCCTAGCAATGGAGAAAAAATAAAATATCTAATAAAAAATATTTTATGTCATAATACAAAAGCTTACGTATCATTTTCTTGTGAACAGTTTTGGATGAATATGGATGCAATGATAACATATAATGTCTTTCTTTAGAATAAATTACACAATGCAAAGTACTAACCATTACAGATTCACAGCAAGCTATTGGGGATTCTCAAATAAGCAACAAAAAAGAGAAATACCTTACTGTTTTCCAACTAGTTGAAAAATTACTTAAAAAATAAGAAATTCAAGAGTTCTTTACATGAAGGAAGTTTCATGACTGAAAAAACACTTTAAAAATGAATTTCAAATGGCTATCATGAAATAAAAATATTATCTCTAGTTTGAGTTGAATACTTATTTCTCAAAATCATAAGTAATTTGCTCAATTTTTCCAATTAGGGCATAAAATATGTATTATTCACATTGATATAAAGGTCCTGTCAGCAAAAATGTAGGTTGTAGTTATGGACTTAACTGTTTCTCCTAAAAAGGTATGTTGGTGGGAATGCAAGCTGGTACAGCCACTCTGGAAAACAATATGGAGTTTCCTCAAAAAGTTGAAAATAGAGCTACCCTACGACCCAGCAACCCAGCAATTGCACTATTGGGTATTTACCCTAAAGATACAAACGCCTTGATCCAAAGGGGCACGTGAACCCTAATGTTTATAGCAGCAATGTCCACAATAGCCAAACTATGGAAAGACCCTAGATGTCCATCAACAGATGAATGGATAAAGAAGAGGTGGTATATATATACAATAGAATACTATGCAGCCGTCAAGAGAAACAAAATCTGGCCATTTGCAATGATGTGGATGGAACTGGAGGGTATCATGCTAAGCGAAATAAGTCAGTCAGAGAAAGACAATTACCATATGATCTC
>CM053603.1:36832558-36868220 GCA_028646535.1 Procyon lotor
GGGGCGGGTAGGGATAGGGTGGCTGGGTTGTGGACATTGGGGAGGGTATGTGCTATGGTAAGTTCTGTGAAATGTGTAAGCCTGACGATTCACAGACATGTACCCTGGGGCAAATAATACATTATATGTTAATAAAAAAAAAAAAAGAACAACTAAAGTGTTAACATTTACTGTTAGCACTTTGTGTAACAGAGACCTTTAAAGGAGAGCTGAGTTAAATAAATCACAATGGTATCCTTTTTTTTTCCATATTTGAATGTGTATAAATATTTGAATATGTATTTAAGAATTTTTGTTTTTTTATTTTTTAATTTTTATTAACATATAATGTACTATTTGCCCCAGAGTACATGTCTATGAATCATCAGGCTTACACATTTCACAGCACTTAACATAGCACATACCCTCCCCAATGTCCACAACCCAGCCACCCTATCCCTACCCCCCGCCTCCCAGCCACCCTTAGTTTGTTTCGTGAGTCCAGGAGTCTCCCCCTCCCTTCCTGTTTCATTTCTCTCCCCCACCCCCCCAAACTCCGGCCTTGCCTCTCAAATTCTTCATATCAGAGAGATCATAATCACAATGGTATCCTTAAAAAAAAAAAAAAAAGGTATGTTGAAGTCTTAATCCCCAGTACCTGTGAATGTGACCTTATTTGGAAATAGGGTCTTCCCAGATATAATCAAATTAAGATGAGGTCATACTTGCAAGGGTGGGCTCTGATCCAAGATGGCTTGTGTCCTTCCAAGAGGAGGAGAGACACAGACACACAGGGAGAATGCCATGTGAACACAGATGCAGAGACGGGAGTGATTCGCCTACAAGTCCAGGAACGTCAAGGGTTATTGCAGCACCAGAAGCTAAGAGAAAGGCATGGCACAGATTCTCTGCTCTGGAGCCTTCAGAGAGAGAGCACTACCCTGCTGACACTTTAATTTCAAATTTCTGGTCTCCAGAACTATAAGAGAATAAACTCTTACTGTTTTAAGTCACCAGGTTTGAGGCACTTTGCTACAGCAGCCTAGGAAACTGACACAGAAGTTTATTATTCCATATACTTCATTTAAGCCAGTGGCTCTCAGACTGATCTCAGGTTCCATTTCTCTAGCATTTAATTTTGTAGATCTGGGGTAAAGTCCAGAAATGGGTGTGGTTAATAAGTTCCCCTGATAATTCCAATAATGATGGATCACACACACACACAATTTTTTTTTTCATTCCAATTTCCAAGGTGTTTTTCTTTTTCTCTGGCTTTTATCAGAAGCCAGATACTTTCTCCTGTATTTTTCCACAAGAGTTCTGGAGAACAAAAAGCAAACACGTGAGTTTAATTCAACACTAACTCAAAATGGCCAAAAAGTAATTTTAATGATAAAGCAATGCTAGCTGAGCTAAAATACCACACGCCAAATTGTAGGCCAGAGGGAAAAGAGTTAGCCAAAAAAACTCCCATTATATAGATTATATAGGGGGAATAATGGAAATTCTGACAGATTCTTATCTTGCACCAAAACAAGCAGGTGTTGCAACAATGCAAACGATATGTGTTGCCAAAAGCATTTCCCTTTTGTTAAGGTGGTTCATTTTGAAAGTTTTAGTGTGTCCCATTGCTTACAGAACATCTGCAGCACAGCTGACGGGAAAGTGGAGGGCACCCGGGGCTCATCCATTGTGCTGCTCTGACTAATCCCTGACTTTGAAGCCCAAACCTTGACTTAGCAGCCTGGGCTTAGAACTTGGCCTGCGTCAAGTTCTCTGCCTGAAACTTGTCCAACTGATCAAATTCTTAAGAATATAAGAACCACGTTTAGCTGAAGTTCATTAAAGCTCAGTGTCAGTGCTCTAGGGACCTGGATCTCGGGATCAGTTGACATCACCATCTGAACCAACAGGTAAATTAGTCTTGATAAATAAATCACAGAATTTGGAGTCTAGAACCCACCTTAGCCAGCTCTACTTCGTGTGGGAGTAGGCCCAACTTATTTAACTTCTCTGCACCTCAGCAGTCCCATCTACAAAACGGTGATAATAATTACTAATCTCCCAAGGGCTACTTGGAGATTGAATAAAGTTGTCTATGAAAAATTATCCATATAGTATTAGTTAATATAGGGAGGTAGCCACATATATTTTCTTTGGCCATAGGCTGTATCTTTAGCCCTAGATGCCTGCTTCACACTGTGAGTCAAACACCAGATAAGAGACTGTGAATCTACCTGCACAACCTACCACCGCTATTGTTCCCAAAAGAGCTTGTGCTGTTGCTAGCGGATGCATCATGGATCACAGTGGGTACTTTGGACAGTAGAAACCCTCCGTAATCATCCATTGTGACAAAACGGGTAGTTTATCAGTTAATAAAAAATATTGATGAAATTGGAAAATTCTTAAAAATTATGCAAACATACCTTAAATTTTATTTTAACTTAAAATATATAAATTGGATCCATTCCTAAGCTTTTGATGTAGGCCAAGTTTTGTTGCTGTGATTGACTTTAAATTGATCTAATGATCAGAGTTCATAGTCTCGCTCTTGCATAAACCACTCAAACAGTGCATTGTCTACTAGGATTTCCAGGTTTGCTTTTTATAAAGCAGAATGAGAATGTGCATACTTTTGTGAAACCATCTGAATGCAGACTCTTTCTAGTTTTATGATCCCCTCCACCCCCAGGACTTTCAGAATTGTTGGGCCCACATGTAATTCAATAGCACTTTCAGCAAACTTACTCTTTCCAAAATATTTATGGAACCAACAACTCTCTTTTTGTACTTATATTAAATCAGTCATGAAACATTTAATTGAAATATGTGATTACATAACAATAGAACTGGCACAAACAGATATGGGCAGCAACACAACTGACTCTTGGCAAGTAGGCAACTGCAGTAGTGGGAACAGAAGAACTAGGAGGAAACAGAGAACAGCCCACCAGTTGGGAGCTATCCACATTCTCAAGGCATTAGGCAATAAGTTTTACATAAGGTATAGAAAGCACTGATTAATCAAATAATGAGTAGGAGGAGACTGGTTAACAGTTTCTGGTGTAGCAGTTTGTCTAATAGAGAAGCTCTAAACTACTAACAAAGACAGACTCTGGAGCCAGCAAAATCATGATTTTGCAGTCTTGTTGCAGGTCTGGGAACTACTCTCACAGGGTAGGCAGCTCTAGGGTTCTATAGCTCTAGGGTTCTTGTAAGTTCTACTTTAAGAAAGAGCTCGTTTCATCAGTTCCTTGAATATTCAGACACTCAGTTCCCGATGAAGCCTCTGTACATCTTGAGCCAGGAAGGAAGAAAGCCCTTAAGCATCCTTAAAAAAAAGAAGTCTCAGAGTGTCAGACTATCAGCACTGGCAGACAGCTGAACCTCTCTTCCTTGATTGAAGACTTTGCTGGAGGCCCCTGGAGGAAACCCCCTTGCTTTAGGTCAGAGCACTCACTCTAACTCAGAGCTGACTAGTGCTCTCAGGACAGCTTCTTCAATAAGCAAACATCACCAGAATCAATGACGAGAGCAGTGGCAACTAACAGCTATACAGCTCTTTCCCATGATCGGGTATGACACTAAGTTCTGTACAGACATTTGCTTATCTATGCTTTACAGTATCTCTGTGAAAATATCCTGTTAGCCGCATCTCACAGACAAGAACAGCGAGTATCAGGAAGTTGAAATCTTACACACAGCTCATAAAAAGAAGAGCTTGGATTTAAACCCAGTTTGTCTTAAAATAGGATAAGGTCTTTAATCAAAGGACAGAATAAAGACTGGAGAAGGGGACTTTTTTTTTTTTTTAAAGATTTTATTTATTTATTTGACACAGAGAGAGAGATCACAAGTAGGCAGAGAGGCAGGCAGAGAGAGGGGGAAGCAGGCTCCCTGCTGAGCAGAGAGCCCAATGCGGTGCTCGATCCCAGGACTCTGAGATCATGACCTGACCGAAGGCAGAGGCTTTAACCCACTGAGCCACCCAGGTGCCCCGAGAAGGGGACTTTTCATGCATGTGCTGATTTACAGGAGCATGTTGGGATTTTAAAAATAACAGTTGTGTATATTTAAATGGCGTTCCTTAAGGTAGAGAGAAGCTTAAACTTCCAAATTGCCAATGCAGATGATACAAAAAGGCTTTAGAGAGGTTATATTGGGGAGACGGTGGTCAATATCAGTTTCTGGGTAAGTAAAGGTGGGCTAATCTATTTGGGATGATGATGACATAATGGAAGACGAAGATATAAGAAAAGAAAGTAGTGGGGAAGTCATTGTTCAATATTAGGCAGACAATGAGCCCTTCCAATTTATTTTTTTTTCCAGTTCTGCCTGAGATAACCTCATTATAAAATATTGCCCTAAGATATCACCTACATGGCAGGCCAAACCTTGGCCACTAAGCATTTATTAGCATATAGTACATCTCTCCCATTATGATCTACAGGGCGAACACCTGTTCCCTGGCCCACACCAATGGGTAAGTTAGAATTCTTTAGAACATGTTAGGCCCTATTTAAAGAAAATTCATACATATACCATATCACTGGTTAAGTTAGAATGCTTTAGAACATGTTAGGCCCTATTTAAAGAAAATTCATACATATACCATATCACTTTCTTTCTCCAACATCCCAATGGGATATTGAGAGACAGGATATTAAATTAGCATCTCAACGTCAGCAAAGACAAGATTCACTCAAATTCACAAAGACTTATAGATATTAGAACCAGTTATTTTCTGTAAGTTCTCTCTTGGTTGAGACTAAGACAAGAGGGCATAACAGGAGTTAAAAAAAAACAAAAACTGACCCAAATCGAATATTTCTTGCTAATATTCTTCAAAACCAAAAAAACTAGACCTGAATAATCAAGATATGAACATGTTAATATTTTGAGATGTTGGTTCAAAGGTATAGTTTAGAAATTTAGTCTCATTATCATTCATTCATTCAACACATGTCTATGACACCTCTATTGTGTACCATTGGAAATGAGAGACATTAGGCACAAAGTGGCAAATAAAAGTACAAGATCCCTACCGGTAATCTCTTAGCTATCTTCTCTGTAGTATTGGGCTTGTACTAAGAGGTCAAATTCTCTAAGGCAGGTCCATGGGCAGCCTGTAAGGCATCCATTAACCTCTTGAAAGTTCAGACAGAACTTTGGTTATTTGTGTGTTTATTTTTCTAAGGAATGGGTTCATAGCTTTTATTCATTTCTCTAGTTCTTAACTTTAAAAGTTAACAACCAATAGTAAAAGAACCATGACTGAAATCAAGTAATAAGGAGTTATTACTAATGAAGACCCATACTCCTCCCCTCCATGCCTCTCCATTCCATCTCAATTTCTGGTTACATTTTGATAAATCCCAGTAGCTACTAGAATGTAATGGTGTGATATTTACCTTGTAATCACTAAAGAACTATGTATAAATAATAGTTAATGTTATGGTCATTACTACTCAATTTGTAGGTTTCTTCTTCTAACAGTTTCAAACAAAGACAAATATTTAATGACCAGCCACTGTGTTCCAAAGACACTACCTTACAACACAGGTCATTTGTGACAGGAGGAAAGAGTGACTCAGCACTCAAACTACAACAGTGGTCAATTAGTTTGATCTGCTTTCCATTTTATGTCTTTCTTTTCTTCCATCCTGTGTGCATATCCTTTTTAAAAATAAAAAAAATACTGGAAAACCTGGGGTTTCTGAGGGATTTCTTCAAATGGCGATTAATTCTGGATGCTTTAAAATGGTATCATATGTGCAGCCTGAGGCTAAATGGGACCAAGTGGATTTTATGAATATAATAAATAAATAAAAATGTGTTTCTACAGAGCTGGAAATAGACACTTAGGTTTCAAAACCTTTTTAGGAATTAAGAGCAATTAATGTTTTTCATCATAAGAACCCTGGTCACAGTGTACAGACTGCATCCTGAATTGTACAATGGTTGGTTGGATTTTATTCTCCTCCTCCTTCATTTGGTATACACTACAGTAAGAAACCTGAAGAATTTAAGCAAGTACTGTCAGACAATTGTAGCCTTTGAAGACTGACACCAATAGCTTCCTTCTCCCCTCCTCATTCTCTCGCTCTCTCTCTTTCTCTTTGCTTTCCCCTGCTTACATTTCCAGACTGCTTCTCCTTTAAAGATGACTTATTTTTTTAAACAATTGCACTTATTTTGACTAGTCTGGCTTTTCTAAGACAGTTTAGTTATATTGATTGCAAAAGCATCCGGAAATCATCTATTTGTTTCCTCTACCCCAGCACATGCTCTATGAATTCATCTTCTGCTTATGAAAGAAATAAACATCCCACAGGAATCCTCTGTTTTCAAAGTCAGGTAGGTGTGTAATATCTCTAGGTTTTTCAGGATCTGAAGCAAAGTATATCTAGAGAAAGTGTTCCTGTCTTCTGTTGCTGTTAAATTCAAAGGTAACACGATGATTTGGCTTTGCAGAACATGAGGCTCTCCCTTCCTTTGACAGCTCTAGTAATAGTGCCTGGGTTAGAAGTCAGATCTTCAGAATGTGGAAACCAAATTCCATATAATCCGCTTACAGGGGAAGCAAATTAAAAGCTATTTTTGTTATTTTTTGAGCCCAACACATGGTCTCTTCCACAAATGAAATTTGACACTCAATCCATCCCTACCAATGACCTGAGGAATGTCAGTCTGCCAAGAAGCTTAAAATTTGCTAACAAGTCCACATGAGCAATGGGCTGTCGAATCCAAATGTAAGATTTCTAAACGGCTTACGCTTTCTAAACAAAATCTGTTTTCTACTTTCCGCTGGTAAGTAATTTCCCTGCAAATCACTTAAGCATTCAAGTTTACTGCATTATCTCAAAACGGCATTAACTTTCAGCGTCTCTCTCTGTCATTAAATATTACAAAGTCAAGTCTAAGCCAAAAAGCTTAAGTCTGTCTGGAAGCAACTCTGTCGAGAGGCCATTTGTTGTTGTTGTTGTTACACCCTCTCTTGGAGGAGGAAGCAGGTGATGCTCTAGTCTCCCTCTCGATGGCTTGTCTGTAAGAACACTGCACAGGTTGTATTGCTACAAACCATACCAGCCACTAGAAATATGAAAGGGGAGTTGGATTCTTTAAGCCAAGTGGAAAATTACCTGGAGACATTAAAGACTTACTCTCTCTTACGCATTAGATATTTACTAATAGGCAAATGTTTCTAACTGATATAGCTTAATGGTTAAAAGTGCAGATTTTCCCATCAAACAAAATGCATTCAAACTTCATTAGGTGGCTGTGTGGCCTTGGACAGATTACTAAACCTTGCTGTGCACAGTCTTCTATTTGATGCTGTGAAGTTAAGAATAGTATCTCTCCCACAGTCATTGTGAGGACGAAGTTATGTAATGCTATAACCCCCTCCTTCTTGGACTGTCTTTGGAAACTGGATATTCTCCAGCTTTATTACACTGAGCTCGAGATCCTTCCATATCTGGCTTCTGCCCATAAAAAGTGAGGTGCAGAAAAGACTTCTTACACACCCAGAAAAGCTGTCAGCCCAAGCATTTCCCTAAATGGAAATTATTTCCTCCTCAAAAGGAATTCTACTTTCAGCCTTAAAACGGAATAAGTAAAAGCATCAAGGGCATTGAATAGCCTGTGTTAAGTTCTTAGCAAATGTGAACTGAATCTGAGACTGTAGCTGGCCCACTTTTGTTTCTTCAAATTCTTGGTATAAAATCTTTTTGCCATTATTCAAATAATCAGTCATCTGGCTGTCTACTACCTCCTGCTTTTCTGTAGGGAGATGCTCTTTACTCTGCCTCAGACCTTTTTCTGGTCATGGTATCTCTGTTATATGTTGGATTTTCTGTTTCCTGCAGATTCTACTGACAGGAATCATAGAAACAGAAAGGAAGAAAGAGGAGCAGAGGATATGAGTAGGAATCCAGGAATCTACTCTGCTGATGGGCAGCTTGACATCAAAGAGGTGCCAGATCTCTCTGGTATTCAGACCATATACAAACCTCTGGAAGGATCAACAGCATGGCCAATATTTTTGCCTTCTTTATTTATCCATGAATTAATATGATAATACCTGGATCCCAAAGGTAGTCTGTGTCTCTTCCCTGCAGCAAAAAGAACCTACCTCACATGTTTCACATTGGACTGAGCATTTTGTCCTCATCACATACACAGATGACTCTGAGGGAGCACCAGCAGGCCATACCTGCACTTATTCCTTAGAAGGCAGGAGGCAGGGAAGGATGCAGTTGTCTTCAGTTGTGAGCACACACCCGGGCTCCTATCAGAGGACCAGCAGAGAATGTCAGCTAGCATACATCCTTTCTTAAAACCCATTATTGCCCTATCGTGTCTCCAAATGGAAACAAGAAATAAGGAGGGGAAAGTCAGGAGCAAAACTAATTGATACAGTCCTTGGGGGGTTCTCCTGCTTGTGGGAATGTACTGCCCCTCAGTCCCAAGGAACAGTCCCCAGACCAAATTAGCAGGGACTGTCCTGAGCTGCCTCAGAACCCAGAGATCCCTGCACGTTGATGAAAGAGCTCTCCTGCCCTATTCTGAGTGAATTCTTGGGCACCTGGAAGAGTGAGCTTAGCTTTCACTCATCAACTCTTTGACCTCCTCAGCCATTAACCATACCTTTCTGACCCTTAAACCAACTGCTAATATGTTAGCCTTAGCATATGCCTGAAAACCCTACAACCCAGCTGCACACCAGGATTCAGAGCTCATAACTGTGTTTGGCATATGCTACCTACTCGGGTCCCTCTATGCTTCCCATCTCAACCCTAAAAGAGGGTGATATTCCACTTAACTGCTACTCTTGATATTCCTCAGCTATAGATCATACCCCCAGCTACAGTTCGTATCCCCAAACAACTCTGGAACCTATAATCAACAGAATCTGAAATTTTTACATTACTGTACAAGGAATCAGAAAATCCAAGCTTTGGTCCTGGACCCATTTTAATATGATCTTGGCAAGAGTTTCTTGATGTATTCGTTTGCTAGGGCCACCATAACGAAATGCCACCCCCTGGATGGCTTCAAGAATGTAAATTTATTGTCTCACAGTTCTGTAGGCTAGAAATTCAAGATCAAGGTGCCAGCAGGGTTGGCTCTTTCTGAGACCTCTAAGAGAGAGGGATGTTCCAGGTCTCTCCTCTAGCTTCAAGAAGCCTCAGGAGTTCCTTAGCTTATAGATGGTAATCTTCTCCCTGCATCTCCTTACATTATTTCCTTCTATGTGTGTTCACGTTCAGTTTTTCCCTTTTTATAAGGACACCAGTTGTATTAACTTAGGGGCCCACCTCCTCCAGTGCAACCTCATCTTAACCAATTACATCTGCAATGACTAAATAAGATCACATTCTGAGGTACTGGGGGTTAGGACTTCAGTATGTGAACTTGGCTGGGGGGTAGAAACCTCATGCAACCCACAGGAGCTGGTAATCCCTGCTTATCTACTTGCCAAGTTGATGTAAGCGATAATGAATATAAAAGCATTTTGCAAACTATAAAGTAATGCACAAACATAAGAAATAATTAGGACTTCAAATACCTGTTGGAATTTGTTTCTTGAGACTTACAGAACGTGACCATCCTAATGATTATCCTGTCATAAGAACTGACTAAAAGTGGCCGTGCTACTTCTATAAAACTGAAGTTATTTTTCTGCAAGTGCTGTTTCCTTCTCATTTATTGATTTGCATAAAATGCCATTTAATGGCTTAAGTATTTATATTATGTGAACTCCAGTAGTAGTTTAATTTCCACGAAATAAAAAGGTGCATTATCTCTTACTGCAGACAGAGTCCTTTTTTTCCAAGCCATTTACATTTCCATCTCCGCAAGACAGAACTTATGTAAACGGATTAGTACCATGGAAACAAAATATAGTCCTTGAAGGGGAAAATTTGACTGAAAAAAGGGCCTATACTCTGAAACTTCCTCCAAAGACTAAATTGATAGAGAAACACTTGAAAATCAAACTAGCTGAAATGACAGAGATTCCCTTATACCCGGAAGGAAGAAAGAGACAGGAAGTTTTCTGATTGCATTTCAGTGCCTACACAAGATGTTAGTATTGGGCCCATCTTCTGCCAGGGGAGGGAATGACAATAATCAACAGTTGTTTGCAAAGAAAGTTGCTATAGAAATTTTTGAGACTTTTGAAAATTATTTTTTTTTAAAGATTTTATTTATTTGACAGAGAGAAACACAGCGAGAGAGGGAACACAAGCAGAGGGGATGGTAGCAGGAGAAGCAGGCTTCCCGCCAAGGAGAGAGCCCGATGGGGGGCTCCATCCCAGGATCCTGGGATCATGACCTGAGCTGAAGGCAGACGCTTAACTACTGAGCCACCCAGGTGCCCCGAAAATTATTTTTTAATGACATGGCATATTAGTTTCCTGTGGCTGCTGTAACAGGTTACAACTAACTTGTTGGCTTAAAACAATAATCTCACAGTTCTGGAGGCTACCAGTCCAAAATCTGGCGGGTCCATGCTATCTCCAGGGGCTCTAGGGAAAAATCCATTTCCTGCCTCTTCTAGCTCCTAGTGGCTGCCCTAGCATTCCTAGATTTGTGGTGGCATCACTCCAATACTGGCCTCTGTCCTCACATTGCTTCATCCTCTATGTGACTATGTCTGCTCCTTGGCCTGAAATCTCCCTCTCCTTCGTCTTATAAGGACACTTATGATGGCATTCAGTGCCAAAGGAGTAATCTCGGGTAATGTCATCCACTCAAACTCCTTAACTTAATCACATCTGCAGAACCCTTTTTCCAAATAAGGTGACATTTATGGGTTGCAGGGACTTTGTACAGATATCTTGGGCAGGGCTGAGAGGTATTTTTCAACTATCATACATGGGTAGGAAAAAGAAGCTTCCAATATATATTTTTAGATCATTAGTTTTCAAGCTGTTTCCAAAAAGTCTTGCAGCTCTGAAGTGGAATAGCGGGGATTACAGAGGAAGGTGAAATGTGACCAAATCTTGAGGCTCCTTTCTGCCAGCATCTGAACAGCCCTGCTTTTTCCTGTTTGGGAAATTGTAGTCCTGCGAGAAATGTCATATCTAGGAAGAATCCAGTGCCTTCAAAACAAGGCTGAAAAGTACTGTTCAAGATTGGTGACTGTGAAAATGTTTTTGTGGCTATACAAAATTCACATGGAACAAGAATTTTCTTACACAAAACAAAGACTCTTAGCACAGGAGATTCTGAATCATAAGTCTGGAAAGAACCTTGGAATCTGTATTTTAAGAGGTATCAGGGAGACTTGGTCTCAGAGCCAGGGTCCGGTGTCTTACAGCTCCAGGGAAGGCAGGATCCTCCTGGGCCCATTCTTGATCTATTACCTGAAATACTGACGGGAACAAGAGGGGTCTCCTAGTACCCTTTTAGAATAAGAGAATCCTGGAGAGGCCATTTCTGGGATGTAAACAGGTCAAGGCACTATTTCTAAAGGATTATTGGCATTTGTTTAAAAGCATTACAGTTCCCCCAAAGGAAAAATATTGTATGATTCCACTTAGATGTGGTACCTAGAGTAGTACAAATTCATAGACATAGAAAGAATGGTGTTTGCCAAGAGTTGAGGAGAGGGAGGAATAGGGAGCTACTGTTTCTTAGGCCAAAATTTCAATTTTGCAAGAATGGGATGAGTTCTGTGGTAGATGGTGATGATGGTAGCATAATATGAATGTACTTAATGCCACTGAGCCACATTTACAAATGGTTAAGATGGTCATTTTTATACTGTATATATTTTATTACAAATTTTGAAAATTTTTTAGGAAGCAACACTAGAGTCATGGGCAATGTTGGTGCTCCACTTAGATCCCATAAGATTTCTGTTTAACATTTTTACACACTCTTTTCCTGTATGATTTTTGCTTCTAATGACCATCACTGTGTCATATCCCTAGGAGGGCTCCCCTCAGTCACTCTGCACTTGCAAATGCCTGGAACATGACTGCTTGTCCCTTCCCCAACAACTCATGGATGTTCCCTGCTCAGGACAACTCTGAGGCACAGTTATGTTCCATAGTTCTCTGTGGGATCAGGTTGAAGATAACTGCTAAAATATTTTGTTGAACTCTCACATTTGGCTGGCTTCCTCCCATTTTCTGGTTCCTGTTATGCTCACTAGGCTCTCCTCTGGGAGCCCTTCCTTAATAAACCACTTGTGTGCATGGACACACACATGTACATATGCACCATTACTGTTCCATTTTGACTGAGTCAGTGAGAACAAATCCACATATGGGTCTGACCATACGATTCTTCCATCAAAAAAAAAAAAAGAATTATCTCTCCTTTATGGAATTTGTTGAGTTTTTTTTTTTTTAGTGCACCTAAATAGCATGAAAAAGTATATGAAGAAGGCCAGAGGAGTGATAAAAATATGGTATGGAACTTCAGTGGAGGAAGAAAGTAATTCAGGCTAGAATCGCTCAGGACAGCTGCATGGAAAGATAGGAAGGATTTGGGTAAGTCAAGATTGGAAGATGTCTGCTCAAGAAAAGTAGAAAAATGATACCAGAAGTGATGATGGGAAAACTAAAAAAAAATGTGTTCTTGGAAGGGCCAGTAGAGAAATCATGTTTGAGGCTATGCATCCTGAGGCTAACTGGCCAACAGGCATTGCAAAAGGAGGAGTCCTAAGACTTGAAAGTAGTCGGTTACTTTCAGACTTAAAGGGGCTCAGCTGAAAGACAAAGAGAAGCTAGGGGCCAGAACTGGTAGACC
The DNA here is from genome assembly GCA_028646535.1 of Procyon lotor. NCBI lineage: Eukaryota > Metazoa > Chordata > Mammalia > Carnivora > Procyonidae > Procyon > Procyon lotor. The sequence continues at coordinate 36,845,306 of CM053603.1, forward strand.
ACAGCAGCTAGATGCATAGGTATGTTAAGAGACAAAACTCGTAACAGATTAGAAACAAAATAAGTTTCTGGGTATTGAAAACATGATTTTTAGAAAAAAGAAAAATTATGCTTCTATAAGTATAAAATTAAAATCTGTCAATGATCTTACTTAGCTCATTAAATAACGAAGGAACACGATGTTAAAAAAAAAAAAAATGAGTGGAAAGGAGCATCCGGAGAGCAGACACAAACAGACAGTCAGAATGCTGAAATAAATTTGCTAGCAGATGCATCCTTGCAACTCCACTGGGGGAAAAATGCATTTGCACTTGCAAGAACAAGTATCATTTGCATTACCATTAGTCGTCTATGACTTATGGATCTGTACAATAGCTCAGTCAAAGACTGTAAAAGGCCAAGGTCCCTATAAAATCAAATCAGCCAAAAGCATGAGGCAGCTAATGTCTCATATTCAATTGAAAGAACACCCAGAAACCTCTTTTGGCCATTTCAGTGTCTCAACTTTTTCTGACAATGATCAAAGAATTTGGGAACATGCTGAGTTAAACAAAATTATCAGTTAACCTCAGAGCCTTTAATAGGTAACATATATTTAGGATCAATAGGAAGAGAATATAGTATGAACCACTTCCCAAATGTATTGGGAGCAACCTTTTCTCATGGAATTCTTCTTAATACCTTACTGATTGATTGATCAATAGATTTTAGAGAGGGAGAGAAAGGGGAAAGAAAGGAGAGAAAGGGGAGAGAAAGGGACAGAAAGAGAGGGAGAGAGAGAATCTTAAACAGGCGTAGGCATGGAGCCTGACACGGGGCTCAATCTCATGATCCTGAGATCATAACCTGACCCAAATTAAGAGTCAGACACTTAACTGGCTGGGCAACCCAGGCACCCCTAAGATATTAAATATCAACATTCTATAGAGCTATTAGAGAACCCTGCACATGAGCACTCTAACTGCTAGAGATAAAAAGAAGAAGAGGGTAAAAGGACATCACCCTCTTTGCCTGAGGATCTTGGGTGACTGTAAGGATTTGTCTCACTGCCGAGTAAGCAAATATCTCCTACTGGTTTGCTGTAATTTGTCCTACCTTTTTTCACATCCCTACCTTCCGACTGCACTTCATGTACACAACGCCCTTTCAAAAGCGGCACAAGAAAGGCTGAAAGGATTAGATCTGGAATGCTAGAGAAAATATTCTTGTCCCTTTCTCCACCCCATCCCAAACTTCTATACTGACTCAAGTTATTTGTGTCTAGCATGCCTTGGGCTCAATTAGACCAAGACATTCTTCAAAAAAAAAAAAGGAACCGTGGCTAAGGTGCATCTGCCACATATGTGTCTGTCAGCCTCGCCGGCTGTCTACAGCCTTCAGGAGCACTCACCCAAGAGCGAACAACTGTTTTCAGCGGCGGTAAGCTGTTTGGACACAAAGAGAGCTTCTTCCACACCGGCTAAGACAATAAAACAGAGACACCACACCACTCCAAGTACTTTCCTTCTGGGATAAATAGAACTTCTGGTCATTTTGTGGCCTGGCAAGCAAAGCATGGCTCATGCTGAAAACCAGAAGGCATGAATTCAAGTCCTAACTTTTTCATTCACTAACCATCTAATTTTAGGCAATATTTCCCTCTCTCCAAGCTGCTGCTTCTTTTTTTCTAATCTATAAAATGAGTACAAAAATAACAGTGAGCTCAGAGTGTTCTTATAAGCACTGAACTACTCACTGAAAGAACATATACGAAGCACCTACTCCGTACCTGGTATATAATAAGTCCTCGATAAACATTAATTCTCCCCCAACTTATTTCATTTAATCAAACATAATAAAGCATTTTTAGTTAAAGTACAGAAGTATAGTAGGCCCTCCTAGACATCCCACAGACAGTTTTACCTCATACATGTACTTATTCTTACATGTGTGATAAAAAACAACACTCACCCTTCAAACTAGAGATCACAGATCATTTTGCTTAGGACAAACTTAATTAAGTTAAAAAAAGAACAAGTCAATTAAAAGGAAAATATTAAGTTGATAACAATGCAGATGATACACAGATATGGAACAATTGTAAAGTCAGGCATAAATAACTGAATTTTAGGAAACACTGAGATATATATGCTGAATGGACCCAAGGGGTTCTAGAAGCAAAAGCTTCTGGAAGCATACTTCATTGTGCAAGAACTTTATAAGATAGCTGAATAAGGATGGACTGGGCCAGGTAAGTGTTCTGCTACTGGAGACATTCTAGCAGAGATTAGCAGACCCGTTTCTGTGTGCAGAAACGGCAAAGTGGGGATTCAGAGACCAAATGGATGGTTAGACCATGTCTCCATTAAGATCCCTTTGAATCACATGAAACTGTTCCTATGATTAGAAAGACTTCTGTTGTGGAAGCTGACAGAATACACAGAGAAATATTTAGTAAGTGGTTCCTGGGAAAAGGTGGTGCATTCAGTAGTCAAGGGCTTGGAGGTTCTCTGCTGGGTTCTGAGAGTCACCTGACCAAGTTTCCAGGGCCTGCCCCCATCTCTGTATGCATGCCAATTTCCATTGCATTTCACAGGTTTTGCACTTTCTATTCACCGAATGTTTCCTTTGAGAATAAAGTCCAGATTCGCCACCGCTGCAGTGATTTCCTTTGGGTGAGAACAGTCGGAAGGCGCAGGGTAATTAAAGCCCATACATGCTAGCGTGTCTGACTGATGTGCACTCCCTTCTGATTGGTGTCTGATTTGAATAAGAATGCCAAGCCAGTAGAGCCAGGAGAAAGCAAAAGCATAGGGAAGCTTTCTAAATTCTAAAAAGAAAACATCCGACCAGGACTGGGTTTTCATCTTCAGCCACACTCCTCTACCTACTCCTCTCCTCTGACACAACACAATCTCAGACTGAAGACTTGGGTATGTAGTTCCCGGGAATTCACAGAGCTTCTGTAGGGAAAAAAAAAAAACCTGACCTGTTGGCCTAACTACTTAGTTTCTCCATACAAAATACCTTTCATAGGTTTTGCAGCTGCCCAAGTGGCATGCTTTCCAGGGAACATGGAAAGCCCCTTGAATACTTCCATTTGACTGAAATCCCCTTATACCTAACCATGACTTTATAAAGCAATTGCCCCCAGAGAAAGAAACACCGTGGCTGAAATTCAGGTTGAGGTGGAAATGACCAATTTGACCTCAGATCAGAGAATTTAAATTAGGAATATTACCCACCAGGCCCTGTCCTAAGAAATGCTCTACTCGCAGTGACACTTCCTCTCCCCTACCAATAAAGGGAGTGGTTCATTATTCCCATTTTACGATGAGTAACTTCAGACTGGGGGAAGACAAGGGCTTGCCCAAGTTTACACACCTAAGAGATTCTAAACCTAACCAGTCGACACTGAACCTATTATTTTAAACCAAGAAAAATTTAAATATCATCTAGACTAACCTCTTCTTTTTTATTTTTATTTATTTATTTTTTAAGAGAGAGAGAGAGAGAGAACATGTGAGCATTGGGGTGGGGGGGAGCCAGGAAGGGAGAGAGACAGAGGGAGAGAGAGAGAGAATCCCAAACAGGCTCCATGCCCAGCGCAGGGCCTGATGAGGAGCTTGATCTCTCTACCCTCAGCTCATGACCTGAGCCAAAATCTAGAGTCAGATGCCTAAGCCGACTGCACCACCCAGACACCCCTAACCTCTTCCTTTTAGAAATGAGAAATAGAGAGGCTGAAAGTATGCAGCCAGTAAGTCACAGAATTGGCACCCAAGTCCAAGGATTTCAGGAGAATCCAAACTGCAGGCTCTTTCTAAGAAGCAGGTGTAATAGGGGGAAGGGCAGACATGTCAAGGAGTCTGGGTACCTGAAATTTAGGAAGACAGAAAAGGGTGACACTGAGAACAGTAAGCACACACTATTTCCCCTTCACAATTTCACTTTGGTGGCAGCTCAGTGTCCTAGAGCTGAATTTCTGAGCCTTTACTGTCTATCAGTCCCTCGCCAAGAGGCAACAACATGGGTTTTGATGCCAAAAAAGGCATGGGATAGAGTCTCAGCTGTGCCACATTAGCCATGTGGCCTTAGATAAATGCTTACCCTGCTTAACTGCAGGAAAAGCAGAAGAAGGGAGAAGGGAGGCCACTTGCCCCAAATCACACAGCCAGGGTCTGGGGGAACAGAAGTTCAAACCTAGGTTTTCTATAACAAGAATTGGTAAAAGGGAATGGAACAAATAACCATGCTTGTGTTATGGTTGCTGTTGTTTGAGGGTTTTGATCTTTTTGTTTTTAATCCGAGAAGGAGACGGAAAGTCAAACAGGTTGCTGGACTTCCAGGTGCTGGATTCTGGCTGTGACATCCCTGCTAAATGGGCTAGCCCTGTAGTCCACCGGCCCTGAGACTGCTTCCCCGGCTCTCCCCAGGGGCCCAGTGCTGCTCGCTGGTCAGGCCAGTCCTTGGTAAAGAGTGGCCTCTCTGGCTTCCCATGGGAAAAGGTGCCCTGGGGACCTGCAACAGACAAAAGGGTCGTGGAGAATGGAGCAATTAGCTGCCCCAGACAAACTGTTGTCAACAGTGACCTGCTGAAGGCCAAAGAGCCCTGCCGCCATCCTGATACTGCCGCTCTCAGGAGGAGAGGATGAGAAGGAAAGAGGTCTTTACCATTTGGAAGCTGACAGCCTAGCAGCTGCTGTTACCCAAGATGCCAGGTCCACTGGCTTTGCTACAGGAAGCAAACCATGTGTTCCCAGGTCTGGCCGGTGTTTGCAAGGAGGGGATTTGCTGTCAGTAACCAGCTGGCTTGGAGGGATGAGTGCATCTCGGGGCCTGGGGCAGCTCTGGGCCCTAGAGCCTCACGACTCCATGCCAGGGCTCCACGTGTTGGACTGTAACCATTAATTAGACACCTGGGTGATGGTTATGGCCCATAACTTCAACCCCTGTTACTTTTTTTTTTTTTTTTTAATCGAACTCTTCTGAAACCATCTGTCAATGGAGGGGAAAGAAGCGAGTGAAAAGACGATAACTAAGTGGCAGAGTTCTGGCTCTGAAATCTTATCGAGCTGGGCCTGGATCTTCAGTAACCATCAGTCTGTGTTGCCCCTGGACCATTTTCCAACCTCTCTAAGCCTTTGTTTCCCTAGACGTAAAACGGAAATAATATTTATTTTTATTAGAATTGCTTTCAGAGTACACAATAAATGTTAGCTATTATACTGTATTGTAATTCTCCATTCTCGTGTCTGTATCCCCCACTAATGAATAAGTTATGAAAAAGTAAAAACTATGACTTCCATGGGCACCTCTTGACTTAGGCTGAGTTGCTCTAGAAGTAGGGCCCTACACAAGGATTTGAGAGCACGTAGTTCATTTAGAGTTAACACCAGGAGGCATGGGTAGGGGAACAGGAAAATAAAGCAAGAATGGGCGAGGGAGCCAGTAACAAGAGTCTGACTTATCTAGCAGGTTAGTGCTGTGGGCAGCTGAGGCCCCAGCCCATTAGGAACCTCTGGGAGATCATGCCTCCGAGTTGTTCCACTGAAGAGGTGAGGAAACTGTGCTGCTCATCCACCAACTCTCACCCACCTTTGGAAACTGTGCTGCTCATCCACCAACTCTCACCCACCTTTGGATGAAGGTACGAGCTGCCGGAGTGAGGAAGCCGGGCTATCCACTGATTCCCACCTGCCACTGGCTGAAGGTTGTTCCCCCGGGCGCTAACTCTCTGGGCCTCCCACCAGCCCTGGTAGAAAACTCTGGAGCAGAAAACTGTGGAGTTCACACAGGATGCATCAGCATATCACAGCAGTGAGTGCCTAGAGGAAAACAAGCACCAGCAGTGTCTGCTGCTCCTCTGTTGCTCAGCTTTGAGCACAACACCCGATGCCTGGCTGGTGCCTGACACATAATGAATGAAGGGGAGAGACAGACACAGTTATTGATAACTGTAACATCAGACAGTAAATGTTGAGAATCATAAAAGGGGCAATCAAATTAGCAAGGGAGGTTAAAAGGAGATAAAATTTGCTTTTATCTAGGAAGTATTATAAAGGCTTAAATAAAGAGGTGGTTGGGGCGCCTGGGTGGCTCAGTCAGTTAGGCGTCTGCCTTCAGCTCAGGTCATGACCTCAGAGTCCTGGGATCAAGCCCGGCATTGGCTCCCTGCTCATACGGAACCTGATTCTCCCTCTTCTCCCTGCTTGTGCTGTCTCTTTCTCTCAAATAAATAAATAAAATATTTTTTTAAATTTTAAAAATAAAGAAGAGTTGGCAATTAAGTGGGGTGTTCAAGGAAATGTTATGAGTTGAATCCTGTCCCCTAGAAATTTGTGTGGTGAAATTCTAATACCCAATACCAGAGAATGTGACTGTTTGGGTAATAGGATCTTTTAAGAAGTGAATAAGTTAAAATGAGGCCAAAAGGATGGACTCTAATCTATTATGACTGATGTCCTCAGAAGAAGAGAAAACCTGGATGCAGATATTTACAGAAGAAAGAATACATGAAGACCCAGGGGGAAGGCAGTATCTCAGAGCCAAGGAGAGAAGCCTGAAATAGATCCTTACCTCCTGGTCCTCAGAAGGAACCAATCCTGCTGACACTTTGATCTCAGACTTCTAACTTCTAGAACAGTAAGAAAATATATTTCTGTTGTCCGTGCCATCCAATCCTTGGTCCATTGTTACAGTAACCCTAGCAAAATTAATACAGGACAGGTAACTCTAAGCTTCTGTAAAATTCTATCTCCAGCACCTAGCATACTGTTTAGCACATTGTGGGGGCTTAAAAATTTTTTATTTTGTGATGAATTTGGCCAAGTGTCAAGTGGAAGAAAGGCATTCCAACAGAGACAAATACATGACTAATGGCGTGGAGACCAGAAAGTATGGCAGCTATAAGAAACAGCAAGTTCAGTTTGGCTGGAACACAAGCATTAGTAATATAGTGTGACACTAGTGTTGGGATGATAGATTGTACTCAGAATGAATCCATGTTAAGGAGTTTGGATCTTATTAAATGGTATAGCGATGGCCCCCTGCAATAATCACAATTTCCTGACCTCTGTTTTAATTCTAGGTTTGGCCAATGATACGTTAGCAAATGTGATGCAAGTCAAGTTTTGAGAAGCATTAGGGCACTGGTGCTTGTTCTTTCTTACTGCTCTTAGGAACCCTGGGAGCATGTGTGAGGAAGCCATAGTTAGTCTACTGGAGGAGGAGAGATGGGTGCCACTTCCAACATGTCATCCTGGATAAGACTCGCAGGCCAAGCTGTCAGCTCACCTTCAGACATATGAATGAGGCTATCCTAAACATTACAGACCAACAGAGCCAACCCAGACCAGAAAAACAATGCACAGAATTAAAAGAAGTAAATAAATATTCATTGTTTTGGTCCACTAAGTTTTGGGCTAGGCTCACAGTGGAAGCTAACTGATAGAATTGACAGGTTATTGAAGGTTTTTGGAGGTCCGAAGAGGGCAAAACTAAGGCTATAAGATTAATCTGGAAATAGTGTCCAGGATTTAGAAACCAGTAACTCTAACTCTTCCCCAACAGGAATAGGTAAACCGATCCTTTGCGCTCCATTCTCTGAATTTTTCTAGCACTGAATCCAAAATGGGCTACACATTGGGCCACACACTGGAACCCTTGACTATGTTGTGAAATTGTCATCTATAGATACTGTTCACAGCTACTGTGACATCTGCTCTTTGGATCTAAATTTCTCAAGCAAGGGACGAATGCCAGAGGTGGGATTCCATGGTAATAGAGCAACTGAACTATTATCAAATGCCAAAATAAGAGGGATCAAAACAATTCATTGCAGCTGGCCTATATGGGAAAACAGTTCAGAGCTAGAGTTCATATCAGGATAAAGAAATGGCTCTCACAACTCTAACAGTCACAGCCCATATCTGAATTGATTGTCACTATTTGGCTGTAACTGCTTCCTTGGCCCTGACTCTTTCACCCTTGGAGACAGTCAGAGTCACATAGTGTAACTAGAATGTAATTTAGATATGTGGAATTATTTTCACTCCACAGCTATTATAAAAGGCTAGATGAGAAAGGAGGTAAAAATAGTTGCCTAATATTAGCTATATACTCTTCTCTCCAGCTAGTCTAAGAATTGGATGCATTGTGTCATGCAAACAATTTCAACATAAAGATGGAGTTCCATAAGAGTGCCCTTTGTTTTTGAAGACCACCATATTTACAATTCCACCATAGTAACCCTCCTAACCACTTCATAAAGCAGCTCTAGGCTGTGTGTTTGTCGTATTTCACAAGTGACTCAATCAGGGTCATGGAAACCATGTGATTTTCCAGAGGGTCAAAGCAAGCCAGCAAAAGGACCTAAATTAGAAACCACATCTTCAAATGTCCTGCCTGTGGTTTTGTCCACAAGGCCAACTCTGCCCTTTTAATTCCTCCAAATTAGTTATTTGTAATTTCTCCAAAGATGAGGATGGGGATCATTTGAGAAATGAGGAAGAATTGCTTGCTTTGTGTTCCACTAAACTCCAGTGTAATCTTCAGCATGGAAAACCACATGAGACATCAGCTGAGGCACAGAGCAAGGATGTGATGAAAAATTTGCATCTGGGGCTACAAAGTTTGCTTTATCTTTAAAAAAAAATCATAATCTGCTATAATTATAAAGAACCCAGAAATGATTATCTGCCCACCCCCACAAGCCCCACCACACACACATTTTTGTAACTTCAAAGGAAACTGATCCTCTGATTAGTGGTAAGCAGTGTCTCTGGCGTACGTGTTGAGAGCATTAAGTCTTTGTGTCTCTATGGAGCCAATTATGTGCAGGTCTGGAAAATTAAGAAGTTGAATTATGTTTCCGTGGATGCGTGATCAGATGCTAGACATTAGAGCAGAGCTGGGAGCTACAGTGATCCTCTCCAGATAAACCCACATCCAAACACAAGACTTCAACAATTTGCTCTCTTCACTCGCTCAGGATGTAGGGCTTCAAGTTTGGGGGGTACCATAAAGAAGCCCTCTATTTAGTGATCATTCACAAATACTCTCTCACGCAGTTTCAGGGAGATGTCACACAGACTGTTCAGGACACATTTCTTTTAAGTGGGTATGATCTGCTTTCTGAACTTGGCAAGCTGCTCAAGTGTAGATATCTGATTTCATATTCCATTTTGAATAAGATTGATAGATTTTTTACTCTAAGACAAGAAAGCTCCAATTGTAGTGGAGTGGATGAATAGTAGCACAGGCTTAGGAGAAAGGAAACAATAGCACTAAATTTTATCATTAATAATAGCAGCATTAAATATCATTGCTAATAGTGATCTAAATAATAACATCAGATAACATCTATTGAGCTCTTACTGGGTACCCATGTCGAAAAATCAACTCCATCATTTACTGTCAGTTTGACTTTTGGAAATTACAGTATTAGTTTCCTAGGGCTGCCGTAACAAAGTTCCAAAAACTGGATGGCTAAAACAACAGAAATTTATTGTCTGGCAGTTCTGGAAGCTATAAGTCTGAAATCATGGTGTTGGCAGGGCATGTTTTCTCTGCTGGCCCAAGGGGAGAATCCTTCATGGCCTCGATCTTTGATTATTTTCTGCCAATCCTTGGCATACTCTGCCTTCTAGATGCATTGCTCTAGTCACATGGTCATTTTCTCTCTGCATGTCTCCATTTCTGTGTCCAAATTTCCCCTTTTTATAAAGACATAGTCCTACTGGATTAGAGTCCACCCTAATTACCTCATTTTAATTTGATTAACTCTGTAAAGACCCCATATACTAATAAGATCACATTTTGTGATATTAATAATTAGGACTTCAACATGTCTTTATAGGGGAGGATACATTTCACTCCTAACAGTTACCTAACCTCTCTCTCAACATCACTTTCCCTTTACAGAATGAAGATATAGGGAGTACTGACCTCCCAGGGCCACTGAGAGGATGTAGTGATAATGTATATAAAGTGTTCAGTATAGTGCCTGGCACATAGCTGGAAGGCAGTAAATGTTAGCTATTATTATCACGAAAGTGGGGATATAGATCCTTAAAGCTCAGTTTATTTTGCTTGGCTTCACAGAAGAGAAGCTCATGCTGGTAATATTTTCCTCCAACTCTAAAGGGCATAATGATTTTTCTTAACAGTGTAAGTTGATTTTTACATGTTGTATTTTACCAAGGAACTATGTGTTTGAAAAAAAAATGCACTTTTTATTTGAATATTGCCATGTATTCATACTATGATAAAAATCACTTTGAATAAATACCTTATTCTCAGCAAGTAAATAAATCTTAAAGGTTAAAAACCTGATCAATTTTTAAAAGGTTAGCGAATGTTCCTTCTAGATTACCTCTAAAGTAAAAGAAATAAAGCATCTGAAATGTAATATTGAGGAATTCCATCCCCTTAGCCATGCTAATGTAGGTAAAATATGTTGCAGATATTGGGAGAAAGCCTCAGACGCTGATAGAACATAACTTTTAAATTCTTGCATATGAGGGCTTGACTTATAACTCCCCTGCTTATAACTCTGTGACCAGTGGTAAGTTATTGAACATTCTTCATTCTTGGTTTCATTATCCATGAAATGAGGATAATAATGCTCCCTCAAAAGTGAGACAGCCTAACCACTGACAGATGAACTGATAAACAAAATGTGGCATATGTACATATGGGATATTATTCAGCCTGTAAAAAGAGGGCCATTCAGACACATCCATGCTATAGTGTGGATGAAACTCAAGGATAAAACAAGCGAAGTAAGCCAGTCACCAAAAGACAAATATTGTATGATTCCATTTACAGGAGGTACCTAGAGACAGAAAGTAGAAGGGGCTGCCAGGGGCTAGGAGAGGGGCAAAAGGGAGTTAGTGTTTCATGGCTACAGAGTTTCAGTTTCAGTTTTACAAAATAAAGAGTTACTGAGATGGATGGTGGTGATGGTTATACAACAATGTGAATATTTTTAATGCACTGAGCTGTACACTAAAAATGGTAAAGATGGTGATTTCGATGCTGTGCATATCTTACTATAATTTTTTAAGTTAAAAAAAAGTTAGCCTAAGTAGAGTCCATAATTAGTGTCTGGCCTGTAACAAGTAACACTTAGACTTATACCATCATTAGTATTCTCCTTCCTCCCGTCACCCATACTTAGAAAAAGAATTGAAATGTGCACGTCGCAAAGAACTCAATGTGAAAGATTACAGATAATCCACCCACCCTTGATTTTGAAATAAAGCTAATAACGTAGGTGAATGATTTGATCAGGAGGTAAGAAAACTAGTCCATATGCTGCTACTTCTATGACTGTGAGCAAGTCACCTAGCTTCCTTGGATGTACTTTTTTTTCATGTGTCAAATAAGGGGGTTGAACTAGATGATCCATATTAAATCCTACCCCTGAGAGGCTTTCATTACATAAATAAAGCCAAGATATGGTATTTGAGAATGACAGATCATAGCTCAGCATGCCAATATGTCTTCTTCACCCAAAAAATACAAGAGGGAATAAATAGGAAATATATAAGTAATAAATAAGTAAATATTCTTTATCATGTTAAGATGATATATTGACCAAAAGGAGGCAAATAGATTACAATCAGACTGAAATAAGCAATTAATAGCAAAATGTCATCCTGCTCAAATATTTACTGTATTTAAAAGAATATAGTTTTGCAAGATAAAAAAGTTCTAGAAATCTGTTGCACAACAGTGTACATATAGTTAACACTACTGTTCTATGCACTGGTTAATATGGTCAATTTTTGTTATGTGTTTTTTACCACAATAAGTAAGTAAATAAATACACACACACACACACACACACACACACACTCACACACCCCTTTATTTTCTTTAACCTCACTTGTCAGAAATAACACCAATGGCTTGTGAATTATTTTAGACAGCAAATCTATTCTTCAAAGAAGTTTTATGGGAAATGGCTGTAAAAAAAAAAAACGGAGTTGAAAATTGAGTAGTAAAGGGGGGCTATTAAACCCTCAAGTCAGAGTCCCCCCCCTCTTGTTCCCTGGGCCTGCCTGCCTCCTGTGTCCTCTGAGGACTCCTCGTAGTCTAGTGGGTGAGTTTGAAAATCAATGCTATGTACTCTATAAAGAAATGTAAATGCCCCCTCAGTGCATTCAATTGGGGATTAATCAATAATGGTAGAACTTTACTAGTCTAAGCCCTCCAATCCATCTAGCCATTTATTGTAAGTTATGTGTAAATGGACCTTAGAGGAGATATTTCCATCTATTTTCGGGAAGGGAGTTTATGGATATAATAGAGGAAAAGCAAGCATCAGGTCCTGATGCCTTCTACCAAACCCAGAGTTTATCACATGCTCAATAAAGATATGTATAAATGATTGCATCCTTGAAGGGACTCAACCTCCAGGAAAGGAATAGCAAGAAAAGAAGTATTTCATTCATTCATTCATTCATTCAAAAACATTTCTCTCTCTTTTTTTTAAAGATTTTATTTATTTATTTGATAGAGAGGGAGAGATCAAGTAGGCAGAGAGGCAGGCAGAGAGATAAGCGGAAGCAGGTTCCCCACTGAGCAGAAAGCCCAATGTGGGGCTCGATCCCAGGACCCTGAGATCAGGACCTGAGCTGAAGGCAGAGGCTTTAACCCATTGAGCCATCCAGGCACCCTCAAAAACATTTCCTTATCATCAACTATATTCCAGGCAATTGCTAAGTCCTGCAGATGAAACATGAATCAAACACAGTGTCTATACTCAGAAAGCTCACTGTCTGCAACAACAGGCATGTTTCAGCAGATCATTGTAAGTAACTTTAGACAATGCAAGGGGAAGTAAACACAGAATATATGGCAGCACCAAACCACCTGTGAGGGGGCCAGGGAAGGTTCCTTGTAGAATCAAAGAGAGTTAGCAGGCCATGATGGAGGAAAGCCACACCAGGCAAGCCAAAAGCGTGAGGACATGTGAGAAAGAGCTTGGTGGGCTGGTAGTGCAGAACACAGGAAAGAGGAATGGGAAAAAAGGAGCTAAAAAGCAAGGTTATGGAGAGTTATATGCATGGGTAGGGCCTGCTTACACTTTCTTGCCCTGGCTTTGCCTATTCCCTCTTGTCACATCCTAGGGAACCTCCAAATGACACTTCCATTGAACCTTAGAATTCTATAATCTCTACTAGTTCACTTGTACTCCATGGAGTAAGCAGGGAGAAAGAGGAAAGAGGAGGGCTAAGAAGAAAAAGCAAAAATCGTTTAACCTCCTCAATGGAAGCCACCATAAAAAAAAAAAAATCCCAACATGAGTTTTACCCATAGAAGAAAACAATGAGGTTGCCTGTGGAGAAAAATGAGTCTTTGATAGCCTTCTGAGAGGCACAAACCTTTGACTAACCAGAAGGCACTGTGCAGAAAGAGTTCAGTAGGGATACGTATTCCTCCAACTTCTCAAGACCAAGCTACATACAGATGCTGGGGGTCCCAGGTTGATTTCCCAGCATCAGGTAGGCCTGACCCACAAGTCTACTCTCAGCTCTAAACTCTTTTTTCTTGGGACATTCCCCTTCCCAGCTCTATTTAATGAAAATGTTTATTTCAGGGGCACCTGGGTGGCTCAATCAGTTAAGCATCTGATTTCAGTCTAGGTCATGATCTCAGGGTCCTGGGATGGAGCCCAGAGTTGCGCTCCCTGCTCAGCAGGGAGTCTGCTTGTCCCTCTCCCTCTGCTCATTCAATCTCTCTCTCTCTCTCTCTCTCTCTCTCTCTCTCAAATAATTAAATGAAATCTTTAAAAAGATTCACTTCTGATCCCACTTTCTTACCAAATATTAGAAAAGTCAGGCATCATTTCTCTGTAGGCCAGCATGAACACCTAACTAATTCCCCTTGGGGGGGTGGGTGCTCTTTAGAATTTGAGTCAGAATGCTGACTGTAAGAAACGGACTTCCAGATATCGCTTTCCTTTCCTATAAGAACAGCCACTAGATAAACATCAGACAAACAAAGAACATGAAAATGCTGACCTAGGGCAGACTTGAATTAAAATCTGATAGTAAAGCCCTCAGAATTCTTACTGTTTCTAAGAATGTTTTCAGTTTTTAAATCTTTTAGTTGATAAAAATCAAAGCAGTGCCTTATTCCATGTGTTCCAGACTAGATGCGTTGTTATCATGTCAAGGTACACACACATCTCAGAAACTCAGTAGTCCCATTTGCTAGATACAGACCACAGGTTACTAGGAGAGGACAGATTTCAAAAACAATGAAAATCAAAAGCAACTATCCTTTTGGAGTTTCCAAATCAGTGCTCTAGAAACTAAATTATATTGGCACCCAGGGAAAAATCAAGCATTCTTCTTCATTGCCCAAGGTACTAGCACTTCCCTTGGGGACTGGATTCTTAATTTCCATTTATTAAAGGAAGAAAATCATATTGCAGTCTTACAGTCGCCTATTTTTCCCCCTTTTTCATTGTCCTGAATATCAAAGCGCCATCTTATTCAGGTCAAGATTTTGTATATATTATCAGATAAGTCGAAAATATTTTTGTGACTAAATTTAGATTTTTATGTAATTGATACATGAGAGGAAAGGCTTAAGTAATCTTTGTACCAAAACTTAAGAAAGGTGTTTTACATTTTCTGTAAAACTGCAAATAAACTTGCTTGGTAAAAAAAAGACATGGTCAAAGTTTGAAAATAAGCGTTTTAAGCCTTAGATTGAAAAGCAAAAGATGACAGATCCACAATTCTATGAATTGGTGTAACACCTCATTTAAAAAGAAGAAGAAGAAAAGGACCTTATTTTTTAGAGCAGTTTGAGGTTCCCAGCAAAATTGAGCAGGAGGTACAGAGTTCTCAAATACTCCCTATCCCTCTACATGCATAGCTTCCCAACCATGATGATCCCTCATGAAAAAGCTGTATTTGTTACAATCAATGAATCTACATTGACATATCATTATCACCCAAAGTTTACATTAGAATTCCCTCTTGGTGTTATACATTCTATACGGTTTGGCAAATGTACCCACCATTATGGTATCATACAGAATAGTTTCACTGCACTAAAAATCTTTTGTTCTCTGCCTATTCATCCCTCCCTCCCCCCATCCCCTGAACAACCATTGATTCTTTTACTGTCTCATAGTTTTGCCTTTTCCAGAATGTCATATAGTTGGAATCATATCGTTTGCAGCCTTTTCAGGTTTACCTTCTATCACTTAATAATAACGCATCTAAGTTTCCGCCATGTCTTTTCATCATTTGGTCATTTTCATCATTTTTAGTACAGAATAATATTCCATTGTCTGGATGTATCACAATTTATTTATCCATTTACCTAAGGAAGGATGTCTTAGGTAAATTCAACAGTTCGTTTTTAAACTCCATTTTCAAAGAGCAGCCATCTGAGATCAATTACTATCTTTATTTCCCTCATTGAAATTCAGGGGCAAGTTAGCTAAATGCTTAACTGATACATGAATTTCCCTCAACAGCAAATCCAACAGGCTTCAGGCTGACTTTGCTTGCATCCTCCTCTAACAGGTAACTCACCATTTTCATAAGATAGCCCATTTTATTACAGGATATCTGTAATTATTATTAGACAATTCTTCCTAATGATGGACTTTTTCTACACATCTCAAAATCTGCCTTTCCATGTACATTTCCAAATGCACTTTTTAAATTAAAATCTCAGCATTTTTTTCTATTGTTTAAAGGGGAAAAAGTAACAGAATTGTTGGTTCTATTCTTTTTTCATCTAGTTTTGCAACTTATTTATTTATTTTTTTACTTTTGCAATTTGGTCTCTTAAAATATTTACAACAATCAGAGACTTTCAAACAATCAACATGATCCCTCAGACTTTCGTTTTCCTCTGGAATGAGCATTGCTAATTCCTTCAAGTTCATGCTCACAATACCATTTTGAGTCTCCCACATCATCCTGGCTATTCTCCTTTGGACATGCTTCTTTTTATCTATATTTTTTCTTCGGAATTGGGCACAGTCTTCCATGAGTAATCGGATGAATGCAGAGGAGAGGGAAACAATTATCTCTCATGTGGAGTGTATACATTCCAATTACTGCAGTTGGAGGCTGCATCAGCTTTTCTGCCACACTACTCTGAGACCACATTAAACCTACAGTTAATTAAAACTCGCTCCTTCCCCATCTGCTCTACTCTGCCTTCTCACTTCTTCATCATATTTTCCCTCTTAAATTTCAGCCTGTTACATTTGGTTGTCAAGATAATTTTAGAGAAAAAAAAAAGATAATTTTAGAAACTGTATCTACTATCCAAAGCTTTCACTCTGTTTTATGGTATTTGGGATTTTGATCAATTGCATTTAGTTCACTCATTCATTCACTCATTCATTCATTTATTCATTCATTCAAACAATATGTATTAAGTAAATGTCAATTACAGTGTCGTGCTTGGGTTAGGCCTGGGTATACAGAGCAAACAATGGTGCCTATTATTAGGAAATAATGCAGTGAGAACGACAGATTATAACTGATCAGACTAATGAATGTGTAATTACAAACTAATCTAACTGCTCTGAAATTTAAAAGTACAATTTTATTAGTGATTACAATCAAGTAATCTAATGTGGGTATAGGCAGGGAAGTTGTGAGAAAGCCTTCTTTAGAGAAGTGACAGTTGAATTGAGACCTATAGGACAAGTAGAAGTTAACTAGATAAAGGGGTAAAGGTGTGTAAGAACATTCTAGCCAGAGAAAAGGTACTGGAGGAGAAGGCAGCATATCATGGTTCAAGATCTGAACAGAGGTCAGGCTGTCTAGAATAAATAGCAGTAGTCATGGGAGAACCATGGAAGATGATGCTACAGATGTAGGCAGGGCCAGACCACATAAGGTTTTTGCACGCTGGATTAATGATCTAGGTCTACTCTAATAGCCTACAAAGAGTCTCTCTTGAGCAGACTCTACTACTTGAATTTTAGCTTTATTTCCTCAAATTTTCAGGGCTCTCCCCACATTAGTCAAGTCTAAACACTTTAGCTTACCATACAAGGTCCTCAAAATTTGATTTTCCTTTTCAAATGTGTCTCTGGTGAGTTCTTAATGTGAGCCTTGTGCTCCTGCAGAAACAACCAATCAAGCAGTGCATTTTCCCACCCCTCTGCCTTCACCTGAAACACGATACCTCTCTGCTCCAGCCTCACTTAGGGTCCATAAGATGGATACATGGCCAAATGCACAACCACTTAGCATTTCCTCAGACAATGGCTGTTTTCTCACTGAGACTATAATTTCCCAGTGGGCAAGAAATATTTTTGTTACTTCTTTTGAATGCTACAAAGCTCCTATACAATTTCAACACACAATAAAGAGCTAACTCATGTTTATAGATTATGTAAGTAACCTCCCCTAAGAGCTCCCTACTGAATAACATTACTTGGTTTACCTAGCACTGTGTTGTATGTAGTAGGCACAGCAGTAATGCCTCACAGTTATGAGATTCGGCTTCCTTAGAATACATTCTGTGGAATCTTCTGTATTAGGAGTCTTTAAAGAATGGAGAAGCCATATTAGGGCATGTGTATTTCCTCTTCCTTAATGTTTTAGGGCAATATTTTCCAAAATGTGCTCCACGCTATTGAGTAACATCCAAAAAAGTTAGTTGAAAAGATGTTCCTTGGCCATATATGTTTGGGAATATCAGATTAAGTATGAATTTGATTTAAAGAACTTCTCAGGGGGCGCCTGGGTGGCTCAGTGGGTTAAAGCCTCTGCCTTCGGCCCAGGTCATGATCTCAGGGTCCTGGGATGGAGCCCCACATTGGGCTCTCTGCTCAGCGGGGAGCCTGACCCTCCCTCTCTCTCTGCCTGCCTCTCTGCCTACTTGTGATCTCTCTCTCTCTGTGTGTGTGTGTGTGTGTGTGTGTCAAATAAATAAATAAATAAATAAATAAATAAATAAATAAAATCTTTAAAAAAAAAAATAAAGAACTTCTCAGAACATTAACCTATTAGTGGGGATTTTCTTTTTAAAGATTTTATTTATTTATTTGACACAGAGAGAGATCAAGTAGGCAGAGAGGCAGGCAGGGGGGTGGGGAAGCAGGCTCCCTGCTGAGCAGAGAGCCTGATGCAGGGCTCGATCCCAGAACCCTGAGATCATGACCTGAGCCAAAGGCAGAGACTCAACCCACTGAGCCACCCAGGCGCTCCATATTAGTGGGGATTTTTATTGTCCAACAGACATTAATCACTAATTTGTTCATTCAACAAATATTAAGAATTTACTACATGCCAGGTAACATGGTAAAAGAGGTGTACTGGCAAATGTTTACACACCAGCTCTCTAAAGAAAAAAGAAACACCAAACACCCCAACTTGTAGTGTTTGCTAATTTCTATAATGTATACACTCGAACATGGTTGATTTCAAGCCATCAGTGTAACATCACCGAACCTGGAGTAGTAACAAAATGCACATACTCAGCCCTTTCCAGGCAGTTCAAACTGACTTCAGCACATGAGGTGTTAACCAATGATGAATAAAATAGCCATGGTATCTACACTTGTAGAACCTACAGTCTAGTGGAGACAAAAGAAAATAAACAAGTTAATAAGCTAATATATAAGGCTGAATTGTAACAGGGATGGCCAAGGGAAGAAAAACAGAGCCCTGTCAGATAGAGCTTCACTGGGATCTGGGGAGATGGTCACATGAGTCCTCCCCAAAGAAGAGATGTTCTAGCCGAGTACTAAGTTATGAGAAGAAGCTTGTCAGAGGAGAAAGGAGGAGAATAACATTCCAGGTGAGAGGAACAACATGTGCAAAAACATAAGCCTGCAAAGAATACAGTCATTTTAAAGGCTTTATAAAGAGGCCACTGTGTCTGGACAGAGTGAGTAGAAGAGAATGACAAGAAATGATGTTGCAAAGGTAACTGGAATCTAGATGCATGGCCTTGGACCTCCTAGTAGGGAGGGTGGATTTTAAAAGGCAGAAGGAAGGGGGTGCCTACCTGGCTCAGTCAGAAGAGCATGTGACTCTTGACCTCGGGCCCGTGAGTTTGAGTCCATGTTGGGCATAGAGATTATAAATAAATAAAACTTTTTAAAAAAAAATAAGAGACAAAAGGAGGCATAGGAAGATAATTTTTGTTTTGTTTAGGGAGGAAGTGGAATATTCTTACAAGCTGACTTTCGATTACAGTGTCAAGAATGGCCCAGAGCATTTCCCACACTTACTTGACATGGAACCCTGCTTCATCTAAGGCGCTTTCCCTGGAATGGCCCTCACAGCACATCTTGGAAAATTTTATATTACCTAATACAACATTATATTATAAGTATTAAAGAAGCATGTAATTAGCTAATATTATTTTCAACCTCTCACATGGCAAGAAACAAATAGTTAAGTGTGATTAATAGAAGCTTCTCTATTGCTGCTCCCTACCTAACCATTCTAGCCTTTTCTAACAGGCTCAGGACAATCTCCCCTGCTCATTCATATGATGAAAATGAAAACAGCTAAAAAAAAAAAAAAAATCTGAAGTGAAAGACCTAGAGATACTGTGAGATCCAGGTCAGATAACACTGGCTATTGATAGTTATGCCCAAAGCCTGGTTGTTTTTAAGAAAATAGATGCAGCTGTTTCTAAAGCAGTACTGCTGTCCAATAGAATGTGCTGCAATGATGGAAAGTACTGAGTCTGTACTGTCCAGTATTGTCATCCCTAGCCACCTGTGTCTATTAAACACTTGAGATATTGGTAATGTGACTGAGCACTGAATTTTAAATTTTATGTAATTTCAGTTAATTTAAATTAAATTTAAATAGCCACATATGGCTTTGGCTGCCATAATGGATGCCATAATTCTAGAAGATATTAATGGTAAAATAAAAAGTGGTGATTTCCCTCTCTTTATAGCTAAATGAAACCCCTGCTTCCAGATAAACTTAGTCCCACAGGAGAGCAGTAATATGATAAAGGCTTTTCAAAGGTCACTCTGCAACTTAGTCTTCCATTGTGATTTTCTGCCTTTTTTTTTCTATTCAAAGCCATATATACACAGGAGAACTTGTTAATGTCTCTAAATAATAGATTAGAGTTATTTATTACTGTGCTCACATACTCATTTTCTCCTAAAAATATCACCACATTTTAGACATAAAGGCTTCCTCTCTGATGGAAGAAAAAAGTTGGAAGGCAGTAGAGAACAAAATAGTCTTGTGACTTTGTTTTGTCGATATGTAGCTGCAACCAACCGGCACAGCAACTATTACCCACTGCTCCTATTTTTCATGTCAGCACTCAGAGTTCCTTTAAATCTCCCTTAAGCTCCCAAGCACTTTTAAATTACATCATACCAAGTCAATGGATGGGAAAAATGGCCAGGAATATATGGCCCATTAAAAATTCCCTACTGGCCCTTCTATGACAAGGCGTTTCTCAAAACATTCTGTTATTTTGCAAGATAAATCTTTCTTATTGATTTTACTCTTTAACACCCCATCATGAAGAATTGCATTTGTAAATGGTCCAACACAAGGGGTTGCAACTTGTTTAAATGATGCTGCCTGTCATTTTCTAGGTAGGCTTGCTTTCCTTCTTCATTCCTTCATTTTTATCCTTCCCTGCTTCCTTCCTTCATCTGTTCAACAAACTTCTCCTAAGGGCTTACTATGTGCCTGGTACTATGTCAGGGGCTGGATATACGACAGTTAAGACAGAGAGGGTCTCCATACTCATGGAGCATCTGGAATGCTACCAGACACAGAACAGCATGCTGGACAGCATGAGGAGGTCTATACACAGGTTTTGGGAACAGATCAAAATATTTGTCTGCAAGAAGAAAGAGGATGTGAAGACATGGGCTTAGAGAATCAACACACAAGGCTTGAGGCTTTTATGCAGAAATTTTGCCTTTGCAAAGGAAAAGAAAAATATTTCCCAGAATTATCTTCAAGGACTACAGAAAAAAATTAGTTGAAAATTATGGAAAACAGTATCAAGGCAAATCTTAGCTCATCATTCAATAAAACAGTTACCTATGTGTGCATGGAAAAACAATCAAAATCTCTTCCAGGAGGCTTATAGATTAAAATCAATTTGTGGACCATTGAAGTTTCCCTATTGCTGACCAAATAGTCTGAAATCCTTAGCCAGACATTCAAGAGCCTCCAAAATTTAGCTCCATTTGACTTCTCCAAATTTGCATCTCTCTGCTCCTCTCAGAAAGCCTTGGTTACAGCCAGATGGGTCTATGCACTCTGGCCTGAAATATTTGCAGTTTGCTTACTTCTGTTCCTTTGCTTTCCTCCCAAATTCTTAGCAATTCTTTACAGCCTAATTTGAGTCTAATTTCTAATTACATGGAGCAGTGCCTGACCACTCCAACTTCTAAAGTATGTTCTCTTTCTCCTCAGAACTAGTAAGGCATCTCATGAATATGATCGTTTTTAGGCAATGACAGTTTATTACCTTGCAGTTAACAAATTCATTAGGTATGTCTAAATCATAAGATCAATGTACCTTATATTCTGCTTTTCACTAGTAAAACATTTATGTATACATTTAGTGTATAAAACATTTTTTTTTAAATTTTGAAAATTTACTCCTCCCTACAATCTAATTAGGTAAGCATTTTCTTCACCAGTGTACAGAGGAGAAAACAGACGGCCAGAAAGGGAGCCAATTCACCCCAGGTTGCATAGCCAGTAAGAGAGAGCTGAGTTTAAAACAAGGACTTTTGACTTTAAAACTAGTGATCTTTCTCCATAACAGTGAAGGGTGTTTTTTTAATAACAGGACCCTTGTTAAATATGATGCTATGTGCACCAGACAGCTTTCATCACAGAGTAGGGGATTTAGTGTGTATGTATGAAAAGACTGATGGAAATCTGTACTCAGAAAACTATAAAGTGCTCATGAAATAAATTGAGGAAGACACAAAGAAATGGAAAAATGTTCTATACTCATAGATTGGAAGAACAAATATTGTGAAAATGTCTATGCTACCTAAAGCAATCTACACATTTAATGCAATCCCTATCAAAATACCATCAATTTATTTCAGAGAAATGGAACAAATAACCCTAAAATTTATATGGAACCAGAAAAGACCACAAATAGCCAGAGGAATGTTGAACAAGAAAACCAAAGTTGGTGGCATCATAATTCCAGACTTCAAGCTCTATTACAAAGCTGTAATCATCAAGACAGTGTGGTACTGCCACAAAAACAGACACATAGGTCAATGGAACAGAAAAGAGAGCCCAGAAAGGGACCCCCAACTCTATGGTCAACTAATCTTCAATAAGGCAGGAAAGAATATCCAATGGAAGAAAGACAGTCTCTTCAACAAATGGGTGTTGGGAAAACTGGACAGCCACATGCAGAAGGATGAAACTGGACCACTTCCTTACACCACACACAAATATATACTCAAAATGGATGAAAGACCTCAATGTGAGACAGGACTCCATCAAAATCCTTGAGGAGAACACAGGCAGGTCGAACCTCTTTGACCTCAGCCGCAGCAACTTCTTCCTAGAAACATCACCAAAAGCAAGGGAAGCAAGGGCAAAAATGAACTATTGGGACTTCATCAAGATCCAAAGCTTTTGCACAGCAAAGGAAACACTCAACAAAACCAAAAGATAACTGACAGAATGGGAGAAGATATTCACAAATGACATATCAGATAAAGGGCTAGTATCCAAAATTTATAAAGAACTTCTCAAACTCAACACTCAAAGAACAAATAATCCGATCAAGAAATGGGCAGATGATATGAACAGACATTTCTACAAAGAGGACATCCAAATGGCCAACAGAAAACATGAAAAAGTGCTCCACATCACTCGGCATCAGAGAAATACAAATCAAAACCACAGTGAGATACCACCTCACACCAGTCAGAATGGCTAAAATTAGCAAGT